>OY796895.1:8783533-9303084 GCA_963680785.1 Diplosoma virens | reverse complement strand
ACATGGGCTTAATAAGTTTATAAACAAACCAATTCTTTAACTCTAACTCACTTTTTACTTGCTTAAATTCATACTTAAACTTCATCACATTAAATTAGGGGTTTATAATTTTCCAGACATTTATGTATTATCCCAGGAATTTTCAGAAAAAAAACTTAATTTTTTGGGATTGCAATAATGTATCATAGAGATGGAAAATGTCACACAATTTTGTCTAAAAAATTTACTAAAAATTAAAAAAAAAGTTTTTACTTACAATTAGTTTCCAACTTCTCCATTTTTGGTTTAAATGGCAGGTGATAACTAAAAAATTCTTCACTTACAATTAGTATCCAACTTCATTTTTGTCCCAAAAAAAGGTTTGTACCTGCAATCTCAAACCTCTTCTCAATATATAGGTTGCAAGCAACTAATGTATTGAGCACCCCTTCTTCAAATCATTACTTTCAACTCAAATGCAATAAACTGGGATTTCTTGGAAAGTTTGTTTGGAATCCCAGAAATTTAAAACTTAAAAATTCTTTGGGATTTCTGGACATAAACCCTACTTTAAACCAAAACTTTCAAAGCAAACAGTTTTTTTGTATGTTGAACTGCTGAAAATCAACAAGCTAAAGTTTCAACATAATTAACCAAGGTAGTATTTCAGCATGACTACTGACTATTTATCACAAATTTGTCCAATGTATTTTTATACAATGCAAGGCAGCTTTATATTTCTCTTCAAAATATATCTTTAGCCTGATTAAATAATAATCCAAAAAAAGAGTGTTGTCAATGCTATGTAAGCCCTGTTTTGGCTTTGAAATGTAATTCTTATAATGAAATAGATCTATTTTTAAACCATTTATTATTATTTTGCATCAGTAATGTCTTTTAACAGGTACTAGAATCATTTATGATCGAAACTTTTTGCTGAAATGCCGTTCATCGCCACTGGCAAACACTCCGCCCTCCAATTTACCTGATATTCCTGGAGTTACTAGTCCAGAAAAATCTCCAGTTAAAAGTAATCGCAAATTAGGTGAAGCAGGAGGAATTACAGGAAAAGAAAATGGAGGTATGTTTCTTTTTGAATCATCATCATCATTCCAGTTTTAATCCGGTTTAATTCCCAGTGACTGGAGGTGGTTGGATGCATCCCACTACTTCTGCAACTCTTACACCTTCTCCACCTGCATTGATCTGCTGCATCTTCTTTTTTTAAGCCAATCCTTCTCATGTTTCCTTCGACTTGTTTCCTCCATTTAATTTTCGGTCAACCCTGTTTACCATCCACTTCATGTAGCATTGCCTTCATTAAAATATCTTCCTAAGGTTGTCTTAAAACATGACCATATGACCTCATACCATTAGCTCTTGCCAGCTTATCTGCTGCTACCTTCAATCCCAACATGTTCATCAGCTCCTCTTTATTTCTCTTGTCCACCAACTTTACACTGCACATCACCCTCACCATAGATCTTTCTGCTCTTCAAAAAATAGCTACTTCATTTTCTCTCAAACACCATGTTTCACTTTCATATAAAATAGCTGATTTTAGATAGCTCTTATATATCTTTCCTTTCATCTGCAAAGAGAATCTTTTCTAAACAGTATCTCACCCCACTCTCTGAATTTCATCCATCCCACTCTTGTTCTTGCAGTTGCTGCAGCTTTACATCCTCCACTGGTATTTAACCTATTGCCAAGATAGCAAAATCCCTTTACAGTTTCCACTTCATCACACATTACATCCTGTTGCACTTTTTCCGCACCATATGTCACTTTCTTGCATTTGCTGCAAACAAAAAATCTTGCCACACTTGAAGTTACTTTCTTCAACTTAGAATACCTTTCATGAATCCATTGGTCACATTTTGTTCATGGTACTAAGTTGACTGTTGCCCTTTTGCCACATATTTCACATGGGTCTATTCTACTTAGTATGACTTCACGCTCCGTCTCAAACACCATCACCTTTGTCTTTTCAAGATTGACCTTTGCTCTTCAATGCACATATCCATTTTAGAAATCTTCCTTCAGACCCTTCATCATTTCACTCATCAGTACCAAGTCATCTGTGTACAAAAACTTCTTTTATTAAGTCTTCTCTTGCATTCTCTGTCACAACTCAACCACAATTGTAAACAACAAAGGTGACAAAACAGATCCCTGATGTACACCAACTGCTACATAAGAATCTTCTGAGAATTTAGATCCAACTTTAACCTTCATCTTTGAACCCTCATACAAACTTATTGCTGTTTTTATCAAAACTTCTGATAGTTCTTTCTTCCTCAGTGCCTATTGCGTATCTCTTCTTGGAACTCTGTCAAAGGCCTTCTCTAAATCCATGGAACATATGTACTACATTTTATCTTTCTCCCTGTATTAAAAGAGCAGCTGTTGTCCTCTTTTTTTGGTGCAAAGCCAAATTGCATATCATTTACCCCCACCAATGCTCTTATCCTTTTCTCCATTACCCTTTCAATGATCTTCATTATATGTTTTAATGACTTTACTCCTCTATATGCACCACAGTTCGTCACATCTCCTCTTCCTTTGTACATTGGCACAATCCACACTAGTCTTCCAATCTTCGGGCATTCCTTTTGCATCAAATACTCTCTGACAAAGTTTCATCATCACATCAATTCCAACTTTCCCATTTGCATTTGTCATTTCCATACTCACTTCTGAAAGTCCAGATGCTTTTCCTAATTTCATTTTTTTCATTGCAATTGAAGGTCCTATTTCTAAAAGTACCTAAGTAACATTATCAAAAAAATAAGATAAGCTGAAAAAATTGTTTGTTTTGACAAAAAAATTTTTCAGTATAATGTACTGAAATTACTTTTTGAATAACACAGAGGTTTAAAATCTTTGCGTATTTTTATTCTAGAAGTACCGAAGTCCAACTGATTTATGTTAAAAATTCCTGTACACACTTGATAGCTTATTAAATCTATTGTTTGAAGGCTCGACCTGCAAAGCAATCTTGCCTGAGCAATTTTTTTACTTTTGTCAATAAAACTTGAAATAGGAGTTTTTGAAAGTTTGTCAAAGGTTAATATTAGGTTGGATAGAAAGTTCTGTCGCATTTTTAACCTGGAATTTTATTATTAATTATTTTTAAACTTAGTTAAGTGAATGTTACTGTTATTATTATAATGCTTTAATTTACTGTTTCAGATTAATTTAATAACAGTTTCTTCATTTTTGATATTGATTTAAAACTCTAAAATGGGAATTGATCAAACAGACATTGAAACGTTGCATCTTGTATGAATACAAAAAGGGCTCAAAATCATTGAAAGTAGCAAGAAACAGTCATTCTACCTATCAAAATGAGGCTCCGAGTATTCGTACCTGCCAACAATGGTTTACATGTAAACCAGGAGTGGGCAAACTTTTTAGCTTGAGGGCTGTATTTACAAGCTGATTTTGTCTGCGAGCCGCACTATGGTAATCTCTAAAAAAAAAGATCATAACTTTTAATTAAGGTCCAAAATATCCTTTTTCGTCTAGAAAAAGTGATCCCAAATTTTGGACATTGATTGAATGTGATGACAATTTTTTATAGATCATCATGACTGAAAGCAAAGAGAGAGTAAAGTTTTTTTCTTGAGTCTTTTGCAGGCCACACAAAAAGTCGTGGCAGGCTGCATGTGGCCTGCAGGCTGTAGTTTCCCCACCCCTGGTTTAAACAATTTGAATTGGGCAATTGTTCTCTTGTTGACTCCCCTTGATCAGGAAGATCCTATTCTATTAATTTTAAGTTTTTAAAGAACGTTGTAGAAAAAAATTCATAACAAACAGCTTGGGAATCGGCATGCTGGTTTAGCACATGTCATAGGACAATAATAACACAATTAAACAAACTTGGAAAGGTCTCAAAATATGTTCAATAGTTTCCACATAAACTAACTGCTAATCAACTTGATTAACAAGTTGCAATCTGCTTTTTAAGATGTAGATTGGCTTTTTAGGTTTTGTGACAGGACTTTCTATCCAACCTAATATTATAAGTGTAACGCAAGAAGTAATAGCTTTCATTTTCATTATAGGCAAGCTTATTCAATAACTTATTTTTGCATTAAGTTTATCTGTATTATTATTTTAATCATTATTTTTAAATTAATTGAAAATCCTAACGTTTTAATCGGAGCTTTTGATTCCCGTCTATAACCTAATAATTTAGTTAGGTAGCATTCTATTGAAGTCATGAAGCATCAACTCATCTATTGACATTCAGAAACATTTTTTTAAAAATTTGTACTTAATAGCTTTATATTGATTTAGCTTTTAGCTAATAGGTCATGGAAAAGTTTTTTTTATGTTTTCTTGGTTTGGGTACGCAAATTTTCGAAAAATTATAACTTATTATCACTTGGTTTTTTGATTTCCCCAGATCCTAAATTCTTTTCTGATATGTCACTCTATAAAAAATAGAATGCCTATTATCATTATTATTACATGTGGTTGACTTTTTCTGCCTAACTACACTGTCAATTTGCTAGAAAAGTGCTTGTAAAACCAAATTTGCAATAAAAGTACCTATGGTAAGTCCAATTTGCGAAACAAGCTTTAATTCCTTATGACAGTGGTTCTCAATTGGGGGTGCGAGAAGGGACTTCTTACTTTTTTTTCCAAACTGTAGTTTAATTTATGTTACATCGGACCATAACGCAGATTTTACCAATAGGAGTATTCGTTTCATTCATGTTTTATAAACGATTAACTGTGATGTAATAGATAAATAGAAGAAAATTTCTCAGTCATAAAAACTCATTGTCTGCCTCTACCACGTGGAGAGCGTATCCCTGCATTAATATTCTCCTATTTTTTGTGATAGTTAGTAATCGAGTAGTCGGGATACTTTCGGCTGTTTGATTATTTTGTGCAAAAGAATTTGGGTTATAATTGAAAGTATTGATAGAAGCATTATTAAGGTTAAAAGAGTAAATATTGTATTTGTAAAGGCTTATCTTGCGAACTATTAAAAACATTTATTTTAGACTTTTAGAGTAATTTTAGTCCTGTTCTTGATAATCTACACTGCACTGCAGCATGTCAAAAATCAAAGTAAGGAAGTGGAAAGAGGAATACAGTAAGTTTGGTTTCACAGCCACTACAGTTGATGGAGTTGAAAAGCCGCAGTGCATTCTCTGTGATGTTGTGTTTTGTAATGCTAATCTAAAACCGTCAAAGTTAAGTGAGCATTTTAGAAATAAACATGGGGCAGTTGAAGCTGGATATGATACTGAAACTTTAAAAACAAAACGAGCTCGTTACGAAAAAAGTGGGACGCTTCCGAAAATGGGATTTACTAGTGTCGAAAAGCCTCATCTTCTCGCTTCATACAAAGTAGCTTATCGCATTGCGAAAGAAACCTCACACGCTTGCCGAAGAAGTTGTTAAACCTTGTGTCATTGACATGGCTGACATAATTTTGGGAGATGGTGCTGCCAGAAAGTTGAAACAAGTTGCGTTTTCAAACGATACTATTGCTAGAAGAATCAAGGATCTCAGTATCGATATTCGCGATTAACTAATTTCGGACTTAAAGGCTTCTCCACTAAAAACTGGATGAATCAACAGATGTATCCAACTGCAGTCAATTAATTTGCTTTGTTCGTTATATCAAGGAAAAGAAAGTCGAAGAAGAGTTTTTGTTTTGTCAACCACTACCGAGAACAACAACCCCGAAGGATATATTTAAACTAGTCAAAGAATTTTTCATCAAGCATAATCTTGATATAAAAGTGATTGGTTCTGTTTGCAGTGAAGGTGCTCCAGCTATGCTGGGCAACCGTTCTGGTTTTGCCGCTATGCTGAAAGAGGAGATACCCGAGTTAAAAATGACTCATTGCCTATTTCACCGACAGGCTCTTGCTTTCAAAACACTACCTACTTGTCTAAAGGATACCCTTAACTCCTGTGTGAAAATCGTGAATTACATCAGAGGTCGTGCTTTGAATCACCGTTTGTTTCTATCGCTCTGCCAAGATGTCAATCAAAACGACAAACATGTTCTTCTCTACCACACTGAAGTAAGATGGTTGTCGAGGGGTCGGGTACAGAACAGGTTTCTACAACTACGAAAAGAGATTAAACGCTTTTTGGAAGATCGCAACAGTGACTTGGTTGTTTGTTTTGAATCTGTTGAATTTATTCAAATGACAGCATATCTTGCTGATATTTTTAACCACCTTAATGAGCTGAACTTATCACTACAAGGAAAAGAAATGAATATGGTCAAAGCGTCCGAGAAGTTGAAATCTTTCATCGCCAAACTGCCTCTCTGGAGTCGCCGGGTTCAGAGTGGCAACCTAGCTAACTTTCCTTTTCTTGATGAAATACTTGTGCAAGGTGTTGCTAGCTTGCTAGAAAATGTGCAGTTGGAAATTGTCGCACATATGAAAACTCTCAGCGCATCCTTTAACAATTACTTCTCTCCAGGTAAATTAAACGTAATGAAAACTTGGATAATCTATCCCTTTAAGTTTAATGTAGATACACTTCCTGATGACGAGAGTTACAAAGAGGATCTTATCGATTTGAAAGAAAGTCGAAACATGAAAATGAAGTTTGAATCGATGGTTTTAGATAATTTTTGGAGTATACAACTGGAAACATATCCAAAGTTGACTGCAAAAGCTCTGGCAGTTCTTCTTCCTTTTTCGACTACTTATCTGTGTGAAGCTGGGTTTTCTTCCCTAGTTTATTTAAAGAATAAGTATCGAAATCGATTGGAAACCGTGGAAAATGATTTATGCATCGCTTTGAGTAACAAACAAACACGATACGAAAAACTTGTAGACATGAAAAGGCAAGAAAAATCAAATAAATAAACTTTTTTGTACTTGATTGTCTTTTGTTTAAATTTTTACTTACGTTTTGTTTATTTTCTTTTATTGAATTCTTTGTTAGGTTCTTCTGGGACTTTTGCACCTATTGATATCAGCGATGATAATTACAAAAAAATTTAATTTAAATTGTGCAAGGGGTGCGAAAATGATTTTTCTGTTCCGAAGGGGTGCAAGCTTCAAAATGAATTGAGAACCGCTGCCTTATGACGTCATAATAAAATTCTAAAAGTTGTTGAAATAGGGAGAGATACCTAACCAATGTAATAAACAACCATTTAGGTTTTTTCCATCATTACTCTGATTTGGCAGAGTTTTTGAAAACTTTAAACTTAGTTTTCTCAAACCTGACATTATGTGACTTAGGTACATTTAGAACTAAGGCCTTCAATAGTTATTTTCTTCAAGAAAACTTCTTTCACTGGACCTGCCACTAATCAGTCTTATGATCCCATGCATTCTCAAAAATTCCATGCATTCATAAAGCTCATCTTTTTTTTCTTGGTCGGTGATTCATTTGAACTGCATCTTGATTGTTAATAAATTACGCGTTTTTTTCTGGTTTTATAAAACTGTGCTTTGCTTTTATGAAAACTGTAAACATGTAAATCTGTTAAAATGGTTTACATCAGTATTTCTCAAACTTTTTTAGAAGGCAAACCCCATTTGCTTTCTTGAAGTAATCACGGACTTTGCACTTAAAAATTTTGAAACTGAAAAATTTTCTGCGGACCGTTTGAAAATTGGCTGGGAGTTGGTTTGAGCAACATTGATTTGAATTATGTAATTTTAATACCGCTATTGTTATTTATGTTGTTTTTAAATTTAGAAGTAAGTCTGAACTCAGACGTGTAAATTTCAAACGCTCAAGGTGCAAAGCAATCAGAAAACAATCTTTAATTAGCGTTTTGGTGCACCTGAGATTTTACACTTTACGGTATAAGACGTACATTGAGTTATAAATGTAAAAAATTTTGAAGTTAAATTTCAATTTTACAATTGCAGGTGTTGGTGGTCTAATTGATAAATTCTTTAGTTCTCAAACTGTACGTCACATCGCTTAATAATAGTTTTCGTTACTCTATAGGCTTTTGTATTGAAATTATTTCAGGTGTATAAATTAAATTATTTATCTTAAGATCATTTTAAAACAGTGTTCCTAACTTTTTTGCGTGTATTTGTTCCTGGGGTATCCATCTGATAGTTTTCCATCAGACGAAAGTTTCTCGTTTACATTTGAGTAAAGTTAGGGTGACTGTAATCGATCGTAGTTAAAACCGGATATGTATGTAATTTTGTTGTTAGTGCTCACAACTCCATTAAAACTTTTGAAACATCTCTAGGCATTTTCAACCCTTTAATTAAAGACATTGGTTTAGAATATTAAGCAACAATTAGTGCTGCGATGAAGTCAAATCTAAATTGCTTGCCTATTTGGCTTCGTCGAACATGTCGTTTTATAAGTTACGAACTGCTGAACAAATTAAAGCCTTATTTCATGTGAAAACTGCTGATGATCATGATAATATAAAGTTATGGGACCACTTAGTAAAAAGCTTCAATTTGCTTTGACTATTTTTATAAAAAATCTTTTAAGTTTACTTTCACTATAACTTTTATTACTTTAAGTATAACATCACTATCCAATCAATTAGAATACATTATTAGTTGCGATTTCGTAGGCTTGCTTTTACTGTATTTTCTTTTTTTATAAAATAGTTGATGCCAATTTTCTTCCCTGTATGTGCACTTCTTTCCAACCAGCTTATGGATGTTTGCGCTCGGTACAATCTACTGATTTGAAATACGATCCTTCTTCGCTGTGCCAGAGCCCTTTATTGCGGTTCAGACAGCGTAGTTTCGCGAGGCAAAGTGTTGCCTTGTTTGAGAAGGCTTATCAAGAATTGAATCAATCAAAGATGATTAATTTGTCCGATTCAAGATGCAATCTTCCTTCACCTTCACTTTGCAGTCCCGTGTTTCCACTTGAACAGTCTTTCGAAAAACATGCATGGTCTGATTATTCCATCAACGGAGAAATGTGCCAAACTGTTTCTGCTACTCAATTTCCTTTGCCAAGAAGACCCAGTGTCACCAGCCCCTTGTACATGTGGCGTGAAAATAAATTAAAGCAAAATGCACCCTGTAAGGCAGTTCATGCCGCTACCCAACCGGTGTTTTTAAATTGTCGAAATCGGTCAATTCCACCTGAGCTGTCTATTTATCGAGGCCGCGCCCGGCAGAATTCTCAAGAAGCATTGCCTGTCAACTTGTGCGATTCGCTGGAAAAGCTATTTCGGTCGCACAGCGAAAGCAACTGTAAAAGAATCCCGACCGTTTCTCCTATGCTACCTGCTATTTACTTTCAGCGTTAATAGCAGCGTCTACTAGTAACGTAGGTGTTGTTTGGCATCGAATTGATTGTTGTTTGCGAGTGTTTATGAAACAACAGACTTTTTTCTTGTTTTAATGGTTTTTTGTTTGTGCACAAGAAATAGACACGATTCGTTTGACAAGCACTTCTAGCAATTTGAGCAATTTGTTTTGTTGCCATTGGTTTTATTGCTATCATCTACGATTGCAGCAATCGTTGCTGCACACTATCGATTTTGCAAGAGTGCTAGATTTACATAACGTAGCAAGTTGAAAGCGTTGCTCGTCACTTGATTAAATAAATGGTTTTATATCACTTGCGTTTGTTTAATTTTTTATTAGACACGGGTTATTTTGCGATTTCCACGCGTCTTGTTTTGAAGCTTAGATAAATGTTTGTGAGTTTTTATTATTTACTGGCATTGGTAAGGATTCAATTACAAGAAATTGTTTGTTGTCGCTGTAGCTTTCGTGTCTGTTTGACAACCTAATTTAAACTTGTATCAAATTTATCAAAAAGATTTATTTAGTTTTTAGATAAGACCGCGTACTTGTTTCTTTAGCATGGTTAAGACAATTTTTAACATCGTTAATTTTTCAATACTTCGTCGTTAATTTTGCGACATTGTCATAATTATAATACCATTCACTTAACGGGTTTCATGTGCGATTGTTTCGCCCTAAATTGTTATTATCAGAAAAACATATCATGGGAGAAAATGATAATTCGCGTTGTTTAGATAAGAACAATTTGTTTACAACGATAACTCACGCTATTTGCTTTACAACGACCCGATTTTGCCCTTAAAAGTATTTTTAAATTTTGTCAATAGGCTCTTCCATTTTTAATAATTAATCTACTCTCCGAAATTTTTAACCTTAAAAGATTTCATCTCTAAAGAAAGTTATTGCATAAAAAATGTGTTAAATAATATACGTTTTATTTTCAAGATTTGAAATTTACCTCCTGGCTGAGAATAATCTATTATTATAAATAAATAAATAAACAAATTTTACAGTTTAGACAAAGAAATTGTTTTTTGAATCAAGGCAACAGCATAAGTACATTTGAAAAAAAATTTAATTTTAGAACATTTTAAACTCTTATCTTAAAAAAATTTTTAATTTCAAGAAAGAAAGATATTTTTAAATAAACTTTTAGTGCAGGGATGTCCAACCTGCAGCCAACTTAATGTTTTTATGCGGCCCATTGCTTACTCAAATTTTTTTAGTTTTATTTTCTTTACTGTATCGAATTCGATGTCACTACGGTCATAGTAACGTAGGTACAGAGAAACAATGTAAATACATCAGTTGATTGCTTTGTCGAGTGACGTCCAATGAACTAATCTATAAAAACTTTTGTGGGCTGAGCTTATCATAAAGACGCTTATCCTAAGCATCATTTTCAGTATTCCCATTGTTTTGCGATTAAATTACGATTGATTTTGTTATTTCCTACATTTTTTACAATATCTAGTGATAGTTGTCAATGACTTTAGTGGCAGTGAATATAGTAATTTTGAACCAAAGCGGATTGATTTAGAATAAGGTTACAGTGCTAGCAGCAATGCTGTCTTTTGTAAAAAAAGGAATTGTGTAGTATGAGGGTGGAAAGAGGATCAGACATTTTTTGAGATTCTAGGTCCAATTAAGGAATTTAATGTTATGATCAGGGTCCAGGGTTGCATCATTAGTTAAGGAGAGTGTCAGTCCTGGTCGGCAAAGCTTAGCTGGCTGGACACCTGAAAGTAGTGGTAAATGGGATGCAGGCATTTAGTGACAATTTGTGCAAGGCGTCATACAGGACACTGTCTATGAAGCGAGTGTGAGCGCTACGATATTAGACTGGTCCAATGGTCCATTGCGACAGAACACAAGAGATCTGTCCAGTTTTACAAAATAAGTAGGGGTTGGACAAAACGGTAATAGTCTATTGGTGTTGTAGACTTTTAATGCACATTTGACCTCTTTATTATTTAAATGAAAGGCTGCCGTCACGTCTTAGTGTGAGCTTCAGCTTCCAAGTTTGAAAATACACTAAAAGTTTAGTCACGTCTTGACTTGAAGTCCCCTCCAAGTCATTTCTGTTTTCAGAGGAGGGCAACAATGCTAGATCAACTGCGTAGATAAACTTTCTGGAAATCGTGAAGGGCAGATATACATGTAAATATGTAGAGGTTAAAAAGGAGGAGAGCCAAGACCCCGAGAAACGCGGTTTTCTGACGAAGAATTCTCATTTGCTTGCTGTCACCAGGATTACGGGTGAAACTTTGGTTTTGAACAAGCTCCATCATCATTCTGACCATATGCTTATTTGGCAGAAGTCTCAAGCAGCTTGCATGTAAGGCCACGGTGTCAGACAGAGTCATATGCCGCTGTGAGACGGAAAACATCGATCGATCAAGAATTTTTTGTCGATTGTAACGACAAATCGACAAAAAATTCTCGATGTTTTCTGTCTATAGAATGACTTAATTTACGGTTGACTTTCCGCGTGGAAACCAAGCCTTTATTTTGAAGAGCAGTGGATTAAATAATTGGTTCGACGCGGGCGTAGATAAGCCTCTCGAGAATCTTGTTAGAGACACAGAGCAGAGATATCAGCCGATAACTCTTGGGATCCCCTACTGGCTTCACGGCATTGTGATTGTGATTACAAGCGCTCTTCTCCAGATTTTGGGAATTTTGAGTCGGTACAACCAAGAAGAAACTGAGACTTCAAAGTAGCTCCAGCATGGACATTTATAATTGTAATTACATAATGATTTTAATAGTTTCCTAATTAGTTAGATTCCTAATTAGTTAATCAATTAAAAATGTATATTTAATACTCGTCATTTGATCGTGGCATCTAATACTAAAAAGAGGAATTTTTGTATACATGTAATTTTGCGGCCCGACGAATACACTTAAATTAATAATTTGGCCCAAAATGAAAAAAGGATGGACTTCCCTATTTTAGTACATAACACCAGGGCGTAAATAGACTTTAGTGCATAGTTTTACCCTAGGCCTAGGTATATGGTGTTGACATTTTGAATTTGTTAAAAATTTTTAATTCAAATATACTCTTACATTAAAACTTAATCATGCTTACAAAACCTACTTTCGTTTGAAATTTAATGCTTTGGTTTGTTCACCTTGAATTTGAGCCCGATAGATATTGAATGCGAAAAAAATCACGTTATGTGTTCTAATGTTCGCAATTCGGTTAAAATTGATTTCAAACTCATTAAAGTGGTTGAAAGTGCTGAGTTGAACTTTTATGCCAAAATTCTGGAAGCTTTAAACATTAAAAAGTTTATTCTCTTTGCGTCTTCGGGATTTCACCAGTACCGTAGTTGTCTTTTCTGCTGAAAGATTACGGTAATGGAATTGTAGACTTTGTTTAGTTTAACATCTGTCTCAGAATGCTTAAGATTTTTAATTTTTTGTTTATGCGTTTGTAAAGTTATTTTAAGAATAATGTCACATGACCTAAACAGTTTAATTTATTATAAAAGTAATCACTTTCATTGGTTGTTACACCAATCAGCATTTTCGAATTGAGGATAAAATTGCTGACGACATGAATTAGATCAGTGGTTTTCAATCTTTTCTGTACCGTGGCCTATTTTTCAACCCAAGTTAACTTCACAACCCACTTTGGTCAACAAAATTAAATTCCCATCCCAAAATCATAGTGTTCTCTAAAAAAAAAAAAAAAAAGGTCTTTACTTGGAATTGCTGTCAATTTTCCCTATTTTTGTCCCAAAATCACAGTGTTCTCTAAAAAAAAAAGTCTTCATGTGGTTGACTGCACAGGACGCCAGAAAAATGCCTAAAAAATGCGACGGATGGCAAGCCTAATTATACATATATATTATACATATTGCTTTCATTTTGATTTATGCTCCATGGCCCACTAAAAAAACCACTGTGGCCCACAGGTTGAAAACCAATGAATTAGATAGATTGCCATACAATAAAAATGAATACAATGAAATTAGCGAGCACATAGCATTTCACCCATAGGCCTATATACGTCTTCTGTTTGTTTTATGTGTACATTTTTAATTATTGCTTATATAACTGCTTCGTTTTTAATAATTGGCATATCTGGAGTTCGACTCTCACTTTTTTTACGTTTGTGTATTCTTAAAAAAGCATTTTAAATTTTATTATATGCTTTGCAATTATAAGAAGGATTACCATCGCTTTAAATTGTAATCATATTACTCTACAGAAACTTTTAATCAGACAACTATATTGTAGCATCTGCGACAGCAGATCGAAATAATCCCTTTGACGGTTACTCATAAACAGTGTAACAAACTTCTAGTACAGACTGGATCAAAACACAGTAAGGAGTGGAAAATGCTTAAATAATATTTTTTTAAATACGTATACTTGCGCTGATGCAAATAAAAGCGCTATGATAAAGTAAATGCAAGGTACTTGTTAGTTGTTTTGAATTACAAAGAGCCAACATATTAAAATTGTTTTTACACTTGTTAAATTTAATTGTTAGTGCTAAACAATTTAGTTTTTCATTTAAGTTGAAAAGTAGTAATTTTAAAATACCATAAGAGCAGATAGTGATATTGGCGGTAGTTTTTTAACTTTTAATAGTTTTTCTTGCTAATTAACTTTTAAACTACTCTTTCTATCTTATCATTAAATCCAAAAACAACGCAAAACTTTTTTGTATACGATAATTAAATGTTTGAAAGTCTTGCTTACAAGTCTCATTAAAATACTTTGATTTTTCTCCTACATGCATGTTCACGTTTTCCTGTCTATAAGCATGAGTTCTAATTTCGAACAAATATGGAATCTTATTGGTTGTGAATTGCACTTTTTTGAACTTTTAGTTGATTGAAGATGTCAAAAATCTATTTTTCCTGTGTTTGTTTTTTACTTCTAAGTTTAATTAAGTTTTTTAACTGTTCCATTCCAAAGCAAGTTTTCAAATACAGATTCTGTTATATTTTTTATCATGCAGTTGATCAATGTTTTCCTTTGTGAGGATTATTTCTATTTCTTTGATTTTTTTTTACTTTCAAGTTCCTAGTTGAGTTTGTTTTGAAATGCACTTTATGTGTGGCTTGCAGAACTATGTCAAACAATGTCAAACCGCATTAACTTTTTAGTTGTAGTTACCAGAATGCTTCCTGGCAAACCGACTTTGAGTTTTTTTTTAATGTAATTTTTGGAAAAAGAAAAACTTTTACCATCTTGTTTTAGAGGTATTAAGGTTTTAAAGCTTTAGTGTTTGCCTGTCGCACTTGCAATTTATGCCTACTGTTTATAATGTCGTCGCATTACGGCAATACTTTTAAACTTCCCATTCCAATATGTAATAATCACAAAGCCTTGTGAAACTACTTAAAACCCCGTTGGCAAAGTTTTTTAAATATGTAACATAGATCTTATTGAAATTCACACACCGACTAACAATAGTTAGATAAATCACTGCCATAAATTTTACTTAAATTGAGTTGAAACATCTCTTCTGTTTTACAACTTCTTTTTTTTTTTCAGACCCTCGAAAAGAAGACGATCAGTTTGATATGGAAATTTAAATATAATGAAGATTTCAGAATTTCATGCACAATATTTCATGTATTTGTGTGATTTTGTGCAACTTTATCAGTGCCTTCTTTTTCTTGATTGTTTGCGAGTGTTATAGATGCTTAGCGATGGAGTGACTCGACCTAGTATAGCAATGTATGCTTTTCGAATCTATTAAGTTCATAAAGTCATTGTTTTTTCTGCAGTCGATGAGTTTCAAATTATGCCGATTTCACTTATTCTTTAAATCACCGCCCCTCAATTAAGTGTTTGCTGATACATACGTGATGTATATAAAATGCCTTATGACCTTTTCTTTTCTATACTTTGTTAGTACTAAATTCAGTCTGTCTGTGGTATGGTTAAAGTTTTGTTTTACAAGCTGTGCCATAACCTTTTTTTTTAGAACTTAGCTATTCAATTAGTTTTCCTGTGTAACTTTTTCTTTTTCTTTTCAAGCAATTTTTAATTGTTCCACCAGGTTAAAATAAATTGAAAGTTGGAATCAAAAAGTGTCAACAGTTTTCGGTTGGTGCCAGTGACTTGATCGCTACTAACCTCTTTAAATGCAGCTTTAAAGTCTAGATGTCCTATTAGTCTTTATACAACTTGCTACATAATAATTAAAATTTTTCGTTTTCAATTTTTTTATGAAAATGATTAGCCGAGCAGAATCGTTTGGCGACTTGTCATAATTACGTTTCCTCCTTACCCTAATCCAAGGGTCACTAAAACGGCTTCCGAGAATACCAAGTCTTTCCCAAAGACTACATAAATTGCCCAACTGTGCAAATCTGTCATTGTAGAAGAACTCTATCAAACAAGTTGGGAATCATGTTAAAAATACGCCCCCAGAATAGTTGTACTTTTTAATTGTTATAATCAGAAATTTTCTCGAATATGCTTTTGTAAAACACGTGCCAAAATAGGAGCAAAACTTCGTTCTGGATTTCTGGTCTTGTCCTTGGAGAGTTGCCCGATCATTGGGGCTCTGCAGAGTTGATCTGCGCCCCCATCCCCAGGAATGGGTCGGGTAAGCCCACGACCACCAAACTTCGTCGTCAATTAAAACAACACTTAAATCAGCTAAAGCTACTCACCCAATAACTTTAACAGTAAAACTCCAAAAACTCTTCAACTAATTTACAACGTTCACTATATTTAAAACTTTTTTAACAACTGCTGGTATACAAAAATTGTTTGGTCAGAATTACAAACTACGTTAATTGCCAAAAGATTGCACTAAAATACCTTCAAAATTTTCCAGAAATTATTTGTATCTCTTTTACGTCATAAACAGTTATAACTTTTGTACAAAACCCCCGTTTCAAGCTTATCAAAATAACGAAGCAAAAGAACCCCCTAGTAGTAGCACTATGCTTTTTCTAGAGCAAAGACATCCAACTTGTATTTTGCAAATATAGACATTCAAGCAAGACAATGCACCCAAAAATTTGCCTTTAATGTACTAATAAATTTACGTTAACCTTAATAGTAAAACGTTAAGCCATCACTGTTCACAAAAACTAATTAGACCTACAAATCCGCATGAGAAAATATTACTGCAATCTGATAAGTGCGCCGTAATTCAGTACTACAAAAATATTATGTAGTTGTCATTATCATTACCAACAATGTTCTACCGCTATAGTACCGTATTTTTAAACCAAGGATGCGCAACTTTGCCCGTAAAATAACAAAATTAATTTTAACTAAAAATTGCCTAGCTGTTAAAGTCCATTTTTAATGGAAACCTAGGTGAAGGCCAAAAATTTCAGTAACTGTGTCTTTGAGTAAGTGGC
Organism: Diplosoma virens; assembly: GCA_963680785.1. Lineage (NCBI taxonomy): Eukaryota > Metazoa > Chordata > Ascidiacea > Aplousobranchia > Didemnidae > Diplosoma > Diplosoma virens. Next base: position 9,286,502 of record OY796895.1, on the reverse strand, counting down.
TTTTGCGTCTATGATTGCTAGAAAGACTTTTTTTGATCTTCATCTTACCTAGCTTTTGTTAATAAAATTTGGTTTTTCTTTAGATATTGTATTTCAAAATTGTCATTAATTATTCCTTATGTAGGCCTTTTTGAAACAAGGCTGCAATAAAGCAAAAAAATTCTAATTAAATTTGTAGCCTAGTTTAAAAAATCAAATTGAATCGACATATGCGAAATGCCATAAATCTCTGTGCATTTTTACACCGTAGTTAAAGATATTCTGCCACCCGTCTATGCATAAAAATTGACAACCAATGTGTAATCGAGAAAATGATCTTCAATGCTGAAACCAACCACTTAAATTTTTTGAGGCCAAACCCAATATTCAGGGTTGTAGACTAGCCTTTGAAGCCAAAGACAAATGGAGTAAACTTTAAGGACAATCTTTTGTAAACATTTCTGACAAAGCATATGACCGAAATTTTTGTCTCTTTTTTCATCCACATACAAAATATCTTTCTATGAAGTTCCACGTTGATTAAGCTTGCTTTTTTTTTCAGAAGATCAGTAAAGCAATCTGAGAAGAGTGGGGCAGGTTGATCCCTGAGGGCAAGATGACCAATCATATAATTTTCAAAACTATTTACAAATTTAATAAAATATAGTAGCCTACTAACATTTACTGGTGTATTTAAACGTAATAACCATCTATGTAAGTTTTTTTCTTTAAAAAGTTTTTTTTTATTGGTACAAAACTTTGAAATAGCTTTTAACAGCAAACGCTTCATCTAAAGTTCTTTTGTTAAATAAGTAGCCTTAAAAAAGGCTGTTTTGAAAGCTCGAACGTTTTCGTCTAGCTCTCTTCAGGAGGTTTCGCTAGAATGAATTGCAGAACTGAACGTAGTATTTCAAAAGTTTTAAGAGTGATCCTGATTGGCTAAAAATTAAGGTTAGTAGCAGTTATCATAGTAATTAAAAGTATTTAATAAATAAAACCACGTTTCGTCAGCGTAAAAAAATTTTGGCAAAAAAAAAAAAGGAACAAAATATGCAAGTTTTATGCTAAAATTTGGAACTAAAAAGAAAATTTTTTACAATCATACTAACAATTTGTGTTTGTAAACAAATTCTTTCTGTCTACATAAATTAGGTTTTCGAAGAGTGATGAAAATTGATTCCAAGACTGATAAATGGAAATCGGATCGTGCTTTAGAGAGAATAAAAAAAAATTGTCCTTATAGTGAGATGCACATTTTGGTTATGTAACAGATGGTTTTCAATCGCTGAATCACAGTGCGGTATTGAGTTCGCTAGTTTTCCTGGGCGTTCTGGTTGTTTACGTTCTTGACTGGTTCTGTTTCGAATAGACTTCGGCACATGCTGGCGGATTCTGTCCTGCAAACGTTGAGACGTTCGACCCACGTACCGACTATCACAGTGGCACACGTATTCATATACGACGTTACTTTGTTGAAAAGTGGGAAGAACGTCTTTATGTATAGCAGGTAAAATTCGTCTGGTGGAAAAGATCACTCGTGGTGAACCGCTCCAAAACAATTATTAATAGATAATTTTGTTTTTCTTTCAAATTTCAGGGAATTTTCGCCAATCCAAGGCAATTTTAAATAGACAGGGCATTTTTTTGGGCCTTATAATGCAAATGTTTACAAACGCTTATGCTCTTATAATGCAAGCTGTTGAAGTATTAAGAATTTCTTTACTAGTAAATTAAAAACACCAACTGTAGCTAACAAAGAGGATCAAGAGCACTTAAATGCTTCTGTTCCTGTAGCATCGTCATCTACAGCTTTACTTAAAATACAGTTTGTATCATCCAACAAAACATATCAATCATGGATTAAGCTGAAAAGATTTAATAAATCCTTTCGAATGAATGTATTCGAATAAATAGATCAGGGTGGTCCAACTTCTGCACTCTTGTGGGCCACTTTTCAAAATTATTCGAGCTTGCGGGCCTCAACCGACTTATTTTCGTCCCAAAATCAGAGTGTTCTCTAAAAAAAAAAGGTTGCCGCTGCTTGTAATCGACAAGACTTGTGCAAAATTGTTCCGCGGGCCCGTAGTTGGACCACGCTGAAATAGATGAATGAATAGATTCGATAAGAATACAATGAATAGATAGATTCGAATGAATAGATGACATCACTATATTTTTTCAACATAAATGTTTGTCTAAATTAACTTTGACAGCAAACACTCAATTAAAAAATGTTAACAAATGGCTGATTGCTAATAAATTATTATTAAACATTAGCAAAACTAACTATATAATTTTCCAAACCCCTCGTTGTAAACAAAGCACAAAACAATTAAGCATTATTTTAAAAAACCACGCATTACAAAGAGTTTCTGACACAAAATTTCTTGGCGTTATTATTCATGAACATTTATCTTGGAAGCCACACATGAAATATTTACTAAAAAAGATTAGGTCTAGTATTTATTGTATTAAAAAAATTAAACCTTTTCTTGATCGTAAGACTTTGTTGCTTTTATATTTCACACTGATTAAAAGTCATATTTTATACTGCATTACTTCATGGTGTTTTGGCAACGAAACCATGATTAACAAGCTCCAATGTGCAATGAACAAATCGATGCACTCTATATTTAATGTCGGCAAGAGGCAGACGGTCTCATACGTCATGAAAGAAAACAGTCTACTGACAATACGTCAAATTAGGGACATAGAGATAATCACTTTTGTGTATAAATTTATTAATAAACTACTACCTTTGCCATTTGACCATTCTTTTAAAACTGCGTTTAAAATTACAAAAAATGCCAGGTCACAATCCTCACTTTATCCATCGTTTTGTAGATTGCATATTACAAAGCAAGCTACGAGATATAAAGGACCACTTATTTGGAATGATATTCCATTTAATCTTCTGCAAGATTCTAAATCATTAAAGTCATTTCGTTCTGCAGTTATAAAATTTTTTTTAACTAAACCTTTGCAATCCTAAAACTATGTAGCTTCCATTTTAGCAAACTATTTCATTGTTGTTTGTTACATTACTAAATTATGATAAACATTGAATTTTTTATTCGTGTATTTTAATTACTTAAAATTTAGGTAACCTTTGAATAGACTACTTGATGGCTGCTTTTGTATTGCAGTTACATTGTGTCATATTATTCCAGTTAAGCAGAACAAAAAGACTATTTCAAGAAGCAGATTGTGTAGCGTAAGCGAAAGATCTTAAATGTCCATTATATCAGATCTTTCATTGGAAGTTGCTAGTCTGCTAATCATATATAAAAATTTTTATTGTGACTCAAACCTATAATTCCATTTGTATTTAATATGACTTACCCACACAATAATTTTATAATTTGCATGCAATAAAAATAATTTTTTTTGAAAGCCTATGTGGTTTTCATAAATATTCACCACAAGTCTTAGAAGCTAGTCTTATTTGTCCCTTTCAAGTTTGTTTGTTTTGTCTTTTTGTTTATTTGTCTGTGTTTTATTCTTTTTACGGTGCAGTAAGCATGCTAATTATAATGACTTTGTTATATCTATACAATGTATTGTTTGCATGTCCTACAACGTATATCGTTTTTTACTGCTTTCTTTTTTTCAGGTTTTATTGTGTTTTTGTGCTTTGATTTGTGCTGTTGCGGCTGAGAAATAAAAAAACATACATAAATACATACAGTACATACATATTCACCCTGCATGCTGATAGAGAAATAATTTGTTTACTGTGATCAAAGCATCCATTAGCTACTAGCCGAGGAAACAGCGCTGATGTTTACACCAGCATACCTGCCAGACCGCAACGCCCATTGCGACTGTATAACCACCAGATCAACACCAGCTAGCAGTTAGCAGTTAGCTTGGAAAAAAATCAACGTTCTTCGACATTTCATACTATATATCAAGATCGCATTGTAAATAAAGTTAGCACAGTGGCCAAATACGTACATTTAATTCACTGGGTTGTCAAAGAGAAGATTGCAAATTGCTTGATTGCAAACTTTGGTGAACCGCATTGGCCATAATGACCGTATTCGTGACCTGCATCATTCAAGTTCAACCGCAGTAACTTAGTTTATTTTGCTCATCTCCAACCACTTAAACGATCGCATTGTGTCTGAAGTCAAGCTGAGCTACCGTGGTAGACGACACAACTGATACCACTACTTTGCAACAATACATTACATTTATTCGATATGTCAATGCAAGAGGAGGATAGTCAACAGCATTTTTGGATATTCGTCAAATTGACGCTCATGAAGCATCAGCTGTCAACTTATTTCGAATTTAAAACGAGGTTGCCATCGACTACAATCTTGATGTTAGTAAGCATGTTGCTAAATTGCATGCGATGGAGCTGCTGCAATCATAGGCTGCCAAAATTTTCTGTCTCCAAAATTGACTGCACAAAATTCGATTACTTTCACAGTGCATTTGCTTTTTAACCGATGAAAAAATTCAAACGACGAAGAAGAAGAAGTGTATTGCTTAGCGCTGGCTTGCACTTACACGGTGAAGGAGTTGCAACACATTCAGGATTGAGAAGGTGGCTTAGTTCAAACATGGAGATTTTTTTCTATTTCACCTTTTAAAATGGCAAAATTGAAAGAAATGCAAGCTGCTGATGATAAATTCCATAGCAGGCTAAAGAGAAAGTTAGTCAAAACGTGCCGTACTTGTTGGCTTTCTTATCGTGAAGCTGTAAATGCGTTAAAAACAAAACTCTCTTCTGTGTACGCTACACTTCATTTCTTTGCTACCGAAAAGAAGGATTGTACAGCAATTGGTGTTCTTCAATTAAGTTGTTCAAAACACTTTTTTATCTCTTGTTATTTACTGAACGCTGTTTTGGAGCATCCCAAAAAACTATCAATGCTGTTTCAAAAGAGGAACTTTAACTTCTCTCACGTACAATCGGCACTGTCAATTTGCCAAAAAAAAATTACAAATCTCGTTGATTCGGATTGGGTTGTAAATAGTTTGAAATTTGACTGAAATAAGATTTTAAAAATTTTACCGAACTCTCAAAGTGGATTGCTTGAAGATAATATTAAGCTGATCCGAGTTCAACAAAAAATACTGTGAGGCACTGATCAAATTATCTTGATGACCGGTTTCCCGAACCAGAGGCACTTTCTACTTTTCGAATCTTTGATATTAAAAATATTCTCTTAGATGCTCACCAACGCAACTTTATAAGAATCATGATCTATAGCTGCTGATCAATCGATTTAGATTTACTTTTGCTGAACGAATCTTGAAGGTGCAAAACGATTGTCAAACTTTGAAAGATAGAATGATAATATCAGAATTTAAGTTTTGCCAAGATGCGGGCAAAGTCTGCCGCAAAATTGCTAGAGATAAAATAATTCGAGAATATTTCTAGAACTGCATTGGGTATGCTGTATAACATTGTCAATTCCTTTGTCAACCGCTTGGCCAGAGCGAGGATTTTCTACTCTACGTCGTGTCAAAATCAAGCAACACAATAGATTGCTAGGTGTTACCTTGTTGCGTGAGGTCGGGGCACCAATGTAGCGTGAGCGGTGTTGGCACACAGTAAACTTTAAACTTCTTTTATTAAAAGAGGTGCAATTTTAAATAACAAACGAACAGCATTAAAACTGCGGAACTAGAAAGTAAGCTGAATTTTTGCTTGATGACATTACAAGGATGAGTCTCGAGTTAAGTTGCACAGCCGCTATATGTCTCTCTGACTGGCGATTCGGTCCAGTGCGTATATATTTTTGAAATGATTTCATAGATTTTGTATTATGACGCCTGACCTTTTCACAGGTAAAAACCACGAGGCGTTAGGTCACGTGATCAGGCTACATCCTGTTTGCGGTGTGTCGATAATGATTGCACAAAAGGCAGTAGTGACCTTTGATGGCGCGATCAGCCAACGATCAGTTGGAAGGACAACAGAAAGACGGTACATAAACAAAATACTAAGAAATGCGAAATTATTACATGACGGTTGTCATGGGAGTAGATAAATGCTGTGCAGCGAACGGAAAAGCGCTGCAAGCCGAGTCTGCAGCGAGCGAAATACAACATGGGAAAAATACATTTGCGGAAAACTTTTCAAAATCGAAGCAAATGCATGCACGAAAGACGGTTTGCGGCTATGAGTTCGCTATACCCTAAACGCTCTAATGAACGTTTCGATCAATGGCCCAGCACAGCTCACTAATGAAGATGCGCAAGCTGTAGCTGAAAAATGGCAAAACGAAGAAACGACGGCAAGTGATAGAATTAATGAGCGTTGAAAATGGTAGAATCTGCAAATTTAAAAGATAAATAATGGCGCAATGAATAAAATTTCTTTGGATGAGATTGAAACTAAAAAATCTTTGTTGTAAATTCTGAACCGCTGCATTTATTTTTACATATTTAAATGAAATAGTGTTCGGTCTTATAAACTTTCTCAGTGGTCTCTAAAGTCAAACCTAAAAAAAACACTGTATGTGCTTACAGGCGCAATTTTCAATTTTGTACCCATGAAATTGTAATCTTCATATTTTCAATCTATCAAAAATCCAAAATTTTTTCTCTGCTCAAAAACTTTTCACACAGCTCTTTACATTTCAATCATATTTATATTTTGGTACATTTACAAATCAGTCATATTTATTTTTTGGTACATTTGCAAACGCAATATAAAAAACAGATTGATTTTTTTTATCGTCTTAAAAAGTCGCTAAGAAAAAAGCTTTGCCATGACAACTAACAAAAAGTGCTTCTTGATCGCTCCAAAAGCTGAGTGATAGAATTTTATTAAGCAGAGAAAAAAATTTTGGATTTTTGACCAGTTGAAAATATGTAGATTACGATTTCATGGGTACAAAATCAAAAATTGCTACCAGGCACGTCCGTGAGTAATTACTCAGAGTAGGCAATTGGTGATTATAAACACGCTTTAATTCCTTATGACGTCATAATTAAATTCTAAAAAGTTGTTAAAATAGGGAGAGACACGTAACCAATATAATAAAAAAGCATTAAAGGTTTTTCTATCATTTACTTTATTTGCCAGGGTTTTTAAAAACTTTAAACTTTATTTTCTCAAAACTGACATTATGTGACTTAGCTACATTAGAACTAAGCCCTTTAATTGTTTATCTCATTTACTTGAAAGGTTAGTAGACTAATTATGGCCTTACTGACAATGATTAGCTTAAAACACTTAGATAAGTAAATCGAATGTTTTTCACTGCGTTAGCAACTTTTTTTATCTTAAACGAAAGCACAATGACTTCTGCTTATAATAGCTGGAGAATAGCATAGTGTTGAGCATATGATATGACACGTACACTTTATTTATTTATTTTATCTGAATTTTTATCCTCCTGACTCGCAGGAAAGCGACGGAGGCGCTAAATACATAGGGTAAGCAATTACTCCGACCTGCTTCTGGAAATGCCGAGATATTGCTATCCGCCTGTAATTTAATAGAGATATGACTGTAATTTAGAATCGCTTGCCAAACCACCAAGCAGGGGGAAAGTGCCGTAAAGTGTCTTTCCCAAGGACGCAAGAGAATGACGCGAGTGGGTTTTGAACCGATACCATGTTGATCATAAGCACGGCGCTTTAATCACTCGACCACGCTGCCGACATGTGTATCCTTTATGCGTATTCTACATACTATAGATACAAAAAATCGTGCCTACCTTACCAGCAAATATATCAAAATCTTTGGTATTTTAAGCATAGTAATTTATTCAACTATTACAATTTTTTTTGTATTAGGTTCATATTTTTTTCCTAAAAGGAAAATGCTGCTGATGTACATGTATATTACTCAAGGTAGGCAGTGCCTAGTCTCAAACCAGAGGGCACGTCCCTGGTGCGTACGCACGGTTCTTCTGTAAACACAGAAGTACTTAATATATCAATGAAAGAATTAAGAATTTACAACAATAAAAGAACAATTATTTAACTATTGGTAGTTTAACAAAACGATATAACAAATGAATTTACCAAACTTGTTGGGATACGATACCGCTGCAGTCAGTTTAATGTTGATAACGATAAAGTTCCAAGATAAATCTAGATTTCAATACAAATATTCACTATACTATGTATATATATAACTACAATCTTTCACTTATTTAAATAAAATTTACCAAACATAAAGCATATTAAAAAATTGAAGACATAACAGAGAATTGAAATCCTTACTATTAAAACGAAGCTAGCTGCTGAAAGCACTTTCTGGTCTGAATTTAATTACGTATACTTCGTCAGTGGACCAACCAATTACGTGACCAATTACGCGTGAGTCTACATCACCTAGTGTCGAAGAAAGAAAGAAAAAGGGCCAAGACAATGAGAATTAGATTAATCATGAGACTTGCGTTTAAATAAGGAATTTAGGTCGCCTCGTGGAAATGAACGAAATGGCAAAAACGAAAGGCATTGAGTTTAAAATCTTACGGTACAGATATAATAAACGTCATTATAATCTGCAGGCTTACTGCACCTTAAAAACAATAAAACACAAGCGAAAAAAGAGAAAAAAACAAGCTTGAAAGCGACAAATAAGGAGCTTTTAGATATATTTTCAAAGCAGCCTTTAGCGGACAATGGCTCCTCTTATTTTACGAAAAACCCGTTCATTTTATTTACCTGTTGTTGCACTGAAAATCTTGAACGTAAAGTTTGACTTAAATAAACATAAAGCTTAGATTGGCTTTCTCTTTTACATGAGAAAAGAGTAAATTTTAATTACCGGTAATATAAAACCGAAACTTAAAATGAGATTTAAAAGTATTGGGATTGAGCGTCACAATAGCAAAAATTTTTTATAGAAACCCAGTTATATTTTAATAGCTTCTCATCCGTGGCGTACGGAAAATTTTTTAAAGAGGGTGGGGGAGCATGCAACTATAATCAGATATGCTTAGTAAAAAAATTTTCAAATATGAACAAAAACATATTGACCTCTAAAAAAAGATCTGAGGTTAAAATTTATCTCGGCTTTGTTGATTTTTGGTCCCAAAAACATAGTAATCTCGAAATAAAAAAAGGTCTTCACTTTCAATCTTTTTCTGATTTCTCGTATTAGTGATGGCCCTGAGGGGCATGGCACAATGGCCGCCTCTTAAATACGCTACTGCTTGTTATGCAGGGTTGCCTTATTGTTAAGTCCAAATTTAAAAAAATTTCTAAGTCCTTGGGAAAGACACTTTACGGTATTTTCTCCTTTTTGGTGGTATTGGCAAGCAGTTCTAAATTTCAGTCATATCTCTATAAGACTAAAACAACAAATTTCAACCGGACAGCAATATCTTGGCATCTTCGGAAGCAGGTGAGGGTAATTGTTTGCCCTATGTATTAACGCTTCTGTCGCTTTCCTGCAAGTCAGGAGGAAAAATATAGAGACAAAAACGAAAAATGTAATTTTCAAAAAGTACATGTATTTTAAGTTTGTGAGCAAAAGTGTTAAAATTTTTATTGTTTTCTAATTCTTCATTTGTGTCTTCACTTAAATTTGGGACAAAAAAAGAGAAAAAACAATTTGGGTTTGTTTTGCTGAGCTTGGCTTCTTTTAACAGTCTTTTTAGCCTTTTTTGAACACGTGATCGCCAACCATGTTGCCATTTTGTTCTCAAATTTAATCTTAAGAATAATTAATTAGCAAAATAGTTAAAATAGTTTAGAAAACAACGTTGAAAGTTTATTAAAAAGTATTTTCAAACAGAGGTTACAGCGAAAAACTAGAATAACTGCAGGGAAGCCTAAACCAAAACTAAATTTGACAACAAATTATAAAACCAGGAAAATGAACTTTGTAATATTTTATTACGCGAAATATTTTAAGTGAAACAGTCACCAAAAACATTTCAAGTTGTTTTATACTAAAATAAACAACATGTCTCTAAAAGAGTCCGTCGTCGATTTCAAAACTTGAATTGTTTTATTCACTGCAGCACCTTAAATATAAAAGATACAAAAACCAAGTTCCCGAACAAGCCTCTTTTCGACTGCGTTCGCTTTGAAAGTGAACTGCAGACCCGTTACAAATCGATGTCTTTTGTTACTGACAAATTTGTTTTACTCTTTATTAAAAAATAAAAACAATTGTGATGCAACTATAATTTTAAAGAAAATATGAATTTCTTTTGAGTTAAGGTTCGGTTAAAAACTGTTAGGTTTCTGCGGTTGGCTTAATTGCAAAGCAACAGAAAACTATGTAATTGCTCAATAAAACATAGTATGCTCTCAGAGTTAAAACAAACAAATAAAAAACTTAGAGAAAAATTGAATAAATTAAAAAGTGAAAGTGCCCGACTTACAGCTGAAAACACGCTTCACTTAAATAATCCGAGTCTAATGGAAACTTCCTTAAGTTCTTCTTGTTCTTCTGCTTGCAGGTAATTAATCAAGGGACAGAGTTTTTTCAAATACAAATTTATGTATCAATAGAATGTATAAGCACTCAATTTTTCCATCTAACAATTGAAGGCCCTATTTCTAAAAGTACCTAAATCACATTTTTTTGAAAAAATGAGATAAGCTGAAAAAATTGTTTGTTTACTCGCCAAAAATATTCTGACAAAAAATCTTTTCAGCATAATGTACTGAAATCACTTTTTGAATAATACAGAGGTTTGAAATCTTAGCGCATTTTTATTCTAGAAGTACCGAAGTCCAACTGATTCATGTTAAAAATTTCTGAATACACTTGATAGCTTATTAAACCTATTGTTTGAAGGCTCGACCTACAAAGCAGTCTTGCCTGAACAATTTTTTTTACTTTTGTCAATAAAACTTGAAATAGGAGTTTTTGAAAGTTTGTCAAAGGTTAATATTATAAGAGTAACGCAAGAAGTAATAGCTTTTATTTTCACTATAGGCAAGCTTATTCAATAACTTATTTTTGCATTAAGTTTACCTGTATTATTATTTTAATCATTATTTTTAAATTAATTGGAAATCCTAACGTTTTATTCGGAGCTTTTGATTCCCGTCTATAGCCTAATAATTTAGTTAGGTAGCGTTTTATTGAAGTCATGAAGCATCAACTCATCTATTGACATTCAGAAACATTTTTTTAAAAATTTGTACTTAATAGCTTTATATTGATTTAGCTTTTAGCTAATAGATCATGGAAAAGTTTTTTTTTTATGTTTTCTTGCTTTGGGTACGCAAATTTTCGAAAAATTATAACTTATCATCACTTGGTTTTTTGATTTCCCCAGATCCTAAATTCTTTTCTGATATGTCACTCTATAAAAAAAAAATGCATATTATCATTATTATTACATGTGGTTGATTTTTTCTGCCTAACTACACTGTCAATTTGCTAGAAAAGTGCTTGTAAAACCAAATTTGTAATTAAAGTACCTAAGTCCAATTTGCGAAACAAGCTTTAATTCCTATAACGTCATAATAAAATTCTAAAAGTTGTTGAAATAAGGAGAGATACATAACCAATGTAATAAACAACCATTTAGGTTTTTTCCATCATTACTCTGATTTGCCAGAGTTTTTGAAAACTTTAAACCTCATTTTCTCAAAACTGACATTATGTGACTTAGGTACATTTAGAACTAAGCCCTTCAATTTAAAGAAAACTTTTTCTGTGCCTGGTTTTTATTTTACAAAAGATTTGATTGACTTACAATGACTCGTTTTTTTAATTTAAGTGTTGATAATGCGAATAAAATAGAATTTTTTACTTACTTGTTCCTAAAAAAAAGCCTTGCTGTTTGCCTAAAAGACGTCATATACTTTTGGTGTACTTATTTTTTTAAAGCATTCGCGTACGTACTAGTAACTATGCCTAAAAGACGTCATATACTTTTGGTGTACTTATTTTTTTAAAGCATTCACGTACGTACTAGTAACTAGCTAAGTTAAATAAAAAACTTATTGCTCGCTTATTTTTTTATTTACCATTACCATTTCTTTCAATTAAACAATTAAATATTTTTAACAACAAAGTTTTTCAGAATATGCTCATAATAAAAGTTTTACACTTGCTTTGTGCGTTCGAAGTGACGCGATTTAATTGTTAAAAAAAGATAAACAATTAGAGTTTAAATGGCTTTTAAAGCCTTTAATGCGATTTGTTGTGTTTATGACGTTGCAAATGAATCAAAATGATTGTTGCAGAAGAACTTACATTTCGGAAACCTTGTGCGTGCCGGCGCCAGCTTGTGGTCCATCAATGCTCTCAGACAGAGCCAAATTTGTCAGAGGTGAAGCAACTAAGCGTATCGACAACCTTCTTCATGATTGGAGAGATTATAAAGAGAGAGCTGATGAAGAGATCAGGTGCCGATTGAGAAAAAAATTTGAAAATCTTTAGGACTTTTACGGCTTTTAGTTTAATAGATTTGTTGGTAGATGCAATAAATACAAACTAGTAGTAGCCTTGAAGCCAAAATACTTTTTTAAATGATCAAAAAAAAAGATTTTTGGTGTAATTAATGATGTTTATAAGATAATTACAAGCATATGAAAAGGACGATAATTGCTTTTTTCAATGCCTCAACATCTTGTTGAGCAAAGGAATTGAATTGAATCCATTTTCACTTCTTGTTTGATAAAATCTAGTTTTGTACTTTTTGGCCATACTATCGTCACGTTTCTGGTAGCCAAATGAAGTTCAGAGAAAGATCAATATGTAATTGCAGCATTTCTTCTTAAAAGTTGGTAGAAAATTATTTGATTCGACTAGTTAAAAGGACTTTTATCTAAAAATATTAAAGTCAAAACAGAGAACGGGTTAATTTTGCTTTTATTAGAAGACGAATGAGAGTTGAACAAAACCTCAAAGAGTTACTCAATCGCAAGGAACGAGAAACATGTGAATTGTGCCGTGAATTGGATTCTCTCAAAGCGGTTTCGAAAGACCAGAAGAAAATGATTGACCAGCTAAGCCACGAGTTGAATTTAGAAGAAAAATGTCGTCAGCGATGTGCTGAGCTGGAAATGCAGGTTAAAATCTGCTCTCATTCGTTTTAATTTACTGTTTTTTTTCAAAAGGTTAAAAAATAAAAAGTATCGTAAAGAAATCATTTATCAGTAATGAAAAACGTAAAAATAGATGATTAACCAAGCTAACATTTCTACTTTTTTAAATTTTTCTTAAAGACTTGCACATCTACTTATCTAAAACTGACATTATCAACTTGACATTGTTTAAAGCTAAGCTAATATGATGTTCAAAGCCTACACCTACAACTTTTTCAATTATTACAGGCTACATGTAAAAGTTTTTGGAGAAATCAAATTTTGTTACTATTGAAAAATTAAAATTCGAAAGCACGATACTTTTAATACAATGCTTATAAATGATGCAAATTTTGCCAAACAACAGTCGACAAGAAAATCTGTTATTTTTCAAAACAGATTGGAAAATTGAACCGTCATATTGCTGAACTAAACCAAGAACTTGACATGGAAGCAAAATGTCGCAACAGGTGTGCGGAACTGGAGCTGCAGGTAAAATTTCAAACGCAAAGATTTTGTTCAGATTTTTTATTTTTAGATAATAATTTTTAAGATTTTTAAAAAATCAAAAATCTGTTACAGCCTGGGACAAAAGTTTAAGACCACCTTTGGAAAAAGGCACATTTTAGAAAAAAGCTTCTTAATCACGTAATACTAAATATTCTTGTGTCAAAATGCATATTTAGTTTTTGGAAATAAACCTTATCACACATTAATTTTTAATTTTTACTTTCGTTCAATTTTTTAAATGTTTAGCTTAAAAATACAAAATTTTGAACCACGAAAATTGGCAAAAAATCTAGCAGTTAACGTTGAAAAATGTATTCAATTTACCGGTCGTTGCACAATGAAGGTCTCAGAACGTGAAATATCAAGGCAGATGAAAGTTAGAAAAACTGCTGTACCTAACACTATCAAAAATTTCACAAAAAAAGTACTTTCAAGGACAGCAAAAAACAGGCCGTCCGAGCATTTTTAGTAGTGGAAATAAACGTTTTATTAGGAAGAGAGTGAGTCAATTTCCTTAGAGCTCCGCTGAAAAAAATACAAGCTAAAATGGCACAAGGAAGCTTCAAAATTAGTAAAAAAAACAATTTTACTAATTTTGAAGCTTCCTTGTGCCATTTTAGCTTGTATTTTTTTAGCAGAACTCTAAGGGAATTGACTCACTCTCTTCCTAATAAAACGTTTATTTCCACTACTAAAAATGCTCAGACGGCCTGTTTTTTTGCTGTCCTTGAAAGTACTTTTTTTTGAAATTTTTTTGATAGTGTTAGGTACAGCAGTTTTTCTAACTTTCATCTGCCTTGATATTTCAAGTTCTGAGACCTTCATTGTGCAACGACCGGTAAATTGAATACGTTTTTCAACGTTAACTGCTAGATTTTTTGCCAATTTTTGTGGTTCAAAATTTTGTATTTTTAAGCTAAACATTTAAAAAATTGAACGAAAGTAAAAATTAAAAATTAATGTGTGATAAGGCTTATATCCAAAAACTAAATATGCATTTTGACACAAGAATATTTAGTATTACGTGATTAAGAAGCTTTTTTCTAAAATGTGCCTTTTTCCAAAGGTGGTCTTAAACTTTTGTCCCAGGCTGTACAATAAAACAAAACTTACAATCTAAACTCTCTGAATTTCATTTTTCTATAATTAGATAACGAACCGTTTCAAATTTGTTATAAATTTTTATGCTAGAAGCTTTCTGCTCCTTTTAAAACCATGAATTGATTTTAATTCAATTTCAGATCAATAAATTGAATCGACATGTAGCAGAGTTGAATCAGGAGATCCGTGCCCGAGATGAGGTCATCCGTAGCACGGAGTCGGATAAGGACAAGCTGTGCAATTTAAACAGCGAGCTTCGTGAAAGGAATCTCGAGCAAAAAAGAAAGATCGAGATGTGCGAGCACGATGTCAACGGTACGATGAATAGGGACTTTTTTTCTTAAATCTCTTCTGCCGTGCCGAAGATTTTCTCATTTTGGGAAACATCAATGTCCCCATAGACCCTAATACCATAGTAAAAAAATCTTTCACGTTTTGAATCTTTCATTTTTATTTGCTAAAGTTTTAAAGGGTTTTATTTTTTGTAAACATTCATTTAGTTGTATCCGTGGGAAAATACTTTTATTTGCCCAGCCATTTAAGCAAGCCGCTCTAAATTTTTAATCATATCAACAAACGAAATATAATCTAAAAAACCGAAGAAAAAACTCCCAATCGAACAGCAATAACTTGGCATTCCAGTGAAATCCCTTCATGGATGCCCTAAATGTAACACCTCTGACCTTGCAGAAGAATAAATTGATAGGATCGTGATAATTTTATAGTAATTTTTATTTTTAAACTTCATTCTTTGAAATATTGTTAAATATATTTAATTTTTAAACGAGTTTCTACTTTCTATTTGCTTTTTTTTTAAATAAATCTTGTGACTCTGTTTTGAAAATAATTTAAAACTTATTTTTGCCTATTTATATTATAGCTTTCCAAAACGCAATATTCTCTTAATTGATGATTATCACGTTTAAAGACTGATGTTTGCGTCGCCGTTTTTAAGCTTGTGCATGTTTCCGGCAGTTTTTCCACTTTTTGGTAAAAAGTAATACTAGGAACACTTAACAAAAATTGCGAACAAAAAATAGCTCTCCGACTCATCCTGAATAAACAGAATAAATTTTGAATTCTCATACAAAATTTAAAAAAAAGGTTTTTAATGTTTTATTGAATTAAAAGTTTTCTGCAAAATACTAAAGTTTTTTTATTTTGTAAAAGCAGCAAAAATGTGAATTAAAAAACATTCTATACCATTAACTTAATGAACTGATGGAAGTACTGAACGACCACAATATCATCAAAAAAAAGCACTGCCCTATTTTCTCGATTGTAAGCCACGGCTTACAATTTTTTTTATCAATATTTTTGCGGTTTACTTTCGGGGGCGGCTTACAAAAAAAAAGGCTTACATTTTTTAACTAAATAAAGTTTATAGCTTGGTATGCTGTTGAAGCATGGAATAAGTTTTGACGGAAATTCTAATCAACTCTTTTGACATATATTAAATCACTACATATGATGTACTAAAATTTTTTGTTTACGCAACGAACAATTGATGAGAAAGTTTCCGGCAATTTGAATGATATTATTAATGACTTTGATCGTAGCGATGATGAATATGTTTCTGCAACTTAAATAAATTCTTGAAATACTTTATGCTGCTTATGTTTGTGATATTCTTGCAAATTGATTTAAATTTTAGTGTTTTTGATATTCAGCTAACAATTGAAGGCGGCTTACATTAAATTTTAGCACTTATAACATGGGTCTTACAATCGGGAAAATTTTTACAAAACAAATCCAAATCTTTTGTTATACTCACTTGATCTACAGAAGCGTGTCATGACATAAGTAGGCTACACATTTCAACAACCTTGCGCTTGGGTAACACAGCTAGTTACTAGGTAGGCCTACTGCTGTCGCAGGGGTGACGAACCGTTGTGAAAAATATATTAGATTCAGTTGGCCCGGAAAGACTGACGAGGAGGAAAGATGTTAACCACGAGACTTGAGAGCAGTTTTTTGTTGTCGGTCATGCATTGGCTTTTACTGTTTTTATTAGAAACCAGAATGGAGCTCGAAATATTGGAGGAGATGGTGCGAGCTCTCAACGAAAGAAAGCAAAACATTTTTACTTCGTCTATACGACAAGCACCTGTACTCGAAAAACCGATTACTCCAAAGTAAGAAAGCGTTAACCTAAATTAAATTACAATACAACTACAATTTCCAAATAGACTAATTTAAACTACAGTAATTAAAGCCGAAAAAAAACCTTAACCGGATGAAGAAATGTTATTTGAAGTATAGTTAAAAAAACAAGATTATTTTGTTGATACAACACAAATTGATACAATACAACACAATAAAAAACGATGAAAGTTGCCAAGCCTTTTTTATAAACAGTACTACCGTCGAGTACGGAGGTGGTCACGAGTTTAATCGCTCCTCGGCGGCAACCAGCAGAGTTAGTCGAGGAAAAACTCCCCCCACTTTTTATGTCCCCGACGACACCAATCAGGTATTCATTGCAGTTGTTAATATTCCAATATTCTAATTATTGCTTTTATAAAATAAATTAATCAATTATTATACTGGCCACAAAAATTTTTTCTCGTTTAAATTTCTTAACCGTTTTTGTCTAATTTTAGTGGCAGATTTAAATCGTTTTCGTCGTTTGGCCATATTGGTTTATAGGCGTTGATGAGATTCACCATTTCATAAACAGGTTTTTTGTGTATAGAACTTACAAACAACATGTTCTCTCATTGTACAAAGATATAGAGATACAGAGGTTTTACTAAATTAAGAACGGGTTCACTAAAAGTTGTGACTTTTCAAAAATCGATTTATGAGAATCCGTACGATCCGCTGAATTCCATCACTGCTCATAGGTTGCTTTCTGTTTTGAGTGGAGTTTCTGTAACGGTAAACGGCGCTGAAGTAAGCCAATTCCTGCAAAGTGAATAATTGAATCACTCGCTTCTGGCCTTTGTAAAGGAAAAGTCAAAATAATTAAGAATGTTTAACATAAATTAAAATGACACAAAATGATGTACAGCGAGGCGAAGCGGTATTCGAACTGTTCACATGGGTGCTGACTCACGAAAAACGATAATGAGGAAAACACAAACCAGTAAAATGCACAATATTCAATCGGGATTAAAGGCACAGCGCTAAGTCTTTAAGACTTTAACCAATCGCTACATTTATTGCTACTGGTTTCCAGTCACAAAATTCCAAAGTCTAAACGAGGAATTATCTTCGATTGTTTTCCTCGATTATACATGGATCTAGGAAAACAGGATATACCCAAGCAATGAAAAAACGGAGTAATATATCAGGTGCCCAAAAAAGTCTTTGCCGATTTTTTATGAAGGAAATTAAAGATTCATAGTTAAAGTATTAAGTGTATTTATTCATCAAAATATGAACCCTCACATTCTATGACCTTCTCCCAACGGTTCAGTAACTTAGTAATGCCATTTTTGTAAAAGTCTTTTGTTTTACTCTGGAAAAAGTTATGCACTTCCGTTTTCAAATGATCTTCAATATTGAATGTGCTGTTCTTCATATGACTATCTAAGCTCAAAAACAAGTGAAAATCTGTTGGGGAGAGGTCTGGTGAACATAGCCGTACCTGCCGGGGAGAAAGGGGGGCAATTTCTCCCCCAAGTTTCCAAGATTTGGGCAAAATTCAAATTTTTCGGGCAAAATCAAAATTCAAATTTGGCAAAATACCTTTTTTTAGAGATTACCATGCTTTTAGGACGAAATTTCTTTTCCGGCCAAGAATTTCAGACAATTTTTTGTCCTATTCATAAAGTACTAGAAAATCATGATTTGGGCAAACGTCACAAGATTTAGGCAAAACTTCATTGCCCCCCAAATTTTTTGGGCTGGTACGCCTATGCTGGTGAATACGCTGGATGGAGCATAATCTCCGACTTTAGTTCTGCTATCTTGGCAAGTGTTATTTTTGCAACGTGTGATCGAGCATTATCTTGGAGAAACAAAAGTTTAAACTCGTACAACAGACAAGCACGAATTATCAATTTTCTATCAGTCATTTTTAAGGCTCTGAAATAAGAAATAAAATAACATTAGTCATGAAAAATTACAAAACTGAAATCATTCAACAATTTACTTGTCAGTACAAGTTGGTTCCTGTATAACTATGCTTGTCAGTAATGAAAAAGGGGGCCTAAAATAAGTCAACAAAAATCGGCAAAGACTTTTTTGGGAACCTAATATACTCGTATATTTGTTTTATCTTTGAGAAGAAAACCGGGCATAGGTGCAGAGGTAATTGCCTCACAAACAGAAGAGGGAAAGAAACTTGAACGAGCCAAAACTAAATGAACACCTTGTATCCTGTGCTCGGAGAAGAAATTACTAATAATTAAAGTGTAAAGCAAAAGCCGCCAGCAGCGAGTCACGCGCAAATTATGATTGGAAAAGCAAAAAATAACCAATGGTATGGACAGAACCGTAACTCTTTTAGATTTTGGCAGTCTTTAAAAAGAATGTTTTTTCGAGAAATCTTTTTTCGGCCAACTTTTGTTAGAAGAAATCGTTATCAAATGACGAACAACATGAAAACCGTGGTTTATATAGGATTGCAAGACATCGAAAATAACCCCGTCTCTGATTGATTGAATAAAGAGAGCACGCGATTGGTTGCGCGCTCACTTGCGCCGCAAGCGAGAAAGCTTCAGTCCATAGATAAACTGTTTCTGTCGACAAAGAGAAGGTTCAAGAGATTCTATGAAGGTGGCTTCAAGCGTTGCCAGATGAAAAGTCAATCATCCCTCAGCTAAAATTGAAAACAAGTTAATATCAATTTTTTTTCGCACAAATGACAAAATTTTGCAAATGACAATAACAAAATTTTCTCCAAAATATTCGATATTAACTGGTTTTGAATTTTAGCTGTGGGACGATTGTCTTTTCATCTGGCAACGCTCGAAGCCACCTACATAGGGTCAAATCTAATTCGAAGAAAAATCGATTGGAGTGAGAGTAAAAAAGAAACAAAATTTGTTGTTCTAATCTAATCTAATGATCTAAAAAGACCCCAACCTGGTGGCTGGACTAGGAAACTACTCCCAGCCGTCCAGCCAGAAAAATTATTGTCGTTTTAATTGGTCAACAGTACAAGATTGCTACTTCCTCGGTATTCCACTCACTTGTATTTATTTCATTTTCTTTATTATTTGAGAAAAGAGCTTTTCCTCAAAAGCTGACGACGAAGATGATAGCGATTCTCTATTATTATTATGATTATTGTCACAATAATAATTGTAGATATATTTGTACGTAGTTAATAGCTATATGAGCTTTGTCATGCCTATTGAATTTTGCAACGTCGGAATCAATTTCATTAACTGGTTTTAGATGCGCCGATTTGACTTCTCAAATTTCGCATTTCATTTGTTATCAGATCATCGCTTTTTAAAATTTAGCACAACCTCATGTTGCTAATTTGAGTTTCTCGACTTGTATTCTTGCATTGTGCATTATACTTAAAGCCTCATCCACTGTGCTTTTTATAGGTTGTCATTTACTCCATTCGATAATTATGCTAACAGTTATTTTTTCTATTTGGTGAATTACTTTGTGTCGTGTTCTGGTTTTCAAAGCATCGAAGTCGAGCTTTAATTTCTTTAATTTGTTTTATTTTGTTTTTTTCGCCCGCCTACGTCACCAGCCGGGAACCTATATATACAACTTCAAAAATTTGCCATAAATTCGTTTTTGACATAATTTTTGTACAGTTTGAGCAAATGGAAAAACAAACCCTTTGAGTTTTTATCTAACTTCGCTTGTTTTGCATTTAATTATTTACTCATTTTTGTCCTTTTGTAGCTTCTTGAATACCTTAAAACGAGCACTCCCCAGAAAAAGGCTTAGTGCGTGTCTTGGGGTTCATAAAGACTAAATCAGACACCTAAGTCCGGAGAAACTTTCGAATTAACTGTCTGGTTTTATATCTTAAACCAAGACATGCACTGGGTTTTTGCCTGGGGAGTGTTCATTTTGAGGAGTTCAAGAATCACCAAAAAGATAAAAAATAAGTAAATAACTAAATAAATACAGCAAAAAGGCAGAAATGAAAAAAAGCAAAAAAAGCACAATTAGTTAAAAACCCGAAGTGTTTGTTTTTTCTTTTGCACAAACTGTACTTTAATAACCTCAATAATGGATTTATGGCACATTTTTGAAGTCATAGTGATAATTTATAAACCTCCTGTCTATTTATTTTACTTCACCCCGTGGCTGGGATTGATACACAGACGATTTACTGAAAGAGATAGGACAGACGGCGGAGGTAGAAACTGCGAGAGGTGCAGAAAAGGTTCGGAGATCGTGGCGACAGTTGCCGACACCAGTGGCGTGCGGTCAGGGCATGCAACTCATACGTTGCATGACCAAATTTTTAGAGATTGCATGGGATGAGGCATATATTTTTTAATTTAATGAGAAATGGTATTGATTTGAAATAAAATTAGAGAAATTTGAGGCTGATCTGAGGTAAAATGCTACAATTTCAGAACGAAAAGGATAAAAGTTAAGAGAAATTGAAAGGGAAGACCTTATTTTTTTTTAGAGATTAACGCATTTGTGGAACAAAAAGTGCATTACTGTGGAATGATTTCAAGTAATGACCTTTTTTTTAGAGATAACTGCATTGCTAGAACAAAAAGTGCATTACTAGGGAAGGATTTCAAATGATAATCTTTTACTGCATTTCTAGGACAAAAAGTGCATTACCCAGGAGCGATTTTAACCGATGCCCTTTTTTTTTTTTGGAGATCACTTTGAATCTAGGACGAAAATTGGTCTTGAATACCATGATATTAAGACTAAAAATTAGAATCTCACACAGAATTTTTTTCTTACTAGTAATATATTGCATGTCTTACTCATTGACTACCCATAAAATACCAAATTTTATGACCCGGTTTTGGCATGCCAATTGCATGACTAGTCTCAGAGGTCACCGCACGCTACTGGCCGACACGAATGTTCAAACTGAAAAATCGTGTAAAGCTGAAGTGGCTAGCAATTGATTATAATGAATCAAATTTTTTTAAAGAACTTCGAGCGCTTGTGAACAAAGTAGCTTTCTTTTCAATTTTTCTTTTTAAGCGACTGTTTAGCATCTAAATCATTGCTCGCCTTACGAATTACACTACCTTCTGTTGTCAATAAGCGCCCATCAGTGAGTTACCCATTTATCTTTTGCAAGCGAGATTGAAGTTAAATTATCGTCTCTATTTATCCTTCTGAATTGCAGGTAAAGGTGGAAGGCGTTGTAGTTAACCTTTTAAGGGATATTAGAATTTGATTGTAAAATAAAATGACAATGGTTCAATAATGATGTCACAAATACCTAAAAATCATAATTATTATGCCTTCACAAAAGTGCTATTGTTACGTTACAATCACAATCATGGTACACATATGTACCACTGTCCCTTAAAATGTTGACAACCATGTCGAGGTTACCCGAACTTGCTTTCGGAAACGCCAAGACCCTCTTTTTTCATGAAACTCCTCTCTTTGCTCAACCCTCATTTTGAGGCACTCTTTTTTGAAAAGTAACAAAAAAATGACTGCATGGAAAAAACAGTTTTATTTTAAAACAGATGTTTTTGCGAACTACTCAGAGAATTAGGAACAACTTTTTTGTTATTGATCGCGATCCCTTAAAAATATTTTAATAAGCTCCCAAAAAAACTCTGAATTTTTTTTAATTCCTGGAAATTTTTGATCATTTACATGTTTTATCTCAATGCAGATTATTAACTTTGATTTATATAATAAGCCACCTATAGACCTATATTATTAGCGTATTATGAGCTATGTGCCCACTTAATTTTTTCTAACTTTAAGTTTTTTTTTTTAAGATTGCTAATTTTTTTATATTTTGTTAATGGTAAGTCATCCACCAGTAGTGAATGGCGGTTAAATTTTTGGAGGAATAAATTTTTCAAGGGTAAAAAAATAAACCTTATGTTGCTTTGCACAAACATTATTTGCTCACGCTTTTCAAATGAAGTAAAATTTAATGTTACAAGTTACAATAACGTTAGTTTGAAAGAGAGAAACGTATTTTAAAGTCACAAAATAACTCATAACTACGAAACGAGAAATACACACGTAATATAAAGCAATTCAAGCTAGCCTAGTATTGACATAAATTTTGATTTTAGCAAGTTAAACCCGAACAGTATTTAAACTCTATAAACTTTGCTGATGATTGAACTTTAACTTGAGAAAAGGACACTAATTTGGTCGTTTGGAGTGATTTTTGCTTTAGCCAGGGGAGAGATAAAACAAATTGCTTATATTAAACCTATATTCAGAGGTGGGCAGTACCGTGTACAAAAGTACCGCGGTACTTTTTTTATGAAGTACGGCGGTACTCCGTCTACATTGAAAGTTTTTTTTGCAAGCATTGCGACATGTTTGTGTTTTTTGTATCGATTGCAGCTTCAAAGTAGTTTCTTAATTTACAGTAGTATTATCACAAATTGACATTTGTCAAACTAAGTGTTTACCAGTACTTTCCCCATCCTTGTAGTAGTAGTTACTATTTAATTTTAAGTAACGTCAGGTTTAGGAACGTTTTACGCACTTCATAGCCAGTAGCCTTTTTGCAACTTTTTATATAGGCTTAGCTTACTCAGGCTAGTAGAGTAGTCTGGGTAGACTAGCATTTTAGTTATGTCTCAAATAAAAACTAAAAAAGTAAATTAAAAATTCCAATTCACTACAATATTTTGGCATCTCTGAAAGCAATTATCTGCTAGATCTTCTAATTGCTTGCAGACCTGTATATATAGCATTAAATAAGAAGGTACGGTATTGCTTAAAAGTTGCCCTCAGTATAACGCCTTAACGTTTTTGTTCGAGTCTCTGAAGAATAAATGGAGTTGAAATACAATAAAAATCAATAAAAATTTTAAATCTTGAAAACGAATGATGGGTTTGTGTATGAAGCTTATTTTGTCTTATATTTTTCCATCAATCTTAATCATGTTATTAATGTGCATAGAAAAAGAAACAAAATTAAAATTGGTTGAAAAAATATTGTTTTAACTTATCCGTTTAAATATCAGGTTTTGTTTTGACTAAATTGAAGAAAGATTATTAATTGCTTATGCGCTTGAAGTTTTACATTATATAATTAATTGTTTCATTTTTTTATACGCCAGCGTCAGTCTATGTCATTCGACTTTGTGTTTTTCTTGAAACTTTATTCAAACTCCATTTTTTTGACCAATTTTAACAGAATAAAAAGAGGTTACTGAAATGAAATCAACCAATAAAATTCTAATTACCACAAAAAATGACACAATCATTTTTCAGTGTTAATATTGAACTAAACGGAAAACGCACCAACAAGAGGTTATTTGAGTTGTTTTTATTCAAGCAGATGACACATCAAATGTAGCAGAGTTAAAAGATCCCTGCTCCAGCTTTTTTCTTATATTTTTGTTTGCAACAAGAAAAGGCAGTGGAAAATATTTTACAACACTACGCACCGGTATTAAAATTCAGCATAAATGACTCGGCGTGAATAGCTATTTTATTTTTATATGTTACTTTCTGTACAGTACAATATCTAAATAGGTGTGCGTTCGTTTTTCCTCCTTGTAAGTTTATATTTGAAATAACTCTAAATAGAATAGCCTACTTTTCTTTGTTGCACTGAGCGTTTGATAAAAATGACCAAAAGATCGAACTATATAGATTCATTTAAAAAGTACAGTTTTAAAAAATATTTGTCGCAGTTTGCTTTAGGTGATTGAAAATTATCAAAGGACTTCCATCCTACTTTTGAATTATGCTGGGAACTGTATTGAACATTTACGTAAACAAAGTCAAAAGACATTCGAATAACATACATATTGTGTTACGCTTAAGTGCAATATCATTAATTGGTTGCATAGGCGTACCAGCAAAAAAAATATGGGGGGCAATAAAGTTTTGCCCAAATTTTGTGACGTTTGCCCAAATCGTAATTTTCTAGCACATTACGGATAGAACAAAAAATTGTCTGAGATTCGCAAACCAAGAACAAATTTTGTCCTAAAATCATGGTGATCTCTAAAAAAAAGAAAACTCTTCACTTGAATTCAGTCTCATATTTTTCAATTTTCGACCCAAAAGCAAGATGTTCTCTACAAAAAAAAAGTCTTCACCTAAATTTGGTAACTATTTTTTGCAGTTTGATCATTGTCACCGTCCTAAAATTTTTGACTTTGCCCAAATATTTTCTTGACACTGCCCGAAAAATTTCAATTTCACCCAAATCTTAGAAACTTGAGTCAGCATTTGGCCTCCCTGCCTCCCCCCGGCAGGTACGGCTATGATTGGTTGTACCGATGTTATGATACCGATATTCTAATGTCAAAATTCGTACTATAAATTAAATAATTTTGAAAGTTGTGACAAAATCAATATTTAAATCCCAAATTACTCTCGGTAGAAATTCATTTTGATGATAATGACTATTTTAGAAAATGTTAGGTTGGCTTGTGCTCTGACGCAGAGATGCTCAATCTTTTAACCATTATGGTCCAACTTTTGTCGAAAAGTTAATTGCGAGTCGCAATCGGTGCAGAAATCAAAGTATCTTTTTTTTTGTCTTTACTTATTTTTAATGTGTTAGTTTTAAATGGACCTCCTTGATAACAGGAATTTGGACCACAAATTTAGTTAAAGACCAAACAAAAAAGGTCACCAGTTTGATGTATCTACGTGTTTTATTCTTATATAAAGCAAAAAATCTCTAGTGGGACAAAAATTAGCCTATTTATTCCGATTTTTCTGCGAGTCGTTGGATTGATTCAAAGCATTACAATAATTTGATCGATTATGTAATTACAAATTCTTTGGTAGGCTTCAACAATAGACTTTGCAGGTCTCGGGTTGGGCAGCCCTGCTCTGACAAAATGTATTAATAAACAATTCAGTGTACGGTAAATTTAAAATCAAAAAATATACGCCAGAGCATTAGTCAAGTTCAACTATAAAATATTCTACTATGTAAGCTAGACTAACCTATTAAAAAAGAAAAAAGCTTGCAAAAATCCAAAAAAATTAATTTTATCAAAGTAATCAATTGTAACTAAATTTTTAAAATTAGGCTTATTATAACATTTTGAAATAATTATAAAAAAGTACGATGTGACACTTAAAATTTCAATTTTTTCTTAGAATAAATTGTATTTCTTTTTATTATATGAAAAGTTCATTTCCAAAATTGTTTAAAAAGTTCAGTGAATTTGGAAACATTCTTTGTTGCTAAGATCGAAGCAGATTTCAGCTGATTTCAGCTGGGGTCAACAACAAGCTGTAGTGTTCTGACGAGTCCTAATAAGGACGAAACAGGTCTCTGTCGGCATTTGCTTGTTGATTGGCTTGACTATTCTTACTTAATGTTAGCAATAGAACTGCAGGGTTTAGCTTGACTTTACCCGATTCGTGTTAGCTGACTCGATGATGTGGTCAGCATATAGGAACCACCGTCAGTATGCCCTTGCGGCTTAGCGGTGCTTATCGTAGTTACGCTGGTAGTGAATTGTTTTCATTAAACTATATACGTTATAACATGTACAAAAAAAATTGTTCATGGTCACCGCACCAGTTGTGCAAAAAAAGGGTCATTATCGTGTTTAATGTACATATAGTAATTATTATGCAAAAAAGACACTGTAGCTTTGGAAAAGTAGCATTTTTTAATGTGCAATTATGTCAAATCTTTAACACTTTCGGCGCTAAATATGGTATATCAGAAATTATAGGAATTAATCTTAGTGTAGTAAACATTTTCTGAAGATATTGCATTTGCAAGGAACATTCTAGTTGTCTAATTATAAAAATGGAAACATTTTGCATAAAATCAAAAATCCACTAAACACCAGATTTCATATTCATACCAATGCAAAAGGGACTTGATGAAATTTTAATTTTGTTGGTTTGCAAAGCAAAAATATAAAAAATTATCATAACAGTTAACGGCCAGCGAAGGTTGAGTAATTTTACTAAATTACTAAAACCAGAGTTTCCCAAAATGAGGTCTGTGATGAGCGCGCAAGGGGTCCGCGACGATATGACAAAATTTGTCAACATATATACCTGGTAAAGTAATCCATACCATCCGAGACAGATTCCAAGTGAAGACTTTTTTTTAGAGAACACTTTTTTTTAGGGACGAATTTTTGTCTATAAACCAGGGCTGCGAACTCGAATTCGAAAAATAAAAATTTCTGAACTCGAACTTGAACTCGAACTTGAAAAAAATTTGTGGAGTTTGAGTTCATTTAATGAGTAAATTTGACTATAACTATTACACACTGCCTCCTAGCCCTAAGCACTTACTTAAATCAGTCGCAGTGAGTCGGCAGAAAAGCAGGTATAATGTATATAATAACACACAAGGCACAAACGATCAAAACATACCAAGTGTTTAATCTAAAAAACGAACACTAAAGAAAAGGTTATTCCTTCCACGATCTTATTCAAAGGGAAAAGGAAATCTAGTTTAAATTATCTCGTGGTCGAAGACATAAACCACGCCACCAAACGGAAACTAATAAGCAGCAGGATTTAGGATCCATTTCATTTTCTACAATAACATTTCTCAGCGATGGTGCCAAATTATAATTTGCTACCCTCTTTTATTTTGTTTAATAATAGATTAAAATTGGTAACATTGATGACAAAGCATTTTTAACATGTGATCAGTTTTTCGCGGTTGAATTATCCTCTTAACTCTATTCCGACTGTATTTTTCAACTCTATTTTGTAAACTCTAACTCGAACTCGAACTCGGACTTGCAATATTTTTGTGAACTTGAACTCGAACTTGAACTCGATTAAAAATGCTTCGAGTTCGCAGCCCTGCTATAAACGAGCATCCTGGTTTGCCCCTACGGAAATATGGTATGCCTGTTTATAAGCATTTATTTTTTAACGGATTTTGTGTTATTTATTTTTGGGTTTGATTTATCTTTCCTCGTTGGTTGGGCAGAAAATTGATGTGAGATAAGAATGGGGTCCATGATAATAAAAGATTTGCAAATAAAGGTTTGTGACCCAAAAAGTTTGAGAATAACTTTAACTAAACCACTGTAATAGGTTATATGGAAATTAGTACGATTTTTGACAAACTTTTATTAATATAAAAACAAAGCAGAAGACAACGTATTCATTAGGCTTTTCATATATCCAAGGCATATTTTATGCAAAAAATCAAGTTTAAAACGTATTCACGCATGTTTTTTTACATTCAAAGCATAATTGATTTTTGAAAGTGGACAGTTGGATACTTACGATATTGTTTTTGCTTTGTTAAATACAATTTTTAAATGTCAAATAAAATCCAATGTATGACAGAGTTTTAGTTATTACCATTAATTCGTGTTATTCAAAAGTACCGTGTACCGGTACCGCAGTACTTTTTTAATACCGTACCGGTACCGCGGTACAATTTTAGCAAGGTACCGAGTACCGGTACCGCGGTACTTTTAAGAAGTACCATGCCCACCTCTGCCAATATTGCCTGAAAAAGTGACTTGGTTAAAAAAATACAGTAATTAGGTCATCATCAATAGAAACAAAAAGAAGAAAGGAATTTTATCTCGCCAAACAAAGAAAATTTTGGTTTTTAAATTGTTGTTATTTAAATTGCTGCTTTTTTTAGACTATCGAAGAACGAGATCGCCAACTAGCGGAACGTTTATCAGCAATGTCAGCTCTAAAATCTCTTCAAAAAGATCATACTGACAAGTGCAAGTGAGAATACGTTTAAATTTAAATCGAAAAATTAATTGAAAGCATTGATAGATATCAACTTTTTTGAGTGAGTTATGTTGGTAGACTTAGAAAATCAATACAATTCTTAAAGAAGACCTATATTTTAAAAACTAAAATAGCTTAAATTGCTGCAAACTTGATGAAAAGTTTATATACTATTTATATATTTTACCTCAATTTTCAGTGATCTTGCGGAGCACATTCGAAAATTAAAAGAAGAAAACAAAATGAAAGAAAATGCAATACTGGAATTGAAGAAATCAAATCCCAGAAACGATATTTAATGCTTTTTTACTTTTCGTTTTTTTTTGGTGAAAGGTCATAATATAAATCAACAAAATGTTTTTTATTCCTTTAATACATAATTAAACGGTAAAAATTTGTAAAAGTTTTGAAATCGACATACAAGCCGAAGAAATTATTTTTTACCGATAAAGATCAACACTAAGTTTTTTCTTTCGTTGACGCAGTTTACACTTTGTAACGTAAAACGAATTTTTAGGGTTCGCTTATCCCTTTGGACTGAATGATAAATCGATAAATTATGCAAATAAACAAAACAAATATTAAGTTAAGGTTTTTAACTATCTTACTATGGGGCAATTTGAATAGATAATTTATTGTAAAACGAGAGTGTTACATAACACACTCGAATTGCCAAATTTAATGGCATTACATGTGTTGGTGTACAAAATTAAAACTAGTCACTTTTGTAAATTTAGAATACACTTAAACTTTTGGTAAAATCGTACATTTTTTTTTCGATAGACTTGTAGTGACTGCTAAAACCAGGGGCGCTGAAAGCGGGCGATTACCCCCCTGCCTTTTAATATTCTTAAAACGCGGGGCGGAGGGGGCATATTGTGCTCTTTAAAATTAGTATTACAGATAATTTTTTTGTTATGCTCTACAATTAACCTATATAATCTTGATCACCATTAAGTCTAACAATGTTTTTAAAATTACAAAGACAATCGTACCTCATAGTATAGTAATAAAAGCAAGATAAAAGTTTTAACGTGTGCAATGTCATTGATTTCGTAAGCGACCTAAACTTCTGGCAAACATCTTATTCTAGTTGAATCAGTAAACTGAATTATATCTTAGCCGAAAATTAATTTTTGATTCATTAACTGATAGCAAATAGCCATATACAACAATAAGGGATAGCTAAACTACCTTCCCAGTAGTTTAGGTATTCCTAACAACAATTATACCAAGCTTTCTTAAAAAAGAATAAAGCAACAGAAAATTTCTAAGTGCTCATAAAGAGCAAACGTTTCTAGTAATAATAAAAAAAATTTTGATTTAGAAACAAAGAAATTGTGGCGTTAATTTAATTTTAACAAGCAACACAAGCTGTCTGACTTGTTTACTCAATACTCACTTATGGTCGACATTAAGGTCTAAAAATAAAAACAACAAGACTAAACGCGTGACATCCTTAGCCCTTTTGAAGGACTGTGGTACACATGTGTGCCATGATTGTGATCATAACGTGACATTTTAAGTGTCTTGTTCGTTTTCATGTGTTTGCAGAAGAACTCGCAGACTACATGCTCATATTAAGTTATTTAGCAAAGAAAGTGCCGCGCCTCTGAAAAAAGTAACAAAGATATCAACAGTTTGCGAAGTTTTAAACAAAAAGCCGACAAGCAAAAAATGCTTTTTGGAAATACGTAAGCAAAAAGCTAAAAGCCGACAAGCAAGATTGCTTTAAATTTACTGCGGCGCAGCTCTTGTTTTGGTTTTTGCAGAAAGGAGTTTCAGTGTCATGAGAAGAATCAAAACATGGCTTAGAACCAATATGAGAGATAACGGTTTCAATAATGGAATGTTCGCAATATTCATAAGAACTTGTTGGACAATATCAAGTTATAAGCCGTAGCAGATGACTTTGTAAAAGGAAGCGAAACACTATAAATTATTTCGGGTTACAGTTACATCAATTGTGCAGCGTTTAATAATTAACATCAAACCTCAATCTAAAGGGCCATTTATGCTCATATAATTACGTTTTTTTTACCCAATTGTTAATAGTTTTTTAAGTTTTTTATTGTTCTATTTATTTTAACCTTTGGTATTCTTGATAGCGTAAATGTTTTAGCCAGCGTTCTGTTGTGGGTAACTAAAGACTATTCACTGATTAGCATGAGAAGAAGATTTTGTAATATTTCCAAGCAAAATGCCATCGTCTGTATCTATCTGCTTTCGGCTGCCGTGCATGAACGTCGCAATTGTTGAATGCTGTTTTCGAAACTAGCTTGGGTGCTTTTGACAAAAGTCAAGTTGTGGGTAGCCTATGTTGGATAGCTTTTGGTTTAGTAACCAATTAATCGAGTTGTATATGTCCAGCCTAATTGAGAAAAACTTGTGTAAAATTGGATATTACTGCGGCTATCGCAGTGAGTGGTCAAGGCCAACTTAAAGGCTTTTGCAAGATGCAGCACATCTTAAGATTAAGGTTTTGAATTCTAGGTTGATTAAAAAGAGTTAACATTGGCTGAAAAATTGATCGAACCAAAATAACAGATTAGCAAAATAAAAACTTTTTCGAGATACCTGTCTGTCCTGCGCAAACTGAAATTCTATCATGTTAACCAAAATATTCAAATTGCAGCATGACTACCAAAATTTGCTTTTGTTGGCAGTGCCTTTTCAACAAAAAAAGTGCCTTTTTTAAAATTTTGCCCCCCCTGGCAAAAAAAACTCCGGCGCCCCTGGCTAAAACTAAATCACTGTCTCTGAACTAAAAATATACTAGAGTATTAGTTATTGCACTTATAAGGACCACTTCGTTCAACTCAAGAGTCCAAGACGTTTATTTCAGGTGTTTTTTTCATTGTTTGTGTTCGGAGAATATGGTTCAATACTTGACCATACTTTACGTAGAACAATTTGATCAAAAATCTTTTAGTTTTGGCATAGGCCTACATACTTTTAATATTTTTATTTCGATGGTTTAATTTTTTATTACGTTTTTATCTACAATTGTATTGTGAGAATTATTTTGGACAGAAGTCGGTTATTGTTAAAATGAATGATGGATTTGAGTTTGTTCACTAGAGAAAATTAAAAGAGATTTGTTTTATCTTGCAGATAAGAAATAGAGTTTGTTTTTCTTAGGGAAAACCTAATTGACTTTTGCAATCACAATCTGTTTTTATTCACCAACGGTATAAAAACATTTTAAAGATCTTTCTTTGCAGTTGAAAAATTTATTTAAAATAATTATTCCACCATGGACCGCTATTGTTAAAACAAATTCAGGTACTATTTATAGCCATGTTGTTTTTATAAACATTTTTTCCAACACAAAGTGGCGCCAAAACACAAACGAGGCCATAAGCTTTTGAAAAAAAATTGGAATCATTGAAGCGAAGGGCAGAAAAGTTCTGGTAAGCAATAATTTTCCAGAAATTGACATTATTGTGCGACATATATAAATTTGCTTCACCAACGTTGAGTCTATTTAAAGCAGTGTTTTTCAATCTTTTTTGTACTGCGGCCCATTTTAGCAACGCAATATAACTTAATGTCCTTTTAAAAATTGTTATTTGTGCATATCTTGACTTTTCAATGCTTTTTTGAACGCACATAAGCAAAACATTATCTCAGTTAAATAATAAAACTTATTAATTTAATTGAACAAAAAACACTCACAACACAATCAGTGGGATGTTTGGTGTTGCATCTTGGCAACAAGCTTGTTTAAGCATGGCGCTGTTGCTGACATAAAGCGTGGTCCCAATCAAAATAACCAGTCAGAACAGTACAGAATAGCATTTATTGTTTTGGCCAAAACTTAACACAATTGACTTCAACACAATAGTATTCAGGCCAGGAAGCATCATAAAACCCTAAGGTGTTTTTAGTTAAGATGCTCCTTGTTTATTAGCAATTAAGCATTAAAATCAACTCTTTCAACTTTTTTTCAGACCAGCCTATTAATGTGCGAGATCACACTGGCGCGTTTGACCAAACCACATCAATTAGCCATGGCTTCATAGCGTGATTACATGAAAAATTGTTTGAAATTATCTCCTCACCTCATTTACTTTTAAGTCAACGAACTCCAAGTGTTTTGTCAGTTGTGGCCATAAATTCCCTTAAGAGTTGCTTATGCTGTAATTTTTTATTTCTTGTTCAAGTCTGTACGTTCTCGGTAATTTTACTTCTTGGTTAGACATTCGCTTTCCTGCTGAGTAAAAATTGTGTTGGGCTTATTCTTTTCTTTATAATGACCTAACAAATTATATTCGTAGTTGTAATGTCTACAATTGCCCTTAAAACAAGTTAAAGTAAGTTTTTTTGTCCGGTAGTAGTTATTATAGTGGCCATGAATCAAATATTTAATACCTTTAAATAATTATAAATGGATTTTTAATTATTAATTACTTCGCTTAAGTATTCTGTAGTTCCGTTGCGTATTAGAAGCTTTTGCACCCTTGAGGAAAAACCGAAACGACCCACCAGGAAAGCGATTTCCAAGTTGAAATCCGCTAATTTAGAGAACTTTGAAAAGAACTTTACTTTTGTGCAATGGAGTCACGAGGACTGAAACATCAAGAATTATAGCACAGAGAATGAAGTTTAAATCTATAAGATTTTGAAATTTTTTTACCAAAAGGTTTAAATAAAACTTTTTATAGTTTTTCTTTTTTTATTGAAAAGGAAGGTGATCTTTTACAAGCAAAGAATCCATCCTGTATCGAAATATTAAGCAACATATAAATTCTTTCTAGTTTAAAAGTTGTTAAAGAAAATTTTTTTGTTCAAAGAAAAAAGTTCTGTAAAATAAGAAAAATCCTTTAACTTTAATGTCAGCGCTTGTGATTTGAACTATATTTAAAATTTTCAAGATCGCCAGTTTTTAAAGATTTACTTACATTTAAAAGCGTTTGTTTCATATTTGCTTTTGTGCATTACTAGTAGTGCGTTAAGCATAAAAAAACTATACATCATTTAGCTGGTCAAGCTCAGTTATTGACAATGAAATAATTTTCGAAGGTCCCAAAAGAACCCTCATAGTTGCTTCTATTTCCGTTTCTCATATTTGGCACAATAGCAGATTACGTCATAATTCGTTACGCCGCGATGAATAACATGATGCGAATAGTGCGACTGGCAATAAATGGTACTCGATTTTAGCTTGGATAACAATTGCAGATTTGAAAACTGGCGTCGTAAACTTTACAGAAATTTTTGACGAAGGCTTGAAATTAGTCAAGTACCTTTTGTTGTGGCTATAAATTTAAATCGATCTTTAAATGAATCAAAGTACTACTTTTACATAAACCTGTAATTAGTTTTATTTTTGTTTGAAGCAGACGAGTATGGGTATGTGAGCTGGTTGTTTCAGTTCAGTTTCAGTTGTAATGCTGCTACATACTCTGTGGTTGCTTAAATTTGAAAAGATTGTTAAAGGTAGCTAAAAAACAAGTTCAGCTTTTCCTAAAACTAAACAATGCTAGTTTTCTGCAGGAGTTGCTTAAGTAAATGCACTGAATAGATTGGAAAGCATTTATAAAATAGATATGATAAAAAATTTTCAGCAGTTTTGCGTGGTTGTACGTAATACATTAACAAACTCGCATTCTATTGATATAATGTAACGAAAATCTGATAATTTAGTTGTATAAGCGCAGCGTACAAATTTTCTTGTTTTTTGTTTTGTTTTCTTGTTTCACCAGTCCAATAAATCAAACAAAGCTTTCTTTTTAAACAAATACAGAAAAATGTTTGTTAAAATTTTTTAACAGGGGCCGAAAATTCGATAGCAGAGTCAAACAAATTATTGTATAAACCACGCACAATAATGTAATAGCTTCTAGTTTTCATTGTGGAAACTGTAAAGGAAAAAAACCATGAAACCGAGTTCATCTACAGACGCATTAAAAAGCACGTTGACACGAAGCTTTGAAATTCTTGTTATTTCATTTCCTGTAATTTGATCGCAGACAACTTGATGATGCTGTAATTTGCTTTTTGCCTAGGCCCATGTCAGATTCAATTAAAATCAGTAAGCACATGCTTTACTGCTGGCCATGTTAAGTGAAATGCTATTCTCGGAAATGCATGATAAGGACCTGACGCAGAAAGTTGTAAGGACAGAGAATTCTTAATTTCTGAGAAATTGTTTAAGTATGAAAAATGGCCTTGAAAAATTTGAAAGCAATTGATTTTTAATGCGACTATACCCCACGCAGTTTACATTTAATAAGGAATAATGATAGCTAAACTGTGTATAAACAAACTTTTATTGAAAGTTAATGCGTGTCGCCGATAATTCGAAAAATGGTAATTTCGGGCAATTTTGATACATTTAAAAATATTTTTATGATGGAGGCTAATAATTATAATAGTAACTTTAAATTTTTAATATTTTCTTTTTTAATTTGTGTATCAACATAATAAAATTGTATAAAGTTTGCTCTATATGCTATGAAAATGTTATTAAATAGCTAAGTTTTTGTGCTTCTGAAATAATTAATGGTTCTCGTTGCCATTGCCATAGGCAATGTGACTAAATTTACAAAAAAATTGGCAGTTTTACATCAGATAAAAATTGTGTCAAAACTGACTTGCACGAGGCAAATGCCGCAGCTAAGGTTTCGTTTCAAAACTTAAAGAAAGTTTACATTATGAGGATGTTTTGGGTGCTAATGATAACTAAAAGAAATATTAAAATAAGATCTTTTGAGATTTAATTAATTAAGAAAGAGTTTTTACTTGAAAAAATTTAGGCTGGGAGCAATTTGCTAAAAG
Organism: Diplosoma virens; assembly: GCA_963680785.1. Classification (NCBI taxonomy): domain Eukaryota; kingdom Metazoa; phylum Chordata; class Ascidiacea; order Aplousobranchia; family Didemnidae; genus Diplosoma; species Diplosoma virens. The sequence continues at coordinate 9,251,381 of OY796895.1, read as the reverse complement.
CGTACGCATAAATTTTATGGCAGAAAAAAGTTGAAAAAGCGGGACGAAAACAGTTTAAGCGAAAACAAAAAGTTAAATTCTTAAAAAATTGAAAAAGATTTTTAGTAAACCATATTTATTTGTAATATAACTTGAATGAAAGACAGTGGTCAAACAGTCAGTCAATGCAAGAAAAAAATTAAAACCGAACAACTCGAAATTCTAAGTAATGACCTTGCGCTTTTTGACTATTTTCAACTGTTTTCGCTTGGTAAATAAGCTATATGTAGGTTAATTTCGATTGGTTGTTTACGAAGTGCCTTGAACACCCATCACGTTGCCTTTTGTAATAACTTCTTTAATACTGTTGTTGAGCACTTTTGTGGCGGAGAAATAACATTTTTATTTACCGTTAAGTGGCAGCAAAAGCCTACCGGAGTAAAAAATTTTCACTATTTTTGATTAAAAAACTTAGGCAATTTTTGCTGAATCCCATGTTCTTCAAAATCCTTACTTTGCCTTTGAGCATTCAAAACTGTTTAGTTGAAAAGTGAGGTAAAAAATTTAGCAAATCTTGACCCAATTACTTAATATTTTTCGAGAAACAACTGTAATAATCAAAATTTAGGGGCGCAACAAAGGCAGTTTTGTTTTTTTGAATAGAAAAAATTGTAGTTTTAAAGTTAGTAGTCGCACTACCCGAAAAAATTTTGTGGCGCAATATAATCTTGCCCAATGTTGATTGACGATTAAAGATCATCACTTTCAATCGGTGTCCTAAAATTCCTATTTTTTCCCAAGTTAAGGTTATAACTAAAAAAAAAATCTTCACCTTCAATCGATCTGATATTTTGGTCGATTCTTTAGTTTTGTAGGAAAAAATCTAACCCAATGCTTCTATTCTGCGAATTTTAAAGGGAACCATTGCCCACCTGTATCCTCCCATTATAGAAAGAGCAGAGGACAATTTAAAGAGAGCAAAAAAGGCAGGAAGTAATTTCCTTTCTTTCCCGTCCGCTTTCGGCGGCCGTGATTAGATTGACAAAAAAGATAAAATTTTACCTTTAAAGACGGTTTAATTTTATAAAAAAGAAACTATTTGATGGAGCATTTTTCAGAATATTCGGTATTTCCAATTCTAAGCTTTGTTGCATTTGCCAACTTTGTATGGTTTTAACTGTTTAATTTTCAATATTTTAAATGAGCAATTTAAATATACATCATATGATTTATAGAAAAATGTTGTTAAGTTATATATCAAAAAAATATAGATAACTTTTCAGCCAAAAATGGGAAATTTTTTTAGTTGCTTCAAAAGAACTGAAAGATGTAAGTTTTTTGTGTTTTCAACCGTTTCGAATGCTATTTCAATACTTTTCTTATGGATCGTTTTGTTTTTTGTAAATGCGTCCTAAAATGACCACGTTTATGAACATACGCTGATGTTCCACACCTTTTCAAATTATTGCAACAAATTCCATGACAATTATGCTTACTTTCACGAAGTCTTTATTTGAAAATCTTGAAAAAGTGTTACCGGAAGAAAAGTTTTAAGCAGACTGCAAATGTAACTGCTTAACGCAACTCGCAAAACTTTGTGCTTTCTCGACAAAATGCAAATTATTGCTTGTATTGCGCCAAAAAAACAACTTAAACTTGAGCTTGAATTTAAAAGCAAAACCTTTATTTATTTTTATTTTATACGACGATTGTCTTTTTGTATTGGCCCGACTTTGCCCTATGTTTATAAGCTGGTCAGTATTATAGATAAGCAGGATACCTTCACCAAATCCGCTGACGCAACATCGCGAACAAAAAAAACTGCTTTGAAAATCTTGAAATCTGCGTTTATAAACAAATTCAATTTCGAAAGTTTTTGAATTAACTTTTTCGAGCATTACACGAGCAAAATAGACCGTAAATTGCGCAGTAGTCGTAACGATAACAACCAGTAAACAATGACATCTAGTTGGTGCTAGGTGTAAAACAAAACTATAAAATGATAATCCCAACACCTTCTCGCAAGCGCAAGGACGCAAGTTTGACGCTTCAATCTACTATACTTGTCATATTCATTATGTCCAAAGCAACAAAGTCTTATGTGCGGTCATGCTGTTTACCTATAATAGTAACTCTACATAAAGAACATAGAGCAGCAATTAAGTCAATACGAGGAAGTGCGAGATTACTCAAATTAGAAAAGCTGTTGGCCGAGAAATTGTCGATTTACTGTTTTCTTATAAAACAGTTCATGTGAGAATTGTTGACCGCTTTACGCATAATGCATGCATTATTCTAAAACAAGATTCATTAAATTCTTTTTATAACCCAACAAAAACCGTTACATATCCATCTAATATACTTTGATATTAACCTTTATGACTCGCAAAAAATTAGTTAAGGTGTTTATTGATTTAGTGTGGTGGTTTTCAACCTTTTTTATACCGTGGCCCACTTTTCAACCCAAGGTAACTCAACAACCCACTTTGGTTTACAGAATTTAATTTTTATCCCAAAAAAGAAGTATTTTCTAAAAAAAAAGAAAAAAGGTTTTCACTTCAAATCAGTCCCGGATCAGATCGGTCTTGGCTCCCCTCCTATTTAACATCTATATGTACGATCTGCCTTCTATGATTTCCAAAAAGATTGCTTATGCTGATGATTCAGCATTATTACACTCTTCTGCAAACTGGAAGAACTTTAAGCCAAAACATGTCCACACTTTCAGCATATCTCCAGATTTGGAGGTTGAAGCTCAGTCACACTAAGACGGTGACGGCAGCCTTTCACTTAAATAACAGAGGCCAAACGTGAGCTAAAAGTCTACAACAATGATAGATTTTTACCGTTCTGTCCAACCCCTATTTAACTTGGGGTAAAACTGGATAGTCGTCGTCACCATATAGTTGCATTGCACAAAAAACTATTCTCGCACGTCACACTACTGACGCGACTTGTAGGCTCAGGATGAGGTGCTGGTGCCAAAACACTACGCACAGTTGTCTTATCTCTGGTCTACTCAACAACTGAGTACTGCACACCAGTCTGGTGTCGCAGCCCTCACACTCGCCTCGTAGACAGTGTATTGAATGACGCCTTGAGTATAGTCACTGAATGCCTGCGTCCCACTCCAACGGACCTATTACCAATACTTTCAGGCATCCAGCCAGCTGAGCTTCGCCGAATGGGAGCGACACTCTCCTTGGGTTACCGTGGATCTTTGGAACCTGATCATATCTCGTATGGTTTTCTAAGTGGGTCCTCAGATGCTCGTCAAGAGAGACTAAGATCTAGACGCCCATTTGTGCCACCTGCGCGGAATCTATTAAACAACTTTGCCGGACTTGGCATTCGCGCTTCTGAGTGGACAAAACATAAATGAAAAGCGGAGTATTGTGAGAATACTTCCAGGTTCCGTGTTTTTATACCCAGGACCAGCTCCAAGCCTGTTTGAATGAGGTTGCCCCAAGCAGCTTGGGTCAAACTTAATCGTCTGCGAACTAATGTTGGGCGATCCCATTCGTCATGCACAAACGGAGTCTCGCTCCTTAATTGCAAGTGCGGCGCCGCTGAACAAACCGCAGACCACATTCTGATACCGTGCCCCATACATGGAGCACGATGTCTGACGGTTTTGGATGACAAAACTCGATGCTGGCGTAACAACATCACTGGAGCATCTGATCAGGGAAGTACAGTAGCCTATTTGTAAAAAGATAAACCCTCGGCCCCATTCCTGTTTGCGTCTGACCTGGAGTGGATGCCCTTCCAAATGACGGGCAGTCCCGGATTTCTTGATTTACGTCCCGAAAACAAGTGTTTTTTTAAAAAAGCTTTCACTTTGAATTAGTCTCGTATGTCTTGATTTTTTTTCCAGAAAAGTAGTGTTCTCTCAAAAAAAAGTCTTTAATTCGAGGATGAAACCCTAAAATCGAGACTTTCCGCCCAAATTCGGACGTATGGTAAGCCAATGCTCTGTGGCCCACTGAAAACAGCGCCATGGCTCACCACTGGGCCATGGCCTACAAGTTAAAAACCACTGCTTTAGTGTAGCCGATAAAACAATTTTTTTTGAACAACGCTATAACTGTACCGTTAATTTTGTTTGTTTTTATTAAATAATCTTTATGCAATTTAAAGCTGTTAATTAAATTGCCCGGCAAAGGGAAGACTTTTTCCAAGAAAACCAAAGCATAAGACTACGTTGCTAGATTAAGCGGAAACTGGGTCTACCATGAACCCCCAATAGCTGACCGCGTCTGTTCTAAACTGTTTTTGCACTTCAGAGCGTAACATAAAAAAAGTTTTGATTATTTAAGCATTTCTGGTTAAACGAGCTAAAAAATATTTCTGTTTTGCCTTATTTTCCAATACAAACGCAATTAATTTCATGCTTTGCAGCTTCTGAATCGGGTTCGACCGCTCCAACCACAACTTCGAGTACTGGAAATTTTGCAAAAGATCTTTTAAACATTCAAAATCAGTACCGAGCAAAGCATGGCTCTCCTGCAATGACTATCAATGAAAAGTTAAATAAAGACGCTCAAAAGTGATTTTGAAATTAGTAATTTAAAATCAATAAAAATTGCAACAAAAATTCAAACCAAAACTTTTTAAATTTTACAGATGGGCAGACCACATTGCATCCACCAATGTACTGAAGCACAGCAGTGATAGAGACGGGGCTGGTGAAAATCTTGCCTGGGGTTCCAGGGAATTGAGCGCCGAGGAAGCGGCCAAAATGTGGTATGACGAAATAAAAGACTACAACTTTAAGAAACCTGGATTTAGTAGTGCTACAGGTGCGTTGGCATAAGAACGATTTTTATACTGTTAAAATCTAACAAAACCTGCATATTAATGTTCGGCTTGTCCTTTAAACAACCGAAATTAAGCTAAAGTATTAAGTTTTAGTTGTGTGAACGCGCTCACATGCTAGATTTTTATCTTAAAATAATACTTGTTGCTAAATTATGGTACGACTATTGATTAATACACAAGTTTTTTACAATATTTATAGCCTATAAATCAAAGTAGAAGTAGTTATAAATATCCTTTATTTTCCAGGCCACTTCACACAACTTGTTTGGAAGTCGTCCACAGAATTTGGAGGAGCTTTTGCCAGGTCTTCCTCTGGAGGAACTTTTGTCGTTGGCCGCTATCTTCCTGCTGGAAATGTAAACACGCAAGAAGAATTCAAAAAAAATGTTCTTCCTCTAAAATGATAAAAAGATGCTACCATTTTCAGCTTTTGCTTTAAAAAATTGCAAGTTTCAACTTTGAAAAAAATTCTCACTTTATTTAAAAGAGTTTTTTTGATTATGTAATAACTACAGCAATAAGTTCTCATCAAAATTTATTCAAGCAAACTGCATAATTGGTTATCCAAAAACATGATTTTATGAGATTCAAATCAAAATTTACTTTAGGTTGTGTTTTTGACAAACTATCATATTGCTTACTCACTTAGGAGCAAAAGCAATTTCCTGTTTTTGGTGATTGTTATAAGACGCATAAAAGTAGTTCCTCCCGCAGAAGAGCAAGTTTGAGTCGGAACTTTTGCGGCAGTACCGTGCATTGTTTTTTGTCCTTTTACCCGGCTGTTCATGATTTTTCTATTAACTTTTTAAGTAATGTTTGTTCACTTTTCTTCATTTGCAATCGATACTTGACCTGGTGAATTATAGATCAGATTCGGATGCTGCTGTCCGATTTACATGCGTTTGCAGAGCTGAAGATTTTTGATACCGGTAATATTAAATTGCTCGAAAATACTTTGGATCTAATTTTTCTAACAGCACGAAATATTGTAACGAGATATGTTATGTAGCTCACCTGCTGGCGCAATTGCAAATTTTTTATCTGCTTACACAGGTCAGGGTATGGGCATATAAAACCTTATTTAATATTAATCGCTCTTAGAACTGAACGTTGGTCAACGTTTCGTTTGTAACAATTAATGATATTAATTTAGATTTGCTTTGTTACTGCTGCTACGTATTTGTTGTTTGCCTATACATCTCAGATATTTCGATTATTATGAATGAAAAGGTAAATTACCTAAGCGTTTTTTTGTAGTCTAATTAGAGTTTAGTTGATAAGATATTTGTTATATATTTCTAAATAAAAAACCAAAGAAAACTGCTTCTGGTTATCACTAATATAAAGAATTATAAAGTTGGTCTTTTTCGCTCTTATTTAAGGCACTCTCAATCTAGATTTCAGGTTCTTGAACTGGTGGGCGTGAAAGTTCATAAGGGAGGCGCGACCAACTGGCTGCAAACTAAATAGATTATTGCAGTGATATAAAATAAATGGAAAAAATGAGATGTGACAGTGATTATATAAAGTATGGTTATATAGATTTCACGGTAAAAAGCCAAGTAATACTACGATACGTAATAAGCAATCACGCAACGTGATCAAGTTTTTTGCCGCGTCATTTTTATACGAAACACCTTGGCCATAAAGAGATGCCTTTATCTTTATTTCAAAGCGAAAAAGACTATCTGAAAAAATTGAAACTAATGTAATGTAATTAATAAGTAAGTGCTTTTGGCATTCTTCTTCTACAGAAATAGTAGAAGCATCATTTGAAATTGCTCACTTGATGGCTAAAGAAAAAAACCTAGCAACATTGACTGAACCGTGCTTGTTCAAAGCAGCTGGTCTTGCTTTTGGGAAAAACTTGAACTCTTGGATTCTACCATCAAATCACCCATTGATGAGCTCGCAAAAGACATTTTGAGTGTCAGGTTCTAAAAAATACTTCACAATACTATGCCTTGGGAAAAATTGTGCATGTCTGCATCGATGGTGGTCTGACAATGTTTGGGTCTAAAAGTGAATTCATCGCGAAGGTAAAAAACCCAATGCAGTTGGGTCTTACTGCATGATTCACCAAAAGGTTTTGAGCTCCAGGACTTTACCTATTGCCATGAGAGATAATTTGCAACAATCGGACGAGCCGTAAACTACATCGAAGCAAGTGTTGTCAATATGAAACTGTTTACCAAGCTTTGCAAGAACATGGATTCCAAACACGAAACTCTGCTTTTTCATACATCCTTTCGACGGTTATCAAAAGTTAACGTTTTAGCAACCGGGTATGAAATAAAAGATAAACTTATTCTGTTTCTTGAGGCTAATGGAAAACTGGAACTTTTTTTGTCAAATTAAATTAAAAAAGTTTTGCCTGACGTTGGCAAATCTTGTGGATGTTTTTGAAGCGTTAAATGACTAAAACTTGATTTTGCAGGACAAAAATATCACCTTTGTCAATGTTTGCGATTCATCGACGCTTTCGTGGTAAAACTAGAGCTTTGGCATTGTCGAACTCAAAAAGGAAATGCAGCTTCCTTTCCAAAACTAGGTATTACTTGCGAGAAAAACCAAATTAAACTTAATGGCGAGCTTAAAGTTGAGGCAGAGGTTCATCTACGATTTTTAAAACAAGAATTCGAACGCTACTTTCCAAATTTCAGCAAACCTGAACTTCCAAAATAGAACATGACAAGAAATCTTTTTCATCTTAATAACAACATTGTTTTGGAAAATTAGCATGAGATATTTTCGGAAATAAAATGTAACTTCACCGCAGAAAACAATTTTGAAGCTTTAACTGATTGATTTTTGGGAGAAATATGTATACATATTCAAGAGTGCAGATGCTGTAGCCAGTGGCGTACCGAGGATTTTTAAGAGTGTTCTTACGACCAACTCAAATACGCTTAGTGGAAAATATATTGTAATGCTAGCTAAAAAAAAGATTTTTACTTTGATTCAGTCCCAGATTTTGATTTTTGTCCCAAAAGAGACGTGTTCTCTAAAAAAAATCTTCGCTTTGAATCAGTCCTAGATTTTATGATTTTAGTCCCAAAACAGAAATGTTCTCTAAAACAAAGTTTTTACTTTGAATCAATCCCGGATTTCATAATTTTTCTCCCTAGAGACTGATAATCTCTGAACACTACAAAAAAGAGGCCGGTATATGGAGTCAGTATTCGTTTTCTTGCGGGATTTCTTCCCAAAAAGTATTAGTAATCTCAAGGGAGAGGCATGGCACAATGTCAAGCTTCAAAGGCGTCTCAAAAAAAAACAGTTAAACTCTTCTTATTAACAAAATTTAATTGTTGTTCCGTTCAATAGTGTTAGATCTTTTAATATGATAGGGCTTGAGCTTTGTTGTTATCATTAAGGAGGGAGGGAGGCGCGAGTTTTGTTAGCATGATAGAAGAGTGGCGCGTCTCAAAAAGTTTAAGAACCCCTGATCTAGATACAATTTGAGCTATCTCTCTGACCATCTTATTTGGCTCCATGATACATGAAAGGTTTGGACCTCGTAACTGTTTTCTTTGATCAAAAAGTTAAAATCAGGTCAATTTATCAGTAAATAGAGGTCGCATTTTAAAATAAGTTTACTTTCAAAAAAGTACCTCGAATTCTGGGTTGGGCAATGCACAGGCTTTTTGGCTGTTTTGTCACAAGATCCGATCAGTTGATTTTTAAAAATTTGTTTCTTCTTTCTTGTTTGCTCAGAATTAATCTTTCAGCTCTCTTGACCTAATTAAAGCCTGGTTTCTCGCGGAGCCCATATACTTGCTTTCTTTAAGCTAGCGAAAATTAGTAGAAAACACTGATATTTTTTTATCTCCATATTTTTCCTCCTGACTCGCAGGAAAGCGACCGAAGCGCTATACATAGGGTAAGCAAAGTATTTTACCCCGACCTGCTTTTGGAAATGCCAAGATATTGCTGTTCGCTTGAAATTTTAGTAGAGATATGACTTTAAGTTAGAACTGCTTGCCAAGACCACCAAGCAGGGAAAGTGCCGTAAAGTGTCTTTCCCAGACACAACAGAATGGCGCAAGTAAGTTTTGAACCGAGACCATGTCAATCGCATTCCCAGCACTTTAACTACTCGACCACGCTGCCGACTATTCATATACTAAACTCCAGCTTTTGAATGTACGTTTTTCAGAATGTACCTTCAACTGGCCGGCTTGTGTCTTTTAGTTCAGCGCGCACACCTTAGCTCAATAATCAGGTTTTACAAACACAGCTAATTTTTGTCTGCAATTGAACTTTATTCATGTATTTTGCTGAAATATGAGTTGAAAAACTGCAATAACACTTAAAAGATATTAACTGGCAAGTAAACAAATTTTTGTCTCTACGCCACAGTTATTCATGTACCAAAAACAGTTGCAAGGTTTAGAAGTGCCAAAAGACTATGGCATTCAAAATTAGTTCAAAAAAAATTTCTCTGGGCAAGATGTTTATAAGTTTTAAATCAAATGCACTCTGAAAGGCAGATTATATCGATAAGTTTTAAAGCAGTATAACACACGATAAAAGTATGCATGTTGTTGAAAATAAGATTATAAATAATTTTTTTGCAATAAAGAAGACTTGTAAGATGAAACGTTATTAGTTTTCTCCTGAAAATAAAAATAGTGTTTGGTTAGTCTTTTCTCTTAATAAAAAATTTTAAATTTCTTTATTTAACTACTAAATAATGGTTTGTTCAATGAAATACAGTAAGACCATTATCAGTTGTAAGACGTATTTGTGCAAAAATGTAATCAAAATTAAGGTTGCTTTAAACCAGTGTTTCTCAACCTTTTTTCGGCCATGCCCCACCTAATCATTTCTAAAATTCTGATGTCCCCTCATTTGGTGATACATAGCTGTAACACCCAAAAAAATATTTGGGGACAATACAGTTTTCCTAATAGACTAGTGTAGACTAAAACAAAGGTCATTACTTTGAAACTGTCTCTGTTTCTTCATTTTCGCCCCAAAAGATTTCATCGAATGCTTCAATGGCCCCGTTCTATTATTTTACCAAAGTCGATTCATAATGTCTTTAATTTCCATGCCCACCAAAATTTTGCCAAGAGCCACCGGTGAAGTGCACGCCCCACGTTGAGAACCACTGCTTTAAAGTATAATTGCCCCATGAAAGTCCGAAACCAGAAAAGAAATTTTAAAGGTTCTAATTTTGCCTTTCTTGACATTAAAGCTGTTTTTTCCTGTGATCAAAAAAATTTATATTTCGTGCTTTTTCGGCCATTTTCAGCGGTAATTTGTCTTTAAACTTTTTAGGTTATACATTTATTAGGGCGAGGCTAATAAAGATTTGAATTTAAAAACATTTTAACTGAAAAAATTTACTTGATTTTGTACTTTAAACAAGACTTTAATTACTGTAATTATGTGATATAAATAAATTCCAAGCGGAAAATAGGAAAGTTACGCTGTAAAAGAACTTAGTTGATATCTAAAAAAATTATGAAATAGAAGCTTTGGTAAGCATAGTTTGAAACTTTAATTCTTACCATAAATTTTATTTTTGTTTCATCCGTCACTTCAAGTTTTGGTTTTAAAACCAAGTTCTTTGAATCACTTGACTTGTGCATACAAATAATTGAGGCAATTAAATCACTTTGAACTTTTCCACGCGACGTCCAACCGCCTAAATTTAAAATGATTGCTGTTTGCTTATTTGCTCTAAAAAAATTTGCTGTAAATGTGTTGAAAAAAAAAACAACTATGTTTACCCGAAAAAATGCTTGTGAAAATGCCAATGCTTAAACCAAGCAGGAATCCAAAAGCTGTCATGTACATATAAGATATTGCAAAAATTGCCGCAATGGGGCGCTGCGGAGCTAATTGAAGATCGTGGACAGTTGAATTGTTGGTGGACGGCGTAGTTTCTGCCCAGTTAAGCATTGCTGTTGTTAATGATGGGTCCGTTTGGTTGGTAACTAGGCATCCGTTGACAGATAGCGGAAGAACTTGCTGGAAATGATCGGAAATGGGGTTGAAGAGATTTTCACAAAATAAAAGAACCGTTCCGAATGTAGCTCCAATCATTCCACTGATTACACCCTACAAAAAATTTTTTTATTGAAAAATTGAATCTATTACGATTATTTTTTAATTAGAAATATGTTGAGTGGGTTTTCGCAGGTTAATTTCACTTAAGAAACGAAAAATGTCGTAATGAATAATTAATGAACAAAAAATCTGTAGCTTTAAGAAAAAAACTAACTGCATATTTGAATTCAGCACCACAAAATTAAATAAAAACAACTGTCGGTATCAATGCAACAAAAATTTTGTTCCCCAGTGTAATTTGTAGTAATATAAAATAAAGAATTATCAAGAGTCACTTTAACTGGAAAATTGTGGTAGCGTTTCATTGATCATTCATGGAGTACTTTTGTATTCTTTCAGTTTAGTTAGTGTCGAGTTAATTAGGGGTATTTTTGTAAACACTATTTTAAACTTTTTCCGCGATGCAAATAAGGTAATTTACTCAGCAAAACCTTTAATTTTACACACGTCATGAGGCAATACAGTCAAACGTCGGTATTCGAACGTCTCGCAGTTCAAACAAATCGTTTTGCGAACGAAGCATTCGAGACGGAAATGACTCTGTTTTCGAGCAAAATTTTAGTTTTTGAATAACAGTGACGCGTGGCTGTTGTGACCAGAGATAAGCATTTTAGAGTCGACCACTCTGCTGGATACATTTAAATGATGGGCTGAGCTTTTCTTTTTCAATTTTATTTCATTAGCCACTAGCCTTTTAAGGGACAGTGGTACATATGTGTACCATGGTGGTGATTGTAACGTAACGAAAGCACTTTTGTGAAGGCATTATAATTTTAACTTTTAGATATTTGTGACATCACTATAAATTCATTGCCATTTTATTTTACAATAAAATTCTTGATTGAATCTAATACTGTTGCTATGTTATTAAATGTACATCTGTTATGTATTTTTTTTTATTTACACTTTCATGTTTCATTTACTGTTTGAATAAATGTTTTTATACTATGATATACGTATAAGTGTAGGCTGATAAATAAGCATTTATCTGGTGCTTGAAAACGAATTAATCTCTTTTTCATCATTTTTTATGGGAAAATATGAGTCGGTTCTTAAACATTTCTTTTAGAACAGAACAAATTCTTTTCTAAAACCGAGGCATTTTAAAGAAATAATTTTTATTTGAAATTGCGATAACCGTCACAGAAGCTAAATTAGTTTCAATGTGAAATCACTAACTTAAGCAGGAAAAGCTTTTAAAGTGCTTTTTTCTCCTTTACTATTAATTTATAAGAACTATTGCAGTAAGCAAAAACGAAAAATTGAAAAAATTATTTGTTTAAAGCAGTGGTTCCCAACCTTTTTTATATGGCGGCACACAATTAAGCTTTTTAAATTTTCTCGGCACACCCATTAGGCCTATATTGGTTAATAATGAAAAGGTCTTCACTTAAAATCTGTCAATGATTTCTCAATTTTTGTCCCTAAATCATGGTGAACTCTAAAAAAAAGGTCTTCATTTAAAATCTGTCTATGATCTCTCAATTTTTTTTCCCAAAATCATGGCTGCTTTGCATTTGGAAGCGAAAACAAGCCAAAAAGCCAAACAAAATTTTTGATGCCTCAAGGGCATTGCTTCGCGGCACACCAGTGTACTTGTTGCGGCACAGCGGTTGGGAACCACTGGTCTAAAGTCTAAACCAGTGCTCCAAAACCGGTGTGCCTCAAAAAAATTCTAGGTGTGCCTTGAAATAACGGTAATATAAGCATATTTTTAAAAATTGCAATTTTGAATTTGCTATCTCAAACTTTAGGAGGCTCTCTAATTCATTAAAAAATATCAAGACGACTATTTAGCGTCTCTAAATTAATTAGATTTTTTACATTTTTGGCCGACGTATACCGCGAAATTTTTGATGATTTTAAATGTGTCGTGAATAAAAAAGGTTTCAAAGCACTGGTCGAAAAACAACTACAGCCTTAATTTTTTTGAAATTTTTTCTATAACAATTACTGTTACTATTAGTGCTAATCGTTAATCACGTAAAAAACAATGTTCTGTTAAGTTAAATTTTAACAGATATTCATGCAGTAATAAATAAACTAACTCAGGCAACAACAGTTTTTCAGCAAATACCAAAAAAATTCAACTTGCTCCTGACCTGGGTATTAGCAAAGGTAAAAACTATCCCCATTGTGAAAGCAACCAGAAGTGGGGCTCCAGCTAAACTGAGAATGCTGATGGCAACTTGGAGGATCCCTCCCAACTGTGACATCAAATAGGCAAAAAACAAGCACAACGTTCCATACGCAAAAATCAATACTGAAAAAATATATATAACAAAGTATTGTATAAAGACCAAGTTACATCTTTATTCTGAGCTCAAATTATGTACAAAGAAAAAAGTATTTCAAGAAGTATTTCAATACAATAAGCGCTAAATTAATCTAAACTTTAGATTTATAACCAGTCTTGAATTCTTTATGATTAGGCAATTAATCAAAAATTAACTTTGTTTATGTGTAAATTTTTTTGTTTAGGTTCAAAAAAATGTTTCTTCAAAAAAATGTTTTTTGGTCTTGTTAAAAGAATTGATTTATCTTGCTAAAAAGAAAATAACCAACACAAGAAGCAAAGCTAAAGTGTACGTCAAGGAGTTATTTTTACTTGCTCTTTAAAATAAGCAAATATTCAATTTTTTTGGTAGGTTTTCAATGTTAAAAACAGGGATTGCTTTTTTTGTATTCGTAATCCTTGAGATTTTATGCGACTCTCTTTGAAATCTTGACGAAACAATAACAAATAGTTGATTTGACACCATCTTTAATAATCTTTGAACCATATTAGGCAGCAAGATTATTTAACGTAAGAGCTGCTTCTCACGCAACAAAGAGAACAGCTTTAAAGACTGTTAAGCAAAGGATATCGTGATAAGGAGCTTGTGCCTTATCAAAATGATTTAGCTTTCGTAAAAACCGGGAGTATTTTTCACAAGCGGTTAAAAAAGATAGTGACATTTTTATAAGCTCACTTCTTGAAAGCATAGTCAGTTGTTCTTCCGAAATCTTCACGAAAGGTTTTAACAAATCTTGTACCGTAACACTAGACATTGCTGTAATAGAGGTTGAAATAGTGCTGAGACTTCCCGAAAACACAGCTGCTGTAAACAGGCCAGTCATTCCTGGTATTTGCCCGAATATTTCCATAACCATATACGGCATCAGTTGGTCTGATCTCGTAACTTTGTCGCCGACACTCAAGGGATCACAATCGTGGTAGTATCCGTACATAACAATCCCACATAACACTGCAAGTCCTAATAGCAAAACCATTCCCAAGTAGTTGATGGCAATCGCTATTTTTGCGCTTTTTAATGTTCGACATGATAAATATCGTTGCACTTGAGCCTGATTGGCTGAGTACAAGGCGAGATTGAAGAAGGAAGAACCAATCACAACAGTCCATGTGGTGTGACGCAAACGAGGATCCATATCAAAACTGAAATTGCAATTAAATTGAAATTTTCCAAACTTTTTCTAATGTTACTTTTTTTGTTTCTTAACTAAGTTTGAACAAAACGCGGCCACGTTATAGCATGGCAAACACAAAATGAGACAGTAGGTTGATTTGAAAACAAAATATGTTTCAAAAATGGCTTGTTGCAAGCTCGATGATGCTGTTTTAATTGTTTGCTTACCATATATAGGTGTGGCCAGCTTTAAAAAATAATCAAACTGAACGCTTGCTGTATTAAAATATGAAAATATTTTTGCCCAAATAAGAAAGTATAGCAATATTATAGCAAAGATGCTTATAGAATAAACAAAGAAACGAAATTCTGTAAAGCAGCCATGTCAATTGTCAAACCCGCGGCTCGCGAAATCTTGAATGCTTAGTTTGAAATAGAAAGCAATTAATTTCAAACTTGGTTTTATTTACGAAAACGACATCTTTTGCAAGAACTGCTGGGCCACTGAACTTTTTTCTTTTTTTGGTCTTCACTTTGATTTGAAAAAAAAACTTATTGAGTAGGTAAACCTAGCCTATAGCGCAAATTCTGAACGAGGAAGAGAAATTTTAAGATTTTACATTGAAATTCAGGTGAAGACAAAAAGAAAAGAAAAAGGCGTTTACTTTGTTTTAGGATAAAATTTATCGAAGCGAACCGCATACAACACGAGTTTGACACACCTAATGTAAAGCCTACTTCAAGAAAATTGATGATTAACATGGGACAAATTTTATTTTTAACAAAGATTTTTAAACTTTTTTAAAAACGTCTTCTTTCATTATGCAAACAAAACTCGCGCCTCCCTCCCTCCTTGATGATACCAAGAAAGCTCAAGCCCTATCATATTAAAAAATCTAACAGCATTGAGCAGAACAATAATAACTAAATTTTTTTAAAGAGGAAAGATGTGAATGTTTTTTGAAAACTAAAAGTTTAATTTGTGATTTTATGGCAGATGATGCACTTCAGATCGGCTTCACAGTTAAATTTTTCTTTGTGTTTTGTCTTTATACTTAGAAAGAAAAGGCGCTTTTGCACATGCAAGTTGATGGAAATGGGAGGAGTGTACGTACAGTGTATAGCTAGAGCAGCTTCACTCTTGTATATCTGCACACATTTCTCCCAGAAATCAATCAGTGATATAGCTTCAAAATTGTTTATTACAGTCGAGTTACATTTCATTTCCAAAAATTCCTTTTGCAAATCTTTGGAAAGAATATCCTTGTTCCGACGAAAAGGATTCCTTGTCATCTTTTATTCTAAAAGTTCAGTGTCACTTAAATCGAAGAAAGAGCGTCCGAATTCTTGTTTTAAAAATAGCAGGTGACCCTCCACTTTTACTATAAGCTTGCTCTTAAGTTTAATTAGTTTTTTTTTCTTGAGGGCAATATCTGGTTTACGAAAGAAAGCTGTATTTTTTTTTTTGAATTCGACGATGCCCAACGTCAGTTTTGCCACAAAAGCGTTGATGGCATTACAATCAATAAACAGTTGATATTTTGGCCACGCAAAACCACTTTACAATCATTTAGCGCTTTGAAAATATTCACGAGGTTTGCCAACGTCAGATGGAACTCTTTTAATTTGATTGACAAAAGATCTTGTTTCCGATAAGCTTCAAAAATAGCGTAAGTTCATCTTTTATATTCTACATGCTGGTTAACAATTAAATTTTGATAACCACCGAACGGATATATGAAAAGGCAGAGTTTCATGACTGGAATCCATGCCCTTACAAAACTTGGTAAATAGCTTTGTATTGAGCGCACTTCTTTAATGTAGTTGACGGTTTGTATGATTGTTGTCAGCTCATTTTTAAATACAATAGATAAAGTCCCGGAGCTCAGAGCCTCTTGGTGAATGATGCAATAAGATCTAACCCATTGGAGGTTTTTTATCTTCGCGATGAATTCACTTAGAGTCTCAAACAATGTCTGATCACTATCAATATAACATTCACAACCTTTTCTCAAGCTATACAATTGTTGCAATTATTGCAATAAACATGGAGACAACCTTAAACACATCTTCTGCTTTACATGTGACTTCTAGGAATCTGCAAAACAGCATATCCTCTTCAATTGTACAAAAAGTAGACTAACAACTGCGACAATCGGGCAGTATTTGTTGTTTCCTTACCTTGAATTGAAAAAACAGTGGTACCTGCAATTGAATGTTTCTCGCAAGCTCATCAATGAGTGTTTTGATCGTAGAATCAGAGATTGAAATTTTCGCCATCTTCTTTTTGCATGCTGCTCCCAACAAAAAACCAACTGCTTTGAGCATGCCCGGCTCAATCAATGTTTCACCATTTTTGTGAGATTTCTTCTCTTTAGCACTCCTGTGAACCATTTCAAATGACGTTTCTACTATTTCTGCAGACGAAAATCGGTGAAAGCACTTACTTTCTCGCAATTTTTAATTTTTTTTTTTGACAGTCTTTCTTGCTTTGAAAAAAGGCTAAAAGCTTATCTTTATGACCAGAGTGCTTTGTCTGAAGATGAAGCTGCAAACAACTTGTTCACATTGCGTGATTGCGGAGATTTTCATAAAGTATCACCCATTGTAGTACCACTTGACTATTTACGGTGGAATCTATAAAACTTTACTTTGAGTAATCACTGTTATGCCTTTTCTTTTTCCCATTTATTTTATTTCAATGCAGTTATATACTCAGTTTGCAGCCATTTGCGCGTCGCTCTTGCAAACCTTTCAGGCCCCATAAAATTGGCCCGTTTAAGAACCCCAGATTTATAAAATTTTAGAAAAAATTTAAAATTAAATTTTAAATCAATTGAATTTCCTTCAGGACTGTATTTAATAAAATTTAAAACTTAGTAAACAATCTTTTTACTTCCAAAATTGAATTCTTCCCCCATCAAAAGCATTTTTCCACAAAAGATGAAATCCCCCAACATCTACACTAGCTTTGATAATTACTGAAAGAAATGCGGCCACCATAATAAGCATTTGTAATGTGTCATTCCATAAAACCGCTTTCAGTCCACCCTGAAATTTTTAATAAATTTTAACTTAGATTTAAGTTAGTTCAGAAGTTTTTTTGTTAAGAGTGTAAGTTATGAAAAATATATTAACTTTTTTTTACATTTTCTATTTAGCGTAAGTTAACAAAAATTTAACAAGCAGAAATTACCAAATCAAACAAAATTTTGCGTAATCACACCAAAAAGTCAATGTTAAAAGCCGCAAGCGTCCCACTACATGCGCTTCGATAACAAGAGACCCATTAACTAAGATTTAGACACCCATTTGCGTCAGCTGCGTCAAAACTTTTAAACAACCTTGCCGAAGTAGACGTTAGCGCTGCCAAGTCGGCGAATCATAAATGGAACATAAGTGAGATGGAACAAATGGATCATAAGTGAGAGTACACCCTGGGCCCCATAACCAGTAAAAGACTGTTGGAATAGGTCTTCTCCAAACAGGTTGGGTTAAGCTCAATCGGCTGTGGACTGCTGTTGGGAGGTCTCATTTGTTCATGCGCAAATAGGGTCTAGCTCTTTAATAGGATTGTAAGTGCGCCGTCTCTGAACACACTATGGACCACCTCCTAACAGTATGCCTCATACTTCGGGCATTGCATGGAGCACGAGGTTTGATGGTTCTGGAAAACTTGATGCTGACTTAACACCATCTCTGTCACTATCTAATTCATGCAATACACGTTTCAACAACATTCTAACAAGCGCGTTGAAATCTGTACATCGCTGAACTCAGTGCACGCCAAAATTGGGCGCCAAACTCTCGTGAGCCGATCTCATAGATCTACAATGATGTTTTATAACATTTATCAAAGCCAGTTTTTGAAAATAAGATTTATACCCAGAGATTTCATTGTCTCAATAACTAATATGCCAATTACTTTTTTAGTTTATTGAAATTTTAAATAGACATAGCAGATCAATGGTTTTTAACTAGTGCAATCATGAAGCGTCTACTTTTAAAGCTACTAGTAGGCTAAATGGGAACCAACGACCACCCAACTCACGAATTCAGATTAAAAAACTTTTCTTTTTCTATTAAAAGACTTTATTTAGTTCTGAAGAGCAACTTTGTACCAAAACAAAAAATAAAACAGTTTTCATTCCGACGTTAAGTTGAAAAATCAAAAGTTTATTAGATTTGTTGATATAATCGCACCAAATGTGGGACTGAACCATAACAATTTTTTGCGAAAACAAAACTTTTTATACTCTGCTTTTGTAAAAGTTGTAGTTCTAAAGGCTAAAGCCACTTCTCTTCGCAAACGCAGAATATTTGCATATCTTTACAATCTCTGTATGAACCCCGGGTTAAAAATTTCCATTATCATTTTTACAGGTAGAAATTTTAATTTAAAACAGCCAACAAAATTACTATTCTTCACCCTGACACAAGTTAGCATTTGCAGTGAACAATTATATAAACAACATGGTAATGTTACAAACAGTTTCATACTAGCGAAAACTGCACCCATCAATTATTTAAAATTAGGCCAAATATTGAGTTACTTGGCACAGCGTTATACAGTTACCATAGAAAAATTTTTAACATTGATTTGCAAAAAATTATAGCGAATAATTTAGTTGGTACTAGGTTTTCAAAAACGTAACAGGTCTCGCTGCACAAAACATTAATACATCAACGTTTTTAAAAATTCAATCAAATTAAATTTTTAACGACGACCTTACCAAGCAACTGTACATGGTGCAGGCTAGCCCGGTGGTGATGGCAATTGCCCAAATATTAAATCCTGTCACAGCATTCAGCGCTGAAGCCGGTACCAGTATAACCAGACCAGTGTACAAGCTCGTTTGAACCAGGTAGAAAAAGGAAGCGAGAATTCGAACTGATTGATTGAACCGCATTTCTAAATACTACAAAGAAGTTAGTTTGAAACATTCTTTAAGGTTCTTTCGCTTGCCTTTGCAATAATTCTATCCATATGGCTGTGCTATCAAAGCAAAGTTTTCGGAAATGCAAAATCGCCAGTTGCGGGTCCGCTTTGGCCTACGAAATGAGTAACCCTACGTTAACAAACCTAATTATAAAATGAGTAACGCAAAACGATTGAATTTAAATTAATTACTTGAAAAGAGTTGGTTTTTCATCTTATTTTTGATGAATCTCAACAACTCACTTAAATGTTCATTTTTTTTAATTAATTAATTAAAACTTTTAACGCTATCAAAAATTTAAGTAATTATAGAAAAAATTACAACCACTTACACTAGGTCAGAGCGTTTTAACCTTTCTAAGGAGAACAAAAATGATTTACATGATTAAACAACAAAACTTTGTAGTTCTAATTTCCGAAAGTTTATTGACACAACCTTTCGAAAATATTTAGCCATAACATTGAATGGGTTTGATGTCACCTTCGAAGGAAGCGTTTCTTTAACAAAAATTTATGATTTGATTTTGTACATTAAGACCATATTAAGTGCGCAAATCGGTTTTTTATTTTCAACATAGAGCAAGTTAAGTAGCAAGTTGAGCTGTTTGAGACCTTTTTGAGCCGCAACTGCTGTAAAGTATAGCGTTCAGTAATTGAAAAGCTGTGTAAATACTGTAAACGTGCTCGATATTTGGTGGCAACCAGAGTGTTGAGAAGTCCTAAAGCTCAAACAACCTATTTGCTTTGTTTGGGAAAAACAAAGAAACTTGTTTTCTTGTACGATAAATCTTGATGCAAATTATGGTATTTTTGACGTCATTGAGAAAGCTTGCTGTACAAAATGATAGGTCACATTAACTTGTTGGAGAGAGTGAGAAAAAATTACATAAATTGTGAATAAGATTTTCTAAGAAACGCTACAAATTAATTTATTTTACGATAAGAGGCTTGTTTTGTGTGTTAAATCGAAATAATAAAACTAAACTCCATCTCTACAATCTGGAAAGTAAATCATATCGACGACAGCCTCTTAATGAGGTTTTGATTGAATAAATAGATTTTTGTAAAAATTAATAAAAAAATCTGGTTAAAGCAATTTTTTTTTTTTATTTCGAACTACGAGTATTCTTTATGTTGTACCTGATTTACACTTGACAGTCCGTTTTTATAGTAAACTGGAAGATAAACAGTTGCTGTAACAATGAATGCAACCAGGCATCCAAAAAGAACCCTGCAAAAAGCGAGTACAAAATGTTAAAATTAAATAAAACTAAGTCAACAAAATTTGAGTTCCATATCATAAACGGTTCTAAAACGAGTAAATCAATTCTAGCATGGGTCAAATCCATAAAACAAATTCAAGATTTTTAACGGTTTTAGAATGCATTAATCAACATTTTTTTGTTATTTTCGACACTTCTACCCAGTGGCGGCTTGCGTTGGGGCTGCAGCACCTTAAATATATGTGCAGCAGTTGTAAATATTATCAGCAACACTTCAAAAATTATAATTATTGATTTTTTCAGCGTTGTAGATAATATTTGATAATATTTACTATTGCTGCACTGATATTTAAGGTGCTGCAACTCTGCAGCTCCAATGCGCAAGCCGCCATTGCTTCTACTCATGGATTAGCAACAAATGTTGATTTTCTTGTGGTTGTAATCTGTGATCCATAAAATAACTAGTCTTACGTTTTCTTTTTGCTTTATTTGGGACTCATTTTAGTTCTTTTTTAAAAGCACAGTAACATAAATAATGACCTTATGAAATGTGGGGAGATTTAGGGTTTGTTTTGTGAATTAAAGAAGTAAAAAACGACAATTGTAAATACTTTTTTGTTTTTTTGTGAGCCTCAATTATTTTCTTTCCTTGTTTTCCAAAATTAGATATAATAAAATGCTTCTGTTAAAACAACATTAAACTAAAACTGCGTTTAATTTTCAAAGTGCCCTGTTTCTACTTTTTTTCTCTAGCCAAGAGTTTGTCAAACTCTTTTATTCACGAAACTCCTAGTCTTATCATTTTAGCTCGCAAAACACTAAATCAAAAAAATATCTGATCACAAATTTGTCAAGAACATAAATGGATTTGTATTATGCACATCAAAAAACTAAGGATACCTAAAGTTAGTGTCAAAATAGAGCGTAACATATGAATTAAGAATGCCAAATTTATAAAACATATGTAAAGATTATGTAAGCTCGTTATGACGTACTTGCAAACTTAAGGTTACCATCTTTTCAAATTACAGAATCAGGACGTTTGTTAAAAGAAAAAAATCGTCTCAAAGTAAGGATCTCCAAAAAAAAGTCTTCACTTCAAATCCAAAATTTCGTTACATAATGGTTAACTGGTCGGGACAAGGCCCCAAAATCCAGACTATCCAGGCTAAGTTGGGGGTATGGTAAGTTTATTTCAACCGTCATGTTTATAGTTTAGTGGAACACTAAAAATTAAGCTTGCTAAACATAGTTTAAGAAACGCTGCTCTCGCCAATTCATATTGATTTGATTACGGCTGTTTCTTTTAAAATCGTCGTCGTCGTCATCGTTTGAAGGGCATCCACTCTAGGTCAGACACAAGCAGGACTGGGGCCGAGGGTTTATCCTTTTACTACCCCAGACTGCTGCACTGCCTGAATCAGTGTTATTAAGCCAGCATCTTTTAAACTGAGCACAATTCTATGTAAGCAGCGTAATCCGATTAAGAAAGTTCTAGTGAATTGCCTTTCTCAAGAGCATCACGGAAATCGCTCAGATAGAGTCAGCTTCAAATTCGCATCCTTCTACTTACGAGGCAGTATGATGTGACACTGAGCTATTTGCCGATTTTAGTTTTTAATCTCACCCAGTTTCAAGTACCGTAACTGAAAGTTATCTCTTACTTTTTATTTTCCTTTTTGTTAAGATTTGCGTTTTATCCGAATTATTGAAATAAAAGCGGTAATGGTCTTACAAAACGGGGGCCCAGTGCAAGAAAAGTAAGGGGGGCCACTATTTAGCGTTCCAAGGCAAAGCAATTTCTAAAAAAAGATCATTATCATAGGGGGGAGCCAATTTTAGTGTATGAAAACAAAGCGATTAAAAAAAAAGTCTTCAATTTAGGGGAAGTCACTGTTAAGTGTTTCAAATCAGTGTGGTCTATAAAAAATTGTCATTGTTTTAGAAGAAGCAACTTTTTAGTGTCTCAAAACAAAGTTAACTCTAAAAAAATCTTTATTTCAAACTTTCCAACAACATCCTGGTGCTACTATGAAGATATAGAGAAATATTTGTATAGGAGGGGCACTTTTTGAGGGTAAGCGACAATTTGGCGGGGTCAATTTGTCGGCAAGCCAATTTGACGGGAAAATAAATAAAAATGATTTACCTTCACTAGCGTTGAAGCGACAGCAAAAAAGTTTTGTTATGTCACAAAGACAATTGAAAAGGCAATTCTAAATGTTCAGCTGATAAGAGCGAAGATTTTAATTTAAAGTTGTTGAATGCGTTAAATTTAGCGATTCTAGCCCAATATTTATCTATTAAATATACAATAGCTTAATTTCAAATATTTAAATTAAAAAAGGACTTGAATAGTTAAATTTTCGAATCACGATCGTTTAACATGCATCTTTTACAAAAAAGTAAAATAATGTAGCTTACTACAAAGACGACAGGTTAGAAGTTTTACGGGCGTACGAAGTTATGACGTCATAATAAACATTTTACTGTATCTAAACAAATCTATTCTGGTCGGCACGCATAAACAGTTTTATTTTAACTATTTTTTTTTTTAGTTCTAACAGTTTGTTTCGTCTATAGGGCTCGTCAGAAAGCAATCCAAAATTTGAAAAACAAATACAAAAGGTAAAGCTTAACAAAGCGATAAAAAGTCGGCAAAAGAACTTAAAACAAAAAGAAAATTACGGCAGTGATTAAAATTGTCAAGAATCAAACAGAAGATTAGATCAAGCCAAATAGCAAAGCTTACAGAATAGTATATATAGCGGTTACAAATCGTGTTTGATTAAATTTCAATGTGTAAAATTTTTTTCTTTGCTTACGCTAAAGCTTCCAAATAACGAACGAATTTATTGGAACAAACAGAGTGCCCTAAAAATGCTTTTAAAAAAATTAAAGATTTTTATTTGTTCTACGTATTATTCTATTGTACAAACCTGATTAAATTTTTGTATCATTTGTTTCGACTTGTTCCCGTTGTATTATTAAACATTTTTTCATACCGGTAATCAATGTTGTTTAGAAGTCGTAAATTGCACAGCTGCGATTAATGCAACGAAATTGTTCTAAGTTTTGGCAGGCGCATGAATTTTGTGACATCACAAATGATGGCCTTTATGGTCAGCACATAGGTAACAAATAAGCATGGCGACTTCAAATTTGCACAACAATAATTTTGTTCAGTTATATTACGAAAAGATTAAATACACATTTATCCCGCCGAATTTCGCCGTTTATCTGTACCCACTATCCTAAAAATCATTAATCATGATATTAACTATAATAAATTCAAATTTGGAAACAATAGCGTAAGCAACGGAAAAAGATTTACACATTAAAATTTAATTTAAAAAAATTGCAATCGCTTTAACTTTTTAATCACTGCCGTAATTTTCTTTTTGTTTTAAGTTCTTTTGCCGACTTTTTATCGCTATGTTAAGCTTTACTTTTTGTATTTGTTTTTCAAATTTTGGATTGCTTTCTGACGAGCCCTATAGACGAAACAAACTTAGAACTAAAAAAAAAAAATAGTTAAAATAAAACTGTTTATGCGTGCCGACCAGAATAGATTTGTTTAGATACAGTAAAATGTTTATTATGACGTCATAACTTCGTACGCCCGTAAAACTTCTAACCTGTCGTCTTTGTAGTAAGCTACATTATTTTACTTTTTTGTAAAAGATGCATGTTAAACGATCGTGATTCGAAAATTTAACTATTCAAGTCCTTTTTTAATTTAAATATTTGAAATTAAGCTATTGTATATTTAATAGATAAATATTGGGCTAGAATCGCTAAATTTAACGCATTCAACAACTTTAAATTAAAATCTTCGCTCTTATCAGCTGAACATTTAGAATTGCCTTTTCAATTGTCTTTGTGACATAACAAAACTTTTTTGCTGTCGCTTCAACGCTAGTGAAGGTAAATCATTTTTATTTATTTTCCCGTCAAATTGGCTTGCCGACAAATTTGCGCCGCCAAATTGGTCCCGCCAAATTGTCTTGCTTCGCACTTTTGATGTATATTAGGGGGCCCGGTGCAGCCGCTCCGTTCGCACCCTATTAAAGCCATCACTGAATGAAAGCTTTTTACTTTTACTTGGATGGCAATCAAGCTATTTATCATATTAACTCGGAAAAGGTCAAATTAGAACACGATTACCTTTGAGAATATGTTTTCTAGTAAAATTTACTTAATAGAACTTTCTTTATACCTACCAAATGTACATCGTTCCGTGTTTATACACTTCAGCGGGAGTGCCCAGCACAGTAACTGCTGATAGAAAGCTGACGCAAAGTGAGAACGCCACAGGAAAGGGATTCATCGTTCTAAACAAATGACTATTTAAATATTTGCTTACAATTTTTTTCAAATTTAGGCTTATTTTTTTGCGAAGTATAATAAATTTAAAAAGTATTTTAGTGGTACAAAACTTTAAAATAACTTTTAACAGCAAATGCTTCATTTAAAGCTCTTTTGTTAATTGAGTAGCCTTAAAAAAGGCTGTTTTGAAAACTCGAACGTTTTCATTTGGCTCTCTTCAGGAGGTTTCGCTAGAATGATTTGCAGAACTGAATGTAGTATTTCAAAAGTTTTAAGACTGATTCTGATCGGCTAAAAATTAAGGTTAATAATAGTTATCATAATAATTGAAAAGTATTAATAAATAAAATCACAAATTGTGTACACAAATTGTGTGGACAGAAATTGTGTGGACAGAAAGAGTTTTGTCTACACAAATTGTGTAGACAGAAAGAGTTTGTTTACAAACATAAATTGTTAGCATAATTGTAAAAAATTTTCTTTTTAGTTCCAAATTTTAACAGAAAACTTGCATAATTTTGTTCCTTTTTTTTTTTGCCAAAAATTTTTTTACGCTGACGAAACGTGATTTTATTTATTAATACTTTTCAATTATTATGATAACTATTATTAACCTTAATTTTTAGCCGATCAGAATCAGTCTTAAAACTTTTGAAATACTACATTCAGTTCTGCAATTCATTCTAGCGAAACCTCCTGAAGAGAGCTAGACGAAAACGTTCGAGTTTTCAAAATAGCCTTTTTTAAGGCTACTCAATTAACAAAAGAGCTTTAAATAAAGCATTTACTGTTAAAAGCTATTATAATAAATTTTTGTTACTTTTACGATGAGCCGAAAATAATTTGCTTGATAAAAATATTTTAAAAATATTTGTAGTTGATTTTAATTCGTTTATAGCAGGGAAATGGATTATATATAAAAAGTTTTTACGGGATTTTTAATAAAAATTAAAACTAATTTGCCCTATGGTTTGAATTTTTTCGACTATTTGATATTCATTAGAGGAAAACTACGTATGATGATAATTTTTTTTTACTTTCTTCTTTTCAACGCGACCTGTTCAGTAAATAATATCAGTGTGACCTAAATTTTTAACACTTGAATTATAGCAGGGTTTCCCAAACTGTGTGCCCCGAAAAGGATTAAAGTGTGCCGCAAAATTTTCGTGTTTTGACAGAAAGCCATAGCGTCTTGGTCTACAGATGACTTATGTGTTTTATGTAATTTTAGTATTGCTATAATTCTAAATATAGGCTGCTTCAGTAAAAATGTAAAAGGATAGAGCCATTTGCATAAAGTTGTTTGGTTTTTGGGATATTCAAAGTTAGAAGCCCTAGGCAAGGATTCCCAAAAATTGGTGTTCTCTAAAAAAAAGGGCTTTGATTTTGTATTTTCCTTATTTTTCCCAAAATCATAGTGATCTCTAAAAAAAAACGTCTTCACTTCGACTTGATCTCAAATTTCGCTATTTTTTTCCCAAAATCATAGGGATCTCTAAGAAAACATATTCAACAAAATGAAACTATTTGAGGTATTTTCAGGGGGGGGCCCGAGGCAAATACCTCATTCGCCTCACCTAATATCCACCCTTGTCAATATCAAAACAATTTTCTAGGCACACCCTTTCATTAAGTGTTGCTGCTATCATATACTAAATATAATTTCTATATCTAAACTTGAAGAGTGAATCAAGTAGGCTTTCGCCTTTATGAAGTAAGTGTGCCGCAGGCAAACTCAGAATTTATTAGTGTGCCGTAGTGAAAAAAGTTTGAAAAGCACTGAATTACAGTATATCACATTTGCAAATCATTTCATTCCTTTCAACTGTCAAGTTATTAAACACAAAAAACCGGGGTTGTTATAGAATAAAAAACATTGTGTGGCACAGTTAGAAAATTTTTTAAGTTTACAGTATTCTAGAAAAGAATATTAGGTACTGGCTAAGTATGCAGCCTACCTAACCTTAACCTACTAAATCAGATAGTAGACCGCATAAGGAGTGTAGACTGCATACTCAACCAGATAGTAGAGGGCTAGGGTCCGGTAGACTGCAGACCGTACTAAACCATTACCGAATAATAATTAATAAACGTACCTTCCAGCTAGAAAATAGTTTTCAGTGTTTTTTCGATTTCTATCTTTTACAGCATAAAATAATCCAATACATGTTGATATCAGTAACATTGATCCAAATATAACATAGTCCATAACTACAAATGATGTTGATGACAAGCTCATTTTTGTTATCGCTAAATTATTTTTCTGTAAAAAAATTGGCAACCTGAACAATTTGTTCACTTAAAATCCAATAATTATAAACAAGCATGTTGTGTCCGAACAAGCATGATTATAACCTGATTTTAATCCGAACAAGCATAATTATAATACAATTATAAACAAGCATGCTGTGTTCGAAAGTATTTTTTGAAAGTACGAAAAAGTTTAGTTAATTTAATTCTAAGCAAATCAATTTACAACTAACTTTGTCAAGGGCGATGCAGCATAGTATGAAACGACTAGGCTTTATGTCAAACAGATTTGGCTTTAGACCCGACTCAAAATTTAAACTTAGTTTACTGTTTGAACACTCAAACTCTTCGCAACCATTTTGCCTTGCGCCATGGTTCATTTCATTTCATTTCATATCTATATTTAATCTCCTGACTCGCAAGAAAATGACGGAGTTTAACGACTTGAACACGCTGCCCTTACTCAACCACGTTTTAAGGGAGAACAATTCCGATGGTAAATTACAGGTGCGCAAATGCAAAGCAACATTAAAACTTTTGATTAAACTGAAAGTAAAAACTTTATAAATCTCAATATTAAAAGCTTTAATTAATTTTACACTTTGCTAAATATTTGTTTTAGTGACTAAAACTGATGTAAAAATGACATAAAACAATGATATAAGTCTTAAACACTCAAGTAGAAAGTCTTTGAATATTAGTTATCCATTTTTTATCTTGAAATGACACTCAAAAAAAGCTTTTAAATATAGGCTATGAAGTCATTGTCTTTCTCCGAAAAATCTTTAAAAGTTATTAATAATAATCGATTTTGCGCTAGCTTGCAGACTTGATACAAATGCTTGCTGCTGTGAGATCGTTTTGAAAGAAGCTAACTTACAGTAGATTGAAGTTTCTTTCAGTTTAAGTCCTTGGTAATTGGTAAGTCGGTCATACCGCTTGGATTTGAATCTTACAAAAAAAGAATGGGAGTCATTGCTTGAGTCGAAGTCGTTTTTGGATCTCCTGAAACCGGAATCGGAAATTTTTAAATGAGTGGAGTCGGAGTTGGAATCGGAAAATAATTTCTCCGATTCTACAATCCTGGGAGAAACCAAAGATTGTTAAAAAAAATTTAAGAAGGTATCGTACAAGAGATTTGTGTTACGTAGTAAGTCTAATTTTTATTTTAATTCCGTAAAATGTTATTGGGCCTTTACTTGAAAAGTCAATGTTTATTTCAGCAGAATTCAACTTAAACAATGTCAGCTTTCTCTTTATAATTTAAGTTACTTTAGAGTAGCCTGAATAAACTAAAAATTTTTTTATTTTTGTGCATGTCGTTATTTACAGATTTAGATAACTTTACAGAAATACAAGGTGTAAACTTGAGCTTTTTTTTTGTGCTTGTTTGAGCGTTTTTTAGTGCTTTAATGTTTTTTAAAGTTTTTTTTCTGTGACCCAAAATCAATTGAAAAATCTGTCTGCAAGATTGATTGATTGATTGATTGCTACCCAAACAGAAAATGCGTGAAGATCAAGCAAAAGGTTTTTGTCTGTGATGAAAGGCTGAATAAAGTTTTCCTTGTGAGAATCCTTTTTGGTCTTCGCCTAGCTTTGGGCTGTTAAAAAACATTTTATATTTGCTTCAAGTTCTCCGTTCTGTTTAAATCTTTATACAAAACAGTCAATTTCTTTACCAACGCTTTGGTGTTGACATTAGAAAGATTAATACAAATTTTAATCGAAACTTTTTTCAACCCATCTATTTTGTTTTGGCGAGGCACAATTGGACTTGAGAAACGCTGCAGTAAGACTTTAAATTAGTCTCGCATTAAACCTGATCACTTGACCAAGAAATGGTAAGCCAATTGCTATAAAAATTTTAAAAAAATGAATGAATTTTGTTTTTATTTATACTACGTAGTATACATGTACAGTAGTATTTAAAATGCAAGTATGCTGAACATTTTGTAATATTCTTTTAAAAAGCTTAGATCAAGATTGGCTATTGGAAATGCAAGAATGAATATAATATTTGAGAAACAAATTTAAAGACTGAAAAAAATAAAAATAACGGCAAACTAAAATAACGGGCGAAATTACTGTCATCAGCTATTCACAACTTTCAAAAACGGAATCTTTTTTTTCAGTATTATGCGCATGCGTGCTAAAAAAATTTGAAAACTAAGACAGCCAATTTAGCATACGCCGCTCAATGTGTCTAATCACAAATACGACTGCCAGGCCAGCTGCTTCATAAATATTCATAAATCTAAGGCGATTCTTTCTCTTTGTAAATAAACAACAACATATGGTGCTTCATTTATGCTGTTGAAATCAAACAAAATATAACTCAGCAGTTTTACGGCAAAAACTGATATCAAAAAAGTATTTCTCCACTTAATTTTAGTTTTGCTATATATCGCTTTTATATACCGAAGCAAAATAAACAAATCTAAACTCTACAACAAAAATAAATTTTTAAACCTATTTTCAGATATTTCACTAACAAAAATGCCGTTAAATTCCTTATTCCTATCCGATAGAGTTAGACCAATATAAGCTGGCTTTTCTTTTAACTACAAACAAGCGCAATGAAACCACGAGGTTATTGTCACGCTTGAGTGATTATGAATAATTTGATTTAAACCAACAACTTCCCGGCAAAGAAAAAGACAATAATCACATCTCACATAATCAAAGGAAGGATTAATCTAGAACCCTTAAAAAACTATTTTAAACAAAGAGTTTTTGTACCTAATATTGATTTATTTACAACCTATGATATATACTTAAACACGGGCTTATCCACGGGGGCTGTAGGGGTCAAACTTATTTAAACGCTGTCTTCTGCCAAAGAATGGTAAAAATAAGAATAATCCATACTGTATAAAGAAATAAGAAAACTAAGGTAAAAGGATTACTTTGAGAAGAAAATACCTTGAGACAGTTGCACGACAACAAAGAATCGAGATTCAACCACTCTTCCCTTGTGACGTACCCTGGCCGGGAAACTTTTTATGACAACAATTTTCAAAGGTCGAGTGAAGACTACAAAAAAGAAGATCTTCATATAAAAATAAAAAGTTTTAAGTCCTTCACCTGATTTTCGAAAGCTAAAAAATCATTTTTTAGTCTTTCATTTCTAGTAAAAACCTTTAATTTTTAAGACGTCACATGAGGTTAAATGTTATTTTTAAAAATCTTAAATTAAGAAAGAGAATAAGTTTCAAAAATAGAAATTTTCATGGATGCAAACTTAGTTGCTTTTTATTTGTGTTCAAATTTGGTTTCAGAAACTTTGGAACAAGTTCAAATTTACGTTTTACAAAAGTTTTAAGGTTAACCTTGAAGAATTTAACCTTGAAGGTGTAGCAATTGCAAAGGGCCAATGTGTTTTAGATGTATTTTGTAAAATATCGATTGCCTACTCTTTCAGTCATGGCTTTTCTTAAAATTTAAATTTTTACTAAATTAAATTTTCTTTTAGAATTCTGCTCCAAAAGATCTAAAAGAGGGTGACCATATTTCCAACGCCCAAATAGAGGACACACATCTTAACAGCAAAAGGTATAAATCAAACAAAGTAAAATGTTTTTTTTGGTACAAAACTTTAAAATAGCTTTTAAAAGCAAATGTTTCATTTAAAACTTTTTTGTTAATTGGGTAGCCTTAGAAAAGGCTGTTTTGAAAAACTCGAACGTTTTCGTCTAGCTCTCTTCAGGAGGTTTCGCTAGAATGAATTGCAGAACTGAATGTAGTATTTCAAAATTTTTTACGCTGACGAAACGTGGTTTTATTTATTGAATACTTTCCAATTATTATGATAACTACGTATTACTAACCTTAATTTTTAGCCGATCAGAATCAGTCTTAAAACTTTTGAAATATTACATTCAGTTCTGCAAATCATTCTAGCGAAACCTCCTGAAGAGAGCTAAACGAAAACGTTCGAGTTTTTCAAAACAGCCTTTTTTAAGGCTACTCAATTAACAAAAGAGCTTTAAATAAAATATTTACTTTTAAAAGTACAATGAGTAAAAACAACACTCACAAGCAAAATTTTGCATTGCGATGTAGCTGAAATTTGAATAAAATAATGATGATTAAAAAAAACTATTCACTTTAATACTGTGTCTAATTTCTCCAATTTCATATCAAAAACTATATAGTGAAAATAAAAAAACAAGGTCTTCACAGCCGAAAAATAGACTTATCAGCCAAAAAAACTTTTGGGGGCAATATAGTTTTTCCCAAATTTTGTGACGTTTGTCCGAATTATCATTTTCTAGTACTTTAAAGATATAAGCAGAATTTCTATTTAAAATTAAGGTGATTTAAAGTGAAGACCAAAAAAAAGGTCTTCACTTTGTATCAGTCTTTGGTTTCTCAATTTTCATTCCAAAAACATAATGATCTTTCAAAAAAAAGTCTTTATTTTAAATCTTGAACTTTTTCTGCATTTAGTATTCATATTTGGTGCACAAAAATTTGTATTTCCCGAATAATTCTTTGTCGCTGCCGGAAAACTCCGATTTTGCCAGAATTTTTGAGACTTGGCGGGTCAATTACTTCCCTGCACCCCGGTAGGCTCTATGCTTGACATCAATTTAAAAAGGAGGATATTTGGACTGTTTTTAGTGTCCTCGAAGGACACCACATTTTTTTAAAAAAAGAGGACAAATCCTTAAAAAGGAGGACATATGGTAACCCAAATCTAAAGTATATACGAATATGACTTCTATAAACATTGAGCGCTCTGCAAGGAAGGTCGATTCCTTCTTGCAATATAAAAATATGATATATACATGTATAATTAATTAATTATCAGACCACAAAATTTTATTCTAACATAAATATTATTTGCCCGAACAAAAATAGGGCGCCGGAGTTTTTTGCCGGGGAAGGCAAAGTTTAAAAAAAGACCACTTTTTTGTTAAAAGGCAAAGCCAAGAATTTGGTGACCCTGAATTTTGAAAAAAGCACTTTTCACAAAATTACCACTTAGTAAGTGTAATCGTTTTTAGAGCAAAAACCTAGTGATCTCTGACAAAAAAAATAAGTTCATCATTTTTATTTGGCGTATGAAAACCTGGATTTTTGTCCAAAATTTAAGTGGGGACAAGAATCAGAATAAAATCTTTTACCTTCACTCGATTCGATATTTTCATAAAGTTTCTGAAGTTTTACGGCGAAAATCTAACTCAATGTTTTGTATCTTCCCACCTCTACCCTCTCTTTTTCAAAAGGAAAAGTTTGAAGAGTAGTTGCAGCCCCTTCCCCCCTCCTGCTTCCGGCGCCCATAAACAAAAATACATTTTTTTGTCGACCTCCAATCGCTTTATTTAAAAATTCTACTTTTATTTATTCATTTATTTTAAGTGTTTTTTAGATTTTTAACTGCCCCCTGATAAACCTGGGCATGCGAAACACTTCGTTGGGACAAAAAAATTAATGTTAAAATAAATCTTTGTGGTCTCACAATTTAATTAATTTTGTATAGTTTAACAGGAGGATATAGATGATTACAAATCAAGCTCATTTGAAAACGAGAAGCACAAGACTCCAGTTTTGCTTTTGTTAGAGCTCGTCAATGAACTCACACGAAGACCCCTCAAAAAAAAAAAAGGAAACAGATTTTGAGCCTACTCTGGAAGGTGAAGACCAAATAAATAGCCGCATTGCTATATACATCATTGAATGATTTGGCCCGCGGGCCATAGTTTGCCAACCACTGGTAAAGTTGGTTGTTCTGTTTCTGTTAACAGTGTAACTTTTATGATTTTATTCTTACATAAAATTACTCAAATTTGAGATCCTATTTAATCTTAATGCTGCAATCAGCAGCATTTATTTTCTGAATTAAGTGAAAATTTATCCAAATAAACGAGAGAATTATTGTATGTGATATTAGCCTTTGTTTCATTCTTGGGACTTTTATCCAAATAAAGCGATTTTTGAAGTTATTTGGTGTCCGAATTCCACTGTATAAAAATACATATTGAAATTCTCATTCTCTTTTTCTTTTAGGTGAATTACATAAGTTCTTCTTTTTCTTCTTCTTTTGGCCTTTTTCTTTAATCGGGGGTTGCCACAGCCTACGATGTTCCTCCACAATGTCCTGTTTTCAATGTCCTTCTCCCTGGCACCAATTGAAGTGAATTACATAACTTCTGGTAAAATATACGTATGAAAGCTTTGAATTTTTTTTTTTTGATACCTTACCTACTGAAAAATCTCACAGAAATGAATAAAACTTTGCTTAACTATTTCCTTACTGGTGCACTACTTTTCTAAATTTAACCAATAACCACGATAAAAGTTTCTTTTTTCGTTTTACTTTCAAAACGACAACAAAAATTAAACGAAATAAAATGATCATCAAAACAATGAATTTATAAATTAATCGAAGTGAGAATTTGTCGATTGCTGTGATAAAAAGTCTTCTATTTATTTTCGCTTTGACAGAGATATACTTTTCCCAGCAAAACAAAGGATAGTGGAAACAAAAAGGCTGCTTTATCAAATGTTATTTAGAGGCAATAATTAACAACAAAACTTCTCTCTTTTGAGAAGACGTCAAATAAATTAAATAATCACAGACTTTGTTAACTTTACGGTATATAGAGCAACTGGATCAATAATTCTCAATCTAAATCAGTGCTACTCAAACGCCGGTACGCGAGCACTTGGCTGCCGGTACGCGGTCAATTAAGAGAAATTTTAAATTGAGTAATTTGTTTTATGTTGATCAGAACGTCTATATAATAATTTTTAGGCAACGATAATGTTCAATCTGCTTTCCCAGCTATAGACTGTTTGGTGGGCCGCTACTACAACGACTTACCAGTTACGTCACAAAGAAATGTTATTTCGTAATTGTTATCCATTATTTCAACAAAGTATCGCAATGTTCGATGCGAGATGATCATGCTTTTTGTGTGTTTGTGCTGTGTCCACGTGCTTGACTATACCTGCAGCGTCCAGTAGCGAGTAGAGAAGTGAGAGGCTCAATCGATCGGCCACACTCTGACTTCAAAATATCAGATGATTGTAGTGAGTTGAGCATGTTTTTACATAGATTTGTTGAAGCTATAAACCTTGATCTTTTTTAGAAAGTGAGTTAGCTGTTAGCCCATATTAGCCTATAAAAAGTGTAGTTTCAGCTAAGTTTTACAAATGGCAAAGCGTGGTCCTATGGACATATATATGAAACACAGACAATCAGTTTCAGACCTAGGTAATTTAAACGAAAGTGATGCTGGAAGCACTGAGGTGTTGACTGCAAAAAGAAGTCGTTCAACATTTGTTCGAAAATATGATCCATCGTATTTAAAATTTGGCTTCATTGCCGCAGATGAGGCAGGTGTACAAAAACCGCAATGTGTTGTTTGTGGAGTTGTACTTAGCAATGACTCAATGAAACCTTCAAATCTAAAGAGACACTTACATTCAAAACATAAAGATTATAGTTCTAAGCCGAAAGAGTTTTTTGAAAGGAAACGAAGTGAATTAAAAAGTGCGCAAAAACAGATGTACAGCCTGGCTCATGTAAATAATAAAGCTTTACGTGCATCTTATAAAGTGGCGCTAAGAATTGCAAAAGCTCAAAAACAGTACAGTATTGGTGAGACATTAGTGAAAGGCTGTATTTAAGACGTTTGTTTAGAAGTACTTGGTGAGGCAGCAGCTGCAAAGGCTGCAAAAATTCCTCTTTCAAACGACACTATTGCTCGACGAACTGCTAATTTGGCTGATAATATGGAAATTCAACTAGTTGATCAAATTAAACTGGCCAAGTACTATTCTTTACAGCTAGATGGAAGCACAGACATTGGAAACATGGCAATTTTGATGGTGTATGTACGTTATGAATATGAAGGCAAATTAAAAGAAGATTTTTTTTTCTCTGCTGCTCTTCCACGTAGAACAACTGGTGCAGAAATATCTAAGACTATTATTGATTACATTGAAAACAAAGGATTAGATATGAAGAATTGCGTTGGAGTATGTTCCGATGGTGCTGCTGCAATGATAGGAGAAAAATCGGGAGTAATTACACGAATTAAGCAGTTGGCTCCAGAATGTGCTTCAACGCATTGCTTTATTCATAGGGAAAGTCTTGCAACCAAGAAATTGTCAACGAAGTTAAATGATGTGCTTTGCGAGGTCGTAAAAATTGTTAATTATATCAAAGGAAGTGCATTTAATTCAAGACTATTTGCTCTTTTATGCGACGATATGCAAGCAGATCACAGGCAACTATTATTTCATTCCAGTGTGCGTTGGCTGTCGAGGGGAAAAGTTTTATCACGCGTATATGAGCTCCGAAACGAACTGGCAGTATTTTTGCATGACAGAAAGCCAGATTGGGCGAAGCTACTTCGTGATTTACAATGGCTTGCTTTGCTAGCTTACCTAACTGACATTTTCGTTATTATTAATGGCCTTAACACTTCACTGCAAGGAAGAAATGCTTCACTTTTTGCAACAGCAGATAAAATTGACGGCATGCAACGAAAGCTGAAAGCATGGAAGATTCGAGTCTTAAACAATTGTTACGACATGTTTCCTCAGTTAGCTACTGTTATTGACGATGCAGGAGACAATTTGGACGTCAAATATGTTCAAGATACTGCCACAGAACATTTGTCAAATTTGGTGGAACGTATTCAACATTATTTTCCGGAACAAAAAGATCCACGAAGAGGAAATGAATGGATTCGAAACCCATTTGCCCCAACTGTAAACGTAGAAGAGTTAAATATAAGTGTCGATTTAAAAGATAAATTATTGGAGCTATCTGCTGATGAAGGTTTGCGAAACTCTTTTGAATCAAACTCTCTTGCAAGCTTCTGGATTAAGCAGAATATCCGAGACTGAGTGGCATGGCTATTAAAACACTGCTTCCATTTCCTTCTACATATCTATATGAAGCCGGCTTTTCTACCATGAGCTGTTTAAAGGGAAAACACAGAAACGCGTTGAATATCCATGCTCCTCTTCGAGTAGCATTGTCTTTCATTGAACCGCAATTGGATAAGCTGGTTGCAAATAAGCAGGCGCACACTTCACATCAGAATTCGAAAGACAATTAATAAAAGTGTTTGTGACTTGCTTTTATTGTGTATTTGTTACAAAAGTAATAATGACTTTGCTCTTGTCTTTTTTTTCGCAAATTGACCGGTACGTCAAGTGAGGGAAGGTGCTCAGCCGGTACGCGGCATAAAAAAGTTTGAGTAGCACTGATCTAAATAACATATTTCGGAGATGCTTCAGATCCTAATACTAAACCCGATCCTTAAAATCCTTAAAAACTTTTTTCTTTACATTTCATTTTTAATTGAAAAACCAATAAGTACTTTTTAATTGCGCCTGTTTTTTCTTGTAGTGTTCGCAAAATATCATGTGCAATTTTTGGAGGCCCTTAGAACACATTGGTAGTATCTTATTCAGCTGTCTACAAAAAGTTCAACAAATCTGTATTACTTTGCTGATTTTTTTTGTTGTTTTTTTAGGGCAAAAGTTAACCGATTAAGGTCTTCTAGTCAAGCAGTCATCTAGAAATTGTAGCGGAATTATTCAATTTCAAAGATTATTGCGTTCGGGCATGACGATTTATATCGTTTTGATTCATATATAGGAATTTAAGAGCTAAATTTTAATATTACGTGTTTCTGTGCGGCATAGAATTAGCGACTTCGGAGCGCAGAAACCCTGGCGCGGTGTTAAACTCAGAATATATTACAAATTCAATCAAATTATCAAATTTTATTTTTATTCTTATTCAAATAGAATCAACAAAAATAGAAAATTAATTAGTAACTTACTTACGCAAAAAAAAATTATTACAAACATGCCTAAACCTAATCTAACTAAATTAGCAAATAAACAAGTAAAATACTAACCTAAGCCTAAGCTAGCTAAGCTAAAAAATGATCACGTTAAACAAGAAAATAAAGTTAGGTTACACAAAGCACATTATTACGTCATTATCCGTTTAAATGCCAAATGAAGGAAAAATGAAACAATGGGAGCAGCTTAAGCAAAAACGAAACAAGGCGGAAAAAAGAAAGTTAGAAAAGTTTAACAACAAATTGTTTGCAATCAATTGCGGTAACGAAGCTGCAGTTTAATATGGCGACCGCGCCTGGAAATCTGGCGGGTCCGTCTGCTGCTGGAACAACAGTGGCCGTGAGCTGTACTAGATATTACAGACAACAGCAATAAATTTTTTCAACTGCAACCTGGGACAAAGAACAAACACAACAACACATCAGTAATCCATGGAAGATCTTGGAAGCAGTGGAGGTGATGCAAAAGTCAGAATCAAGTTTGGCTTTATTAAAGAATTAAAGAATAGCTACTTCAATATCCACCTTAAATCATGTAAGTAATAATATTTTGTTTTCTTTTATATAAATGCAAAACTGTACTTTTTCGTAAAGTCAAGTGCATTGATCAATATGCTTAACAGAAATAGAAGTAGTTTTGTCTCAAAAACAGGATCACTCAAGTCTTAATTTGAATGGCTGGCACAGAGAATCAGTAATGGACATAACTGAATTTGAGAATGTGCTTTTTCACTAGATGGGATGCCGGCATTTGTAATGAGTAGGCACGTAAAGTATTTTCTTTAAAAACCATTGATTTACGTTATCTTGTTTGATTCATGAAGCATGCATGCACAAATAAAGTTATGTAAAAATTGTTCAAAAAAATGACATAAGCAATTTAAAAGTGAAATTCTATTTGAGAAAGGCTAAACGGAAATGCTATAGTTGCAGTGTTCAAGCTCAGAGCGATAAAACCATGTAAGCATAGAAAGATGGTAATTTTATTCTTTCTTAATTTACAAAAAAATGTTTTCAATAAATCTTTTTAAACCCAAGCCAATGACATCCAACAACTAAATATTTCAAAATATTACTAGATGATATTTTTTAGATAAATTCACTAAGATTATGTCAAACAATGTCAACTCTTTATAAATAACTCTAAGAAATAATTAAACTTATTGGAATTTAGTATTAGAGATCAGTTGCTAAGTATATGTGAATGAATATTTTATGTGAATTGGTGATTCACTATCTTTTTATTTTTTCTTATTGAATTAAGTAAATCTATTTGATTGTCTTCAAGAAGTCACCATAAACAATTTTTCGGCAAAACTAACCTGAGATCCCCCCTACAGAACAAGAATGAAATAATAAAGAAAACAAGAGGAAAAGACCTCTTCAAAAAGCAATAGTAACCACAGAGAGGATACAGGTTAGGTTCATGAACTAGTCACTTAAGGTCACTTCTTGAAAGGACCCATATGCTCTTAGTATACTGATATGATGACTGATTATGCTAAACAGTTTACTATTGTATTACCGTAATGTATTGCAATTTAAATAACATATTTTTAATTGATACCTATTTATTTCTTTGATAAATGAAGCTGAAAATTAATATTAATCTATTAAAATTTTTTTAAAAATTATAATCTTTTTTATTGAAACAATAAAAAGGTTACACATAAAATGCACAAATAGATTTTATTTTGATATTTTTTTATGTAATATGATATTATATTTTGACATAAATTTCACAAATTTTTAAAATTTTGTTGATCCACAAAAAGTTTGCCAAGATATATCTGTCCAAGTTTCTTTGTCAAAATATGCTAATTATTTGTGTTTGACATAATCCCAAACCAGCTAAATGCCTAAGATTTTATAAAAATCAAATTTAAGTAAATAACATTAACTTATTGGCCATATCTAGCTTTTATAACATTAAAACCGCACTTATCTAGCTTTTATAACATTAAAACCGCACTTATCTAACTTAATATAGGTAATACAAATTGACCTGCCAGTTCTTTGTACTCTAGTCACGTGAAGTGGAAAGTGTAAAAAGTTGAAATATATCAACTTTGAAATTTTTCCACTAAGCACGAAAAATTCTGTACTTTGGCGTTTTTTTCCGCTTTCCGCTTTTAGTGTTAACCAACTTTCCGCTTTGGCTTTTTTTGCGCTTTCCGCCACCCGTTCAACTTTTTCCGCTTTCAGTGTAAACCAACCCTCATACTTCATCCGTAATAATTTTAAGTCATGGCGATATAGTTTGTTTTCCGTCCTACAGCAATTTAAAGTTTTATTATGACGTAGAAATTGCTTACAATTGTTCGACATCTTCTTTTTTTTTTCGCCAGACAGTAATGACGCAATGTGCTTTGTCAAGTTATTTTCTCTTGACGCATGACCGAGTTTAAACTTTATTTCCTAACTTTATTTCCGAACTTTATTTCCTAACGTTACGATGGAAAAAACGTTTTGATTCTCGCGAATTCAAGCGTAGAGTTTTCTCTGGGGGATTTCAGACAAGTTCAGCGTTCGCTACGCCATTGTTCGTCTTGTGACATTTGTCTATATACACTATACGCTCGCTCGATCGCATAGACAGAAATGATTTGAGAGACGACTCGAGTAAAAGTAATTTTAAAGAGGGGTAATTTGGCCGCAGAGCGTGGGCGAAGGCCCTTTTGATTGTATTATATGGATTGGCAAGTGTTGTAATTGTTTTGCGCCAGTGTTTGGAGATTGGTTCTACGCAGGTAGAATTCCTTATATTGGACGAATTAAGTTGTAGCGTTGATTTTCGCTCTGCAGTGGCAGAGCGTGAAGAATTTTAGCAGTGGCAGAGAATTTTAGTCGGTCGTGAATCGTGAATTTCGAAATACATTAGTTTTAGTTAGAGACAGTGGTCTCTGTTTGTTTGTGGAGAAGAATCTTCGACGAATCAATCCGAGCTTGGTTTAAGACAACTGTATAAAAGCTTTAGGCTCATAGCAATTACTACTTCTTTATTTGGAATAAAATAAAGTTAGACACAGCTTTGTTTTAGTGCAGGTATTCGGGTAAAATTGTTTAACTGGTCCTTTAGGATTTCAAAACAAAGTCTGTGACATTGATGTACAACTTTTGTTTTATAAAAAAAGTTTATTGGCAGCAAAACTGCAATACTAAAACTTTATAAAAGTTTTCATCAAAATTAAAAAGGGACCTTTAAACTTGTTTTAAAAAACAGTTTTAAATAATACAATATACAATCTAGTTATAAATATACAATCTAGTTATTACCAAAATTAGCATCAAATAACAGAAATCAAACATGAAGTTTTTGAACTGTTTAAAGCAAAACGTTTTTAGCATAATTTCACAATTTTTCGATATCTTCAAGAGTAAATAGTCCATCTCATACAGCACAGGGTTTGCAAAATTCACAAGTTATTGGGCAATTTTCTTTCATAAAGTCGTAATGCTCTGAAATAGAATTACAATAACCTTTTGATTTCCAAAATTCACAATTCGTATTGTCTTCCTTGCAATCTGCAACAATTTTTATAATAAAATTCAACTGAACTTATCCTTAAACTTGACTTAAAATTTTGACTTGAGGAATTTGAGAAATTAAAACTTGACTTTTTGAAATTTTAACTCCGTTCATATGCTTTTGGACAAGAAACAACAACAACAATCACAACCGTTTAAAATTTGACTTGATAATACCAATGCTTAAAAGTTAAGTTATTGTTTTCCGTACCACATAAAAAGTATTTATTAAACTACAAGAAGTTTATTTGTAGACGCATAAAATTATTTTTGTTTATGAATTTATTTATATTTCACTTTGTTGCAATATAATCGATAGGTTGGAATTTTAAAATAGGATATAAAAAGTTGCTTGTTGAGCCAATTTAAACAGTTATGCCAATTGAATTTTAATGAGCCCACTGCTAATGTTTCAACTTTCTGGAATACTTCAAATGTTTGATAAGTCATATTTAATCATTTTATCTGCTTAGCATGGCGGTTCAGTGGAAAGGGGATGGGACAGCAATTTGGGGCACGGCGTACAAAAGTTGCATAAGTTTTGACACACTTCGAGCACATATGGATACTTTCCAGTTTTGTTGCAATAGCCATTCTCTTTCCAATGTTTACAATTATCCTTATTGGTTTCGATGCAACCTGAGTAACAGAGACTTTTATTAAGAAGTTTGTTATTTTTCCAAGTCTTTGAAAATAAACTTTAATTTTTTAACTGAAGTATTAATTTTTGGACGTATTGATGGAACTACTGAAAGATTTCATATATTATCAATTAAAGTTGAAAAATATCTATCTTTATAAAGTAAACTTATATGATTGCAGGGTGCGGAAATAAGCGGCAGTGTCTACAAGTTCCTTTTTGTAAAAGAATTAAATCGGTAACGGGCGCAGTGTACCAAGTTTAACTTGAAGCAAATGTTGGATATTTTAATAATCGTTTGGACATCATCTTACGCCAGAACTCCAGATATTTTTTTGTACCTTTGTTTATTTATTAAAATTTCTATGTTTTGCCTGCAAATTTAAATGAATAAACAAACCTAATCCTATATGCCGGGCGAACACAGATTTAAGCTAGACTTAGAAAATAGATCAGAACTTAACTAATTCAAATAAACAATAAAGAATTTTTGAAAATGTTGCGCAAGTACAAAATATAAGGTTTCAGACATTTGTTGTCTTAGCTTCACATGATCAGTAAAAACATTTTCAAAGCTGGTACATTTTTGCACCTTCATGCTTTTGGTAATTAGTCGTACTTATTTTTTGGTCCTTTCGCGCGGTGATTTTGGGTAGAGTTAAATTAGAGAAACTTTTGATATAATTAATAAGACTAGGAAAACTAGAAACCAGTTAAAAATAGATATTTGAATTACACTGAGGTATCGTGGAAACTCCAAAAGCAGGTCTGGGTTATCGTTTCTTGGCTGTTTTAAGTTTAACGTCCCAACATTGCTTGCCAGTCAGAAGGATAAATAGCGATGATAATTATAACTACTTTTTGTCTACAATACTTACAATTACAGTAGACCTCGTTTAATCCGGATTCGGTTAATGTGGAATTTCGCTTAACTCGGATAAAACTGAAAGTACAAATCATTTTCTATATACTGTGAATCTTAATAAAAAGCTGCAGATTATCGGTGTCTTCGCCTAATTCGGATGATTTTGTCTGTCAAATGAAATCCAGATTAACCGAGGTCTACTGTATACGAGGTGTGTTTGAAAAGTATCGGGACTGTATGCTTTGCACAAACAACACTTGCAACAGTGATAAAAGCTTTGTTTTTTAAGATGGCGCAATGTCTTGTGGTTATAAAAATGTAGTTTCAGCATTCTGTGACAACCATATGCTTTTTTACAGGCTTTTCTTGAAAGGTGCTTTACTGTAGTTCGTTTTGGGATAATTTATTTAGTAAATCTGGGGATGAGGAAGGTTTGTGCAAAAATGGTACCAAGGTTGCTGAATGATGGGCAAAATGAAAATCGTGTGCAAGTGTGTCAAGACATTCTGAAACAACTTGAAATTACACCAGATCTGCTGAGTAGAGTTGTTACCGGTGATGAGTCGTGGATCTTCGAGTACGATCCACTCACCAAACGGCAGAGCCTTGAATGGAAGAGTGCATCCTCACCAAGACCCAAGAAAGCAAGGCTGTTCAAGTCCAAAATTAAGGTGATGCTGATTGTTTTCTTTGATGTTCATGGAATTGTTCATCTAGAATTCTTGCCACAGGGCCAAACCATTAACCAGAATGTTTACAAAGACATCTTGCGACGTTTGATGCGTTCGGTAAGGGAGAAAAGAAGAGAATTGTGGGAGACAAAGTCATGGCTGCTTCATCATGACAATGCTCCTGCTCACAATGCCTTAAGCATACGACAATTTCTTGCAGAAAATAACATTGCCGTGCTGGAGCAACCACCCTACTCGCCAGATCTGGCTTCCTGTGATTTTTTCTTGTTTCCTAAGCTCAAGGGAGTCATTAAAGGAACCCATTTTCAAGACTCAAAAGCCATAACAACAGCCGTAACGAAGGAACTACGAGCGATCCCAATGGAATCTTTCCAGAAGTGCATAGAAGCATGGCGACAGAGATTAGAAAAGTGCATTTGAGTTCAAGGAGATTACTTTGAAGGGGACAAGTTGTAATTTTTACGTGGCATTTCAAATAAAATAATTATTTACACAGTCCCGTTACTTTTCAAACACCCCTCGTATGCAAGGAAAGCCAAAAGTTTTAGTCTATTTAAGTCAGTTTGAACGGTATGCACAACAAAGATCGAAACCAGTACGGAGTGGCGATTTTTGATCGGCGATTCAAGCACTTTAAAAAAACTTCCTTCTTCTTCTTCTTTCGGCTTCTCCCTACTTGGGGTCGCCGCAGCGCGACAGTATTCTCCATTTCAATTGATCTACTTCGTCTCCTTCCCTAGCTCCAACCCTTTCCATGTCTTCTCTCAACAAATTCATTCACCTTCTCTTTGGCCTTCCTCTTTTCCTTTTGCCTGGCACCGCCATCTCCATCATCCTTTTCCCCACGTAGTCTTCTTCTCTCCTTTTTACGTGTCCATACCAACGCAGCCTGGCATTCCAAAGTTTGTCTCCCAGCTTTGCAATTTTCGCGGTCTTTCTCACATATTCGTTTCTTATCTTGTCCTTTCTTGTCATTCCCAATGCTCATCTCACCATTTTCAACTCTGCAACTTTCATTTTTCCCACATGTCTTTCCGTCACTGCCACCGTTTCCATTCCATAAAGCATGGTTGGTCTAAAAACACTCTTGTACATTTTACCCTTAACCTTTGCTGATAACTTCCTGTTGCACAGAACTCCAGACACCTTCCTCCAACTTATCCATCCTGCTTTGGCCCAGATGGTAGGTGCTTTCACGCAGCCTGGGCCGTGAGTAAGTCTGCTCATTGATTTTAAAATGACAGACCGAAACCGAACCTACCAAAACGGAAGGGTATCCACCCATTCCGATGTTCAGTGTGGGTCTGCTAATCGGCAAACGTCCTTTTCAGGACGGGCAATGTCAGGATAAAACTGTCCTTTTCAGGGCACATTGCCAACAAGTTCCGAAGACCCACTATTCTTCAGCTGAACATCGAAGGCCTCACTGCAAGCAAGATGAATGTTTTTCATCACCTCGCTATGCAGTCTGAGGCACTCGTCATCCTACTGCAGAAGACCCACTGCACTAATGCAGAGAAGTTGGTACTACCACACTACCAACTAGCTGGGTCTTCTTTAAGCAGGAAGCATGGCCTTGCCACGTTTGTCCACGAGCGACTGAGATACAAGCTTTTGGACCAATCTCCACCGACATCGGAGATCGAGTGGCTGTGTATAGACGTTGATGGCTATAAAATAGTCAACGTCTACAAACCACCGCCAACGCGATTGCGATCCCTGGTCTCCCAGTGTTTCCTCATCCCTGTCTGTACGCTGGCGATTTTAACTGTCGTCATGCTGACTGGGGTTATGATGACAACAGTCCGGATGGTGAGTGCTTGGCTGGATGGGCAAGTGTTAATTGTCTTGCCCTGCTATATAATGCCAAGGACGCTGCCAGTTTTTATTCCGGCCGCTGGAACACTGGTACCAATCCAGATCTAGCTTTCGCTAGCGTAGGTCCAAACAGTCGCTTAACGGATAGACGTGTCCTTGAGAAGTTTCCCAGGTCACAACATCGACCTTCGCTTATTACACCACCAAACCACCAAGGTTTGCTATGGCAGTGCCAAGCATGTCTGTTAAGCGATGGAACTTCCGCAAGGCCAAATGGAGTCACTACATTGCTTTGACGAATAAATTCGCAAAGACTTTGTTGCCG
Organism: Diplosoma virens; assembly: GCA_963680785.1. NCBI lineage: Eukaryota > Metazoa > Chordata > Ascidiacea > Aplousobranchia > Didemnidae > Diplosoma > Diplosoma virens. The sequence continues at coordinate 9,206,645 of OY796895.1, read as the reverse complement.
CCTGATTCACTTGATGTGGATGCGGCTTACCAGGACTTCTGTAATACCATTAAGAAAGCAGCCAAAAAGACTATCCCACGCGGGTATCGAAATAACTATATTCCGTGTTGGGATGCAGAGTGTGAATCCCTCTATAAAACCTTTCTGCAGTCTCCTCAGGGAGACGTCTCAAGTTTGGCTGCTACAGCTCTGCTTGCCAAGCTTGACAGAAAGCGGAGGCATCGATGGTCCGAAGCAGTTCGGAGCATTGACTTCTCACACTCTAGTCGAAAAGCGTGGAGTATTTTGAACAACCTTACTGGTAGGTCACGACACTCTTCTCGTCACTGTCCCGTTTCAGCCGATGCTATTGCATCTCAGCTAGTTAGAAATGGGAAATACGAGGCTGTTGATCGCAAGTCATCTCGACTTGTCTTTCAAGAAGTGTCTGACCTTTGGAGGGCCACAACACCAGATGCAGTAAATATCTCTGATAATTTTTCACAGAGAGAATTTGCTGCTGCCCTTCAACATTTAAAACCAGGTAAAGCTCCGGGTCCTGATTCCATCTGCCCCGAGCTTATACTCCATGCTGGAGCTGCTTTGAAGTCCTGGTTACGTGACTTCCTTTCTTCCTGTTTGCGCCGACTCAAAATTCCCAAGATCTGGAGAAAAGCGCTTGTGGTCGCGATCCTAAAACCAGCAAAGCCCGTGGGGGATCCAAAAAGTTATCAACCGATATCTCTGCTCTGTGTCCCCTACAAGATCCTCGAGAGGCTTATCTACGCCCGCGTTGAATCATTAATCGATACACTGCTCCCTAAAGAGCAGGCTGGGTTCCGACGCGGAAAGTCAACCGTAGATCAAGTTGTTCTGCTAACCCAGAGCATCGAGGATTGTTTCGAGGCTAAAAAGAAGGCTGATGCCGTATTTATCGATCTGACAGCTGCTTATGAAACTGTCTGGCACCGTGGCCTTACCTGCAAGCTCCTAAGACTACTTCCGGATAAGCACATGGTCAAGATGATCATGGAGCTTGTCCGAAATCGAAGTTTCACCCTTACCACCGGTGACAGCAAGCAAAGCAGGCTACGCCGTCTTAAAAACGGCGTTCCTCAGGGATTGGTCTTGGCTCCCCTCCTATTTAACATCTATACGTACAATCTTCCTTCCATGATTTCCAGAAAGTTTGCTTATGCTGATGATCTAGCATTGTTGCATTCTTCTGGAAACTGGAAGGACTTGGAGGGGACATTAAGTCAAGACATGTCTACACTGTCAGCGTATCTCCAGACTTGGAAGTTGAAGCTCAGTCACACTAAGACGGTGACGGCAGCCTTTCACTTAAATAACCGAGAGGTTAAACGTGAGCTAAAGGTCTACAACAATAGTAGACTTTTACCGTTTTCTCCAACCCCTACATACCTTGGGGTAAAACTGGACAGATCGCTCACGTTTCGTTACCATTTAGTGGCATTGCGCAAAAAACTATCCTCGCGCGTTACACTGCTGAGGCGACTCGTGGGCTCGGGATGGGGTGCTGGTGCTAAAACACTACGCATAGCCACCTTGTCTCTAGTCTACTCAACAGCTGAGTATTGTGCGCCAGTCTGGTGTCGCAGTGCTCACACTCGCCTCATTGACAGTGTCTTGAATGACGCCTTGCGCATAGTTACTGGATGCCTGCGTCCCACTCCAACGGACCACCTACCTGTACTTTCAGGCATCCAGCCAGCTGAGCTTCGCCGAATGGGAGCGACACTTTCCTTGGCTCACCGTGGATCTCTGGACCCCGATCATATTTTGCATGGTCTGTTAAGTGGGTCCTCAGATACTGGCCAAGTGAGACTAAGATCTAGACGCCCGTTTGTGCCAGCTGCGCGGAATCTTTTGGACAATCTTGCCAGACTTGGCATCCGCGCCTCTGAATGGACAAATCACAAATGGAACGCGGAATACTGTGAAAGTGCTTCCAGGCTCCGTGCTTTTGTGCCCGGGACCAGTGCCAGGCCTGTTGGGATGGGCTTACCCCGAGCAGCTTGGGTTAAGCTCAACCGCCTGCGGACTGGTGTTGGGCGATTCCATTCATCCATGCACAAATGGGGTCTCGCTCCTACACCGAATTGCGAGTGTGGCGCCTCAGAGCAAACCGCAGACCATGTACTAACAATGTGCCCCATACATCGGGCATTACATGGAGCACGAGGTCTGACGGTTTTGGATGACGAAACTCGATGCTGGCTTAATAACATCACTGCCAGCATCTTATCCAGGCAGTGCAGCGGTCTGGGGTAGTAGAGGGATAAACCCTCGGCCCCAGTTCTGTTTGTGTCTGGCCTGGAGTGGGTGCCCTTCGGGCGACGACGACGATCCATCCTGCTTGGATCCTTCTCCTTATTTCTTCTTCACATCTTCCATCGCTGCTAACTGTTGAACCCAGGTATTTAAAGTTTTTTGCTCTCTTTACCTTTTCTCCTTGCAGCTTTAACTCTTCTCAATCATCCACACCCACAACCCTTAAAAATATTTGATCTTGCTTCGGCTTACTTTCAGGCCTCTTCTCTTCAGTGCATTTCTCCAAATCTCCAGATCCTCCTCTAGCTCCCTATGATTTTGCCTAGACAGCACTATGTCATCTGAAAACAGCATATCCCATGGTGCGTCCTTCCTGATGTCCTCCGTCAGCCTGTCTATGATGATGGCAAAAAGAAATGGGCTGAGTGCTGAACCTTGGTGGAGTCCAACGCCACCTTGAATTCTTCAGTCAATCCTGCTGCACTTCTCACAGTTGTTGTCGCTCCGTCATACATATCCTTGATATTTATGTAGCACTCTGATGTTTCAGCTAACTGCAAGCATTCCCAAAGTTCTTCTCTGGGTACCCTGTCGTATGCTTTCTCCAGGTCAATAAAGGCACAGTGCACTGCCTTCTACCCTTCAGTTCACTTTTCCAACAGCATCCTTAGACAAAAGATTGCATCGGTGGTACTCCTTCCTGGCATGAACCCAAATTGTTGCTCAGCGATTGTCACCTCCTTCCTTATCCTTGCTTCTATTATTCTCTCCCAAATTTCATAGTGTGGCTCATCAACTTGATCCCCCTGTAGTTTCCACATTCCTTGATGTCTCCTTTATCTTTGTACGAAGGTACAAGCACACTCTTCCTCCATTCATCTGGCATCTTCCCTCCTTGCAAGAGTTTATTGAAAGTTCACTAGAAACTCCACATCTTTATTGCCTAGAGCAATCCATGCTTCCACTGGTATGTCATCAGGTCCTTGAGCCTTTCTCTTCTTCATCTTCCTCAACCCAATCCTGATTTCTTCTTCAGAGATATATTCCATGTCCCTTCTCTCCCTTCTATTGTCGTTTCTCTTCTTTCTCTAGGGTTTTCCTGGTTGAGTAAGTTGTCAAAATACTCCTTCCATCTCTGTTTCACTTTCTCTTCTTCCATCAGAATCTCCCCAGTTTTACTGTTGATTACTCTTACTTATTGAACATCCTTGCTTTGTCCGTTTCTCTGCTTTGCTATTTTAAACACCTTATTTTCCCTGTCCTTTGTTTTCAGTTTTTCGTACAGTTCCTCATATGCCTTGTCTCTTGCCTTTGCCACTTCTCTCTTAGCTTGCTTTCTTGCAGTTTTATAGGCCAACTTGCTTGCATCATCTCTGATGGTATCCCCTGCCTTTTTAGCTTTTTTCTTATCCTTTAGCTTCTCCTGAACTTCCTGGTTCCACCACCACGTTTAAGTTTATGCCAGGAAATACCAGGATTAATGCCAAGAAGAAATACTACCAACGCAATCTTTTGTCTGAGGATTCTGTTGGAAAGGCAGAAGGCAGTGACTGTGCCTTTATTGATTTGGAGTTCAAAAAAACTTTCATAATCTAAATTTTAGTGCCAAAATATTCTTAAATTTTTTACGTTTTTAAAAAGGCTTATTATTCTTCATTTATTCAATCATTCAATTTTATTTGCAATCAATTTATTTCGTTTCCGAGTTGTTGTTGAAAAAGAGATGAAAAAGAAAACAGCTGGTTAAGGTTATATGGTTTTCTAGCGACAACGCACAAAGTTAATTGTGTCATTAAAAAAGCAAAGCGGATTAAAAGATTTACCATTAAAAAAAAGTAGCAAACTTGATTGAAAACAATTAAAGAAAATAAAAAAATGAATGTATTGTTTATGAGCGCAAAAAAAGTTATAATAATTAGGCAACTAATATACATTTTCCAGCTATATGAAAAAAATGTTGAATAACCATGGGTAGGAAACAGCAAAGTAGGTTATTACAAAAGTCAAGAACAAAAAGACGTCAGGCAGGAAAAGGAACAACCTAAAAAAATCATGCCGAAGGTCAAAAGGACCATTTTAAATGTATATGGCCGGCAACAAAGCATTTAAATTTATGACTACAAAAGAATTGTAAATATATTAGGCCAATTAGAAAATATAAAATGTTAGTTGCGAAAATACTTATTGTTCAAATAAATTATCATTTTGCATTCTGCATTTTTTATAAAGCAAAGTAATATTTATGCGATACCTAGCTGTTGTGTCATAAATCATTATTGGATTATTAGAAACTTCGATTATTGTATTTATGGTAAAATAACACAAATACAAAAACAAATTGACATTTTCTATTAATAAAAAAATAAAACTGCAAGCGGCAACAAGCCGATAAAAACTAAACATCTGTCTTACATCGAAATTTTGAATTTTTTGCATCTTTGACATTCGTAAACTATTAAGCTGCTGTTTATGTAATTATGTTTTATGTCTGATGTTTTAAGGTTGATATACATATGTCAGTGTGAAGACTTGAAGTACGTTTATCTTTTTGTTTGTTAAATTTCTTGCGAAAAGTCAAAAGTATGAGCTAAGCGAAGAAAGTGTAATGAACAAGCAAAGGCTTGCAAGAACATGTCATCAATTTTAGAGAAATGACTTAAGTTACTTTTTTTACTGTCTGGAAAAACTTTATCAAAATAAAAAGTTACTGATTTAATCTAAATCATATTTAAAGATTTCTTACCGTTGGTGCAAGCGGGGAATGGAGTTGGACACTCTTTGCATATGCCACAAGTAGATCTGCAGTATTCTTCAGCATAAGGAGATCCACAAGCAGATCGAGTTCTTATAACATGACAAGTCAAGGCGGTTTTTTTATCACTGCAATCTAAAAATTGAATTTTTACATTTTTTGTAAAATTTAGTTTTTGCACGTTGACTGCGATTTTTTACGTAGGCTTGTAGTATGGCTTTTTAAATAGATAAATTACAACATGAACAAAATAATTTAATCACCTTTCCATGAAAAAAGTAAAGTATTCAAAAACAATATCTTTTTTTTGTTGAAAGCACTAAGTGCCATTGCAACTAAATAGTTTTTACTTTTACTTGCAAAACTGAAAATATGAGACGTTACGTCAATGGCACGTACGTTAATGTAAAAGGATATAAAATATACAGTCATGTAAAAACTTTATCAAAATAAAAAGTTACTGATTTAATCTAAATCATATTTAAAGACTTCTTACCGTTGGTGCAAGCGGGGAATGGAGTTGGACACTCTTTGCATATGCCACAAGTAGATCTGCAGTATTCTTCAGCATAAGGAGATCCACAAGCAGATCGAGTTCTTATAACATGACAAGTCAAGGCGGTTTTTTTATCACTGCAATCTAAAAATTGAATTTTTACATTTTTTGTAAAATTTAGTTTTTGCACGTTGACTGCGATTTTTTACGTAGGCTTGTAGTATGGCTTTTTAAATAGATAAATTACAACATGAACAAAATAATTTAATCACTTTTCCATGAAAAAAGTAAAGTATTCAAAAACAATATCTTTTTTTTGTTGAAAGCACTAAGTGCCATTGCAACTAAATAGTTTTTACTTTTACTTGCAAAACTGAAAATATGAGACGTTACGTCAATGGCACGTACGTTAATGTAAAAGGATATAAAATATACAGTCATGTCGCGATATGTGTAGTTAATGTTAAGAAACAGAATGTTCGGAAAAACTTTGAAAAACAATGATAGTATAATTGATATAAGTCAGTATGATTTAACAAAGTAAATATTATGTGATATGAGTGCGTACTATATTGAAGGAATACTTTGCAAGTTGTGTACTGAAAACAAGCTTTTGGTTACGAGTTTGGTAACAACAAGATGTTTTTGGTTTTGGAGTTTTTTTAAAGTGCTTGCAGTTGATCCAAACGAATGATTTGACGCAATAGAAAAATCTGCATAGCGACTCTTTAGCATTGGTGACCAAACGTTTCAATTTAGAGGTTTTCACAAATTTATTGCTGATTTCTCTTTGACACTTTGAAATATTGAGAGCATTGTAGTTTGAAAAGCAAAACGACTACAACATTTTTCCTGTCATAGAAATTTTGTAATTGAAAGCTATAATTTTGGCAAAATCTACGCCAGAGGTTTTCAAACTTTTTAACACCGAGGCCAAAAAGCATAAAACGAAATTGTTACAGCCTATATGTCTAGCCTTCACCAGAAGCGCCAAAAAAAATTTTGTCAAGGGGGAAGGAGGGGGCGGCAAAGTAAAGAAAAAACAACTTTTCTTTTTCAAAGATGGATTTACAGAACAGTTTTAATTACAGTATATTGAAGCCATTTTGTATCACAACTGTTTTTAGCCCAAAATCTAGTGATAACTAAAAAAAGGCATCGCTTTTTTTACTTTTTTATTTTTTAAATTTCTATCTGTATATTTATCCTCCTGACTAGCAGGACTATACATAGGGCAAGCAATTACCCCGACCTGCTTCCGGAAATGCCAAGATATTGCTGTCCACTTGCAATTTTTTCAATAGAGATATGAGTTTAATTTAGAACTGCTTGCCAAGACAACCAAGCAGGAGAAAGTGCCGTCCAGTGTCTTTCCCAAGGACACAACAAAATGGCGCGTGTAGGTTTTGAACCGAGACCGTGTCGATCACGATCCCGGCGCTTTAACCACTTGACTACGCTACCCATCACTCCCAATCAATGTCCAAAACCTCCGTTTTTCTCCCAAAATTTGGGTGAAGATCAAAAAAAGCTCTTCACTGTGAGTTCGTACTAAATTTTACCAAATCGTTTCTTCACAATAAAAACAGTCTACAAATATTTGATTTCAACACTTTTTCACACCATCTCTGTGTGACCCTCCTGAAAACTCGCTGTGGCCCACCAGTTTGGAACCCTTAATCTACTCCAGCCATTCTATGTTTGTTACATTTTTTGATATCGTTAACTACAATCAAACCTCGGTTTACGAACACAATTCGTTCTGGAAAGCTGTTCTAAAACCGAATTGTTTGAAAACCGAACCATATTTTACCATTATAAATAATGTAAAAAAGATTAATTTGTTCCACGCGCCAAAAGAATAACTTATTTACCTGTTTACAATATACCTTGTATATCGTAAAATAAAACCATTTCTTCCAAGAGTAAATAAAACATAACAAGTAATTTACATTTACATAACTTCATATATAGCATAAAAATTTACATAACAATGTATATTTAATAATACATGTATTTTTTTTTCCTTGACCAATATCACTTCTCGCTTTCATTGGATCCATGACTTAGGGCTAATGAAGAGAAAAGAATGTTTTGTACAATCAAATTGTAAATGCACAGGGTAGCAATGAATGTTAAAAATATAACAATAAAGCAACGTAAAAATGAATGTACTGTAACTCGTATGCTGGTGAACAAAAAAAGTTGTTCGAGAACCGAATTTTTGTTCGAATTCCGGGTCATTTTTAACTCAAAATTTCTGTTCGAAAACCGAATTGTTCAAATTCCGAGACCTTCGTAAACCGAGGTTTGACTGTATCTTATTTTAAAAGGTTTTTCTCTATTCTTTCAAACTGCCGCATTAACTTAATGCATCGACAATGGCTTTCCTTTTCGTACAAACATTCTTTCAACCCTGTTGGTATATAACCCGCTAAAAAAAGTTTAATTTTTTCTCAAAAAATTAATTGAATTGTTTAGAAACTGCAACTCAGAGCAGCGAGCCTATGTAAAGAAATTAAAAAGAGATGACCTCTTACAAGATGAGATTTTTAAAGAATATTTGTCCAGAAATTATTTGTACTGTCTTATTTTGTGATGACAAGTCACTTCATGCTATTCGAGTCAGAAATTCCGTCAGATTTATTAATTTTGTGGTTCAGACGCGTATACTTCAAACCATTGGCCGACAGCATAAAACAGATAACAATTTTGTTATAGTTTTCCGGCAAAGTTGCCTAAATGGTACACTAATATTTACACTAACTAAAAACCTGTGTATTTCAATATTTAAAAAAATTTTTTTTTTACGACTTAAAATAAACATTTTTGATACTATATAAAAAGTGTGCAGCTTTCTGGTAATTTTAAAGATACAAAAAAACGTTGAAAAAATTTTGTCAACATTTTCAAAAAATTCTTTTTACTATCCATAGAATTTTGAATAGATCATTAAATTTCGGTATAATATCAAAAAATCTAATGTCAATAAAGGGTTTATCAAAACAAGAATTTAAAAGAGTCAAAAGTAAGGTGTGCTGTGTATGCAACGTTGAAAGTTTATGGGTTACACTGTAAACAAACCTAAAAAACGAAATTCTTACTGTTAGGCAGCAGAGCCTTACTTATTTCACATTTGCTTGATTTTCTTGTTTTTGAGGCTGTACGTGGACGACCGCAACACAAACCACAGGTTTTTCGGCAGAAAATTTTTACGAAAGCTATTGAACACTGTGACTGCAATAACAAGCAACTTAAAGTGCTCCATTGATCATAGCAGGTGCTTTCTGAAAAGCAAGATAATTTAGTTAAATACTTATTGAATAAATCTTTCACTTTTTTAATTCAGTTTTTAATTTGATAAAATGCAAGAAGTTTTGCACAACTACAGTATAAATTTTACGAAATCAGCAAGGCTATTATTAGAACGTTAATAAGTCTAAAGTTTTTTGTATTATAAAATTTATTAAGTTTCTACTTGCACCAAAACGTTGCAGTGTTTATATATCAAATCAGTGTTTCAGGATTTCATCTGTTACAATTATTAAATATTCAATACCATCTATTTGCTAATCGTTTTTTGCAGGGACGTAGCCAGAAAACAATTGAGGGGGGAAGTAAAAATTTTATCTTACTTCTATGTTTATCTTCCTTACTCGCAGGAAAACGACGGAAGCGCTAATAAATAAGGCAAGCAATTACCCCGACCTGCTTCCGGAGATGCCAAGATATTGAAATTGTTTGGCTTTATGAAGATATGACTAAAATTTTGAACTATTTGCTAAGATGGCCAAGCAGGGAAAGTACCCTTAAGTGTCTTTGCCAAGGACACTAAAGAATGGCGCGAGTAGGTTTTGAACAAAAACCATGTCGATTACAATCCCCGCGCTTTAACCACTCGACCACGCTACTGGCAATATACATGTATGTACAATAAACAAAAATTGACCTCAAAAAGCAAACTTTTTCGTCTGCAATCAGAACGTTTATACTGCATAATTAGAAGCTAAAAAATAAAACCCGAAAAATAAACTACAGTAACTGCAAGGTACACAATCAGTTTTATGAATCGGTTTTGCGGCTTGTAGCAGAGTAAGGTTTTTAAGAACAGTATTAATCATGAGAGTTTGTTATAAATGAGAATAATAGTTATAATTGAACCGCTAATTGGACTTTGTTTTGGTTGTGGATTTAACATTTCGTCAATCGAAAGGCGCAAATCATTGCAATTAAATTAAAGTTTACAAAAAATGTTGCTTGAAATACTTGCAACATAAAACGCTGCAGAAAATTAAAGTTTTATTCTACGCTGCAAATCGCGATCAAAGTTAAATTTTTTTAATTTACAGGATTGAAAGTTCAAGGCGTGGGTATGGTCCCGGTTGTTCCCCCTGGCTACGTCTCTGCTTGTTTGGTGTGTTTAAACATGAAGTTATTGCACATTTATTTTTATAAAATGATTCAAGTAAAATCAGTTCAAGGACTATCAAATTTTTGGATAAATTTTTAAATAGCAAAATATGTTAAATAAATTTATAGTAATCTTAGCACAAAAATAAAATATTTAGAAGGACTTCTTATTGGTCGTCGTCGTTTGAAGGGTATATACTCCAGGCCAGACACAAACAGGACTGGGGCCGAGGGTTTATCCTTTTACTACCTCAGACTGCTGAACTGCCTGAATCAGATGCTAGCAGTGATGTTATTAGCCAGCATCGAGTTTCGTCATCCAAAATCGTCAGACCTCGTTCTCCATGTGGTGCCCGATGTATAGGGCACGCTGTTAGTACATGGTCTGCGGTTTGCTCAGAGGCGCCACACTCGCAATTTGGCGAAGGAGCGAGACCCCATTTGTGCATGGACGAATGGAATCGCCCAACACCAGTCCGCAGGCGGTTGAGCTTAACCCAAGCTGCTCGGGGTAAGCCCATCCCAACAGGCCTGGCATCGGTTCCGGGCACAAAAGCACGGAGCCTGGAAGCATTTCCACAATACTCTGTTTTCCATTTGTGGTTTGTCCATTCAGAAGCGTGATGCCAAGTCTGGCAAGGTTCTCCAAAAGATTCCGCGCAGCTGGCACAAACGGGCGTCTAGATCTTAGTCTCACTTGGCGAGTATCTGAGGACACACTTAAAAGACCATACAAGATATGATTAAGGTCCAGAGATCAACGGTAAGCCAAGGAAAGTGTCGCTCCCATTCGGCGAAGCTCAGCTGGCTGGATGCCTGAGAGTATAGGTAGGTGGTTCGTTGGAGTGGGACGCAGGCATCCAGTAACTATGCGCAAGGCATCGTTCAAGACACTGTCGATGAGACGAGTGTGAGCACTGCCCCACCAGACTGGCGCACGGTACTTCTTATTGGTAAGGTCACATAACTTTCTGAAATTATATTTGATCAATACAAACCTGAATAACTTACTTTTTGTTTCGGTTCAACACTAAATGCAAAAGATGGTTCGGGTTATTGATTAAAAAACAAATTAAAAGAATCACAGTTACTATGCTGCATTTGCGACATCAAAATTTTGTTTGAAGTTTTGCAATTATATAAATCTTAAAATGTTATCTTCATGGACTTGGACATGTTTTACTCATTGCTTTTAGTCGAAACTTTACCGTACATTACGTAAACCTTTTAATATTTCTATATTTGGAAGTCATGACATAAAGTGAAATGAGAACTTTTTCGAATGTTCGTCAAGCAACTAAAAAAAAATGCACTTTCACAATTTTATGTTAAGAACTGTGCATAGATCAACGATAGTATTTTCAAGGATGCTATATACTGTACTTAATAAAAAGAACTCACCGCATCCCAAGCTATTTTTAAAAAAATAACACTAAAATAGATATCACAATCACAATTTTCATATTTTAGGGGTTTTACTTTACGGTTTAACTTAAACGTTTACTTCCAATGTTGATATTTCTGAGGCAAAACTTCTAATATATCGTTTTCAGGTCCAACTTTTTTTCAAAAATCATTTAAAAAAGTATTACTCTTTTTTTCTTTAGGGAATAAGTCCGACTTTTTTTTCGTTTACTCAATATTTCCCGCTTTTTTGGAAATCACGTGATCAAAATCGTGACACGAACCTGATATTGTTGGCTGCTCTTATAAATATTGTACTTTAAGCTTTAAATAACTCTAACTTTGAGGAAATTTCTGTCCTTAGTTTTAAAAGAACTGTTTTCTCTAAAGCGATTTTGTTTTGCTGTTTAAGTTTTTCAAATAAAAAAGCAATAATGATTTTTTATAGTTCGTAAACGGAAAGAAGCAGTTTATTATAAAAAATTTCATTTTATTACAAAAAAAAAAAAAAAAAATATATATATATATATAGTAAAATATGCCCAGAGAACCGTAAAGTTAATAGGATTATTTTATAAATTTGTTTCGCCAGTACTTTTCTCGATTTGTTTCAGTAAACACGACATCAACTTGTCTTTTGATGGCCCATTTTTTTTATAACATTTTTATTTTTGATTTTGTTGGTCAATTTTTTCTCATTGCTGCGGCTTACTACAATTTTTTAAGCTGATTTTCCACCAACATCGATATAAACTGTCGACATCTTATGTATTTTTTGTTCAATAGATAAAGTTTATTTTTCATGTGGAATACGAATTTACAAAAAAGAAATCAAAAAAACTTTACGACGTAATATTTAATAGTTTTAATATCATCAAGACAGGCCTGTGACGGAGTCACAAAACTCCCCTCGTCCTCGCTCCAACTCCTCACAACGCGCTTCACGACCAGCTCCAAAATTTATGGATTTTATTCTTTATCATTCAAAAGCGATGAAGCGATAGTTAAAACACCAGTAGGAAAGCGGTTTTCTGTGGAAAATTATTTTCTAAATTAATTTTGTCGCGTAAGTACATAGCCCACACATTTACCGACGATGTTGGCCGGACGAGCAAGGTCAAAGTTGATTCCGAACAACACTTCCAAATTGTTATCTACCTTGCGTAGACAATGTCCAAATGGACAAAAATAAATAGCTGCCATAATCAATTCTAAATTTCTGCTGTTAAAAATTCGATGTCTCTTTTCAACCACTCAGTCGTATAAAGTTACCGTTTCCAAAGAACTGTTACCCCAATACAATGTGGCATCACAAGATGCTAAACAGTTACGCGAGAAAGCACTAAAAGACAGTGCTGATTATTATTCAGCACAAAAACAAAAGTCGTGTTGGTTGGAAACCCGTTGGCCATTTCCAACATGGCAAACTTTTACGCTTACGACATAACAAAGTCTATTGATTCTTTCGGTTTTTAGTTTTTCTAGCGTAAATAAGTTACAAAAGTGAAATTTTTTGACCCATATTTATCTATAGTACAACGAAATGAACATATCAGCCAGCAGAATAGCTCAGTATATAAAACTATGCGTTGCGAACAGAAGAACTCGAGTTCGATGTTAGTCTACCTCAATGATTTCTGTTGTGCCTTAAAACGGCACATTACGACAAATTTCTCAATGGAGTTACGCTGCTGACCGACAACGGTGACTTAGCTTAAAGCAGAAAGCAGCATGAAGACCCGTATCAATATAAAGAATAAGTTACATTCAAGAAGAACAGATTTGCAGAAATTTAATATGGAAAACTGGTGTTATGTCAAAGATAAAGTCGATTGATCCCGTGCCATAATACTCGTATTGCACATAACCATAGATGGAAAAAAATCTGTCCTTCTGTTACTCCAGTGTGAACATTACATACCGGTTTCAAACAGATACAATAAACATACTATACGTTGCTGGCAATCGAGATGTTAAGAATTGTTTTGGATATACAGAGTGAGCTTCAAAACTGGCCAAAAAATAACTGCGGTTAATTACCTAAAGTGAAGCGACACCAAAACTTGCAAGTCGATATTAATTTGAATTTGTTCTTATTTGCAGCATAAAATAAAAACCCAAAAAGTTTAAGGCCTATTTGATATTTAAGTAAAGAAAAAGATTTTCTCGTGGAGCGTAAAATTAATACTTTTTCTTTATTCTTTCATTTACGTTGCCAGTATAATAAGCACGTCCTATAAAATTGCTATTGGTAACTAAAGCAGTATTAATGAAAACTAAACACTTTGCTTCAAACAACATGTTTCTTTTAAAAAAGCTTAGAAAGATTCTCTAGAACAATGTTCATAAAAATGACAAAGAAATAATAAACCTGTAGATTAAGCACAATGTACAGTACATCGCAAATCAATCAACAAATAAGTCTTATACATCCCTCGTTGGGTTGCTGTGGACAATTTGGGCTTTATAGACCCATAATTTAAAAACCTTCCGTTAAGATATTTTAACTTAATATATTCTGTTAAAAAACGTTTTCGATTCAGCATTTTCAAAGCTATTTAAATTTGTATAATTTCGACACTTCTTTGATGCTTTGACAAGAGTTTTTAAAAACCCAAATGATTCACTTTTTTTTGTATTGTTAAAACTAAAAAATATTACTGTAATAACTTTATATTTTATATTTACAGTATACAAAATTATTTGGTTAAACACGGATCTAAAATGCCTTATTGGTGAAGGCACCCAATCAATGAAACATAATAATAATCACAATTTCAAATTATATTCAACATTGTAATAATAATATACGACAAGCGCCTGTTTCGATCTTGTTTGATCTCGTCAGGTATATATAATTACGATTACAATTAGAAAAATAGCAGTAAATTTGGAAAGGATAACAAGCCGAAATAGTTCATTGCGATAAAATTTGATAAAAAGCCAAAGAAATCAACGAGAATATAATGAACTATGAGAATTCCAATGCAACTCTTTTGTAAATTTGGAATTCTAACTATTAAAATTAAAAGTCAAATTAATACTCGTAAGAAGAATTTCGGACGCCAGCGAAATAGTGGAATAACAGAATGACGTTGTCTAAGTAACCTAGATCGAATTAAAAACTTCCCAATTCTTTTAAATAACTTCCCAATTCTTAGCACAATTTGGTTATTAATTCGATCTAGGTTACTTAGACAACGTCATTCTGTTATTCCACTATTTCGCTGGCGTCCGAAATTCTTCTTATTAATTTGACTTTTAATTTTAATAGTTAGAATTCCAAATTTACAAAAGAGTTGCATTGGAATTCTCATAGTTCATTATATTCTCGTTGATTTCTTTGGCTTTTTATCAAATTTTATCGCAATGAACTATTTCGGCTTGTTATCCTTTCCAAATTTACTGCTATTTTTCTAATTGTAATCGTAATTATATATACCTGACGAGATCAAACAAGATCGAAACAGGCGCTTGTCGTATATTATTATTACAATGTTGAATATAATTTGAAATTGTGATTATTATTATGTTTCATTGATTGGGTGCCTTCACCAATAAGGCATTTTAGATCCGTGTTTAACCAAATAATTTTGTATACTTGTGATACGAAGCACGAGATCCCTTTTCATTTATGATACATAATTTGTCACGCTACCAAATAAGCTTCGATAACGCAAAGCTTTGCCTTTTAATCATTATTCTTATATTTACAGTAAAATAAAATGCTAGCAAGCTGCATTTAGGTATTTCTTTTACTTTTCAATGCCTAGGAGTGATTATTGACTCCTTTCTTGAACAAATTCTGTATAGGGTAGGTATAACTTTAATGTTTCATACAAATCACTATTTGTTTTTTATTAAATTTGAGTAATTCATTTTTGAGTCAGAACATTGCTTGAATTTACCGGATGAATAGTTTTAAATTGTACTTTAGCTGCTAACGCTTACAAACGATGAGTTAACTTTAAAAAGCTATCAGTAATTAAGTATTATTTTGCATTTTTATGATACGCTAGAAAAGAAGTTTTTTTTTATGTTTTTCATTTTTTGCTTTCATAAAATAACATTTTTGCTATGGGGTCACACAACTTCCCTGCAATGGTGACTCTGCGTAAAACAGAAGACAATTTCAAGTCTTTATAATTTATAGGCTACTTTTACGAAATTGAACAGCTATGGTTACTATAATCTTAATTGTAGTAGTACGTTATAATATTTTATAAAAAATTCTAGTGGAAACTTAAATGGATTCTGTCTAATTTTTTAACAAAACTCTAAAATTTCTATTGAAATTATAACTTTAACTCATATGTTTCAACCTAAATCGTGTAAAACAAGCAAGAATCAGGAAAATGGTGTCAAGTAGCAAATTCCTTCATGGGGATAATAAAAACGGTGTAAATATTGTAAGAACACGATTTCGAAAATTGAAACGTATGGGGTCGTGCCATACTTCCAAAAAACAGTTGTCCTGAAAATGTTAAACTAATAATTGTGGACACCCAAGTGAACCTTTTGTAAGCTTGTAAAAAATTTTGGATTTACAGTATTTTTGAATAATATGACAAAGCTAAAAAAATTATACTTTAAATTAAAACCTAAAAATGGTTTTAATTTATTCAAATCATTTTCTAAGCTTTATTTGTGGGACCGGCATTCTCTAACTCAGGAGTGGTAATTATTTTCAACATCGGGCTACATAAAAATAAGAAAGTATAATAGAGGTCGGGCCTTTTATTGAAACCCTGCATTTAGTGTTTACCTTTCTTTTTTAGTCGATATTTTCGATATTTTTTAGTCTTTCTTTTTTTTATATTTTATTTGTTTTTTAATTTTTTTAGTTGACATTCTCGTCACTGTAACGTGTACAACAACATCAATTCAGTAACACGCATAAGTTAAATATCATTGGCTACAGTATCTATGCGTGACGTAAAAAAATAGTTCAAAATAAAGCAGCATTCATTCAATCCCAGCATGAGGTAAAATAAGAAAAGACTTTAATTTTGTAATTTTTTACAAACCTTCAAGTACCGGTCAGAATCAATTAAACAGTCACATGCGGCTCGCGGGCCGTAAAATATCTATGTCTGGTGTACGTGATTCAATTTTAGGCCACGTTTAAAGTAGTGAAATTTTCACTCTTAAGGTGGTCATTGCTTTCTTATGGCAAACAAAACATTTTTGCTCGCCCAAAGGTTGAGCCGGGACGAGATATTAAAGCCAGAATTATCTCGGTTCCAGACATATATGTAATATTACTGCATACAGTAAAAAGTTTTTTCAGAATTTTTGGTCAGTGTTTATCAGAAAAATGCTCAATGACGACAAGTTAGAGCGGTTAAATTAATTAAATTGCAGACTGTAGAATTTAATTTAACATTAAATGTAGAAAATTACCAACGCACGTGTTTTATTTTATTTCTCTTGAGTTTCTAATCATTATTTGCGCGAGCACTCGCTGCCAGCGCCTTTTTTGTTTTACGCTTTATTTTTAATTAATCTCACCTTGAAGCATAGTTGTGTCTGCAGCGCGTTGATTTTAGAGCTGGCTTTATTGCGTTTCTACACACTTCTCAATTTGTGAGGCGACCAGCTGCAGTGTTTGTGGGCAGCTGGTTGAAGTCTGAGTAGACTTAGCGTGAAGTTAAGATATTCCCGTTTTCCCCGTGAGTCAGCACCGAAGTGAACTGCTCGGTAAGACACCTATGCGTTTTCTTTTTGTGTTTAATTTTTAGTTTGTTTTTATTTATTTACAGATTACCGTTTCCGCTTTCGTTTCCGCTTTCGTTGCTTTTATTTCCAAGTTTCAACGTTTCAGTTATAACTTATTTTATATTAAATTATTTTCCTTGATTATTATTTCCTTTTAATTTTACGAAGCCGGAAGCGCGTTGATCGACACTTCACTTTGCGGTAATCGGCTACTTCAGCGCCGTTTACCGTTATAAAAAGTAATCGAGCAATTTCGGTGAGTCCGTATTGTTCTTATTTTTATGATAATGTCGTTGGGTGACCCAAATGAAGTTTACAAGGCTCTGCAAAATTTGTATGTTAGACCAGAGAGTTTAATGATGAAGCCTGAGGGTTATAAACCGCTGTTAACCCTTTTATCTGATATTCGTCAAAAATTTGAAAATTTGACTAATTTGTTAGAAGCTCTTGATAAACAAGAAGCCTTGAATTTAAATTTTAGTAAGAATAGCATTGTTGTAGAGAATCAGCAGTTTGAAGAGCATGTTCAACGCTGGATAAAAGATACTGAGGATAAGTTAAGCAAAGAGAGTCGCGCTTTTTCGTATGAACGCTCCTCGGTAAGAACTGGCAGTCAATCTACCTCTAGTTCGATTCGTAGTGAGAAACAAAGGTCACTTGTAAAATTAAAAATTGCCACGGCAGCTGTCCAGCAAGAAAGTGCCAGAGTTTACGAAACGAGACAAAAAACTAGAGAAAGAGCTGAAGAGATGAAAAGAAAGCTTATGCGAGAAGCCGAAGAAGCAAGACAAAAGGCTGAGCGAGAAGCCGAAGAAGCAAGACAAAAGGCTGAGCGAGAAGCCGAAGAAGCAAGACAAAAGGCTGAGCGAGAAGTAGAAGAAGCAAGAAAAAGAGCTAATGAAGCCATGGAAGAGGTAAATAGACAAATGAAAATGGAGGAAGAAGAATTAGAAAGAGTTTTACTAGATAAAAAGCGCAATGAAGAATTAGCAAGGATCGAGGCAGAAGCTTGGGAAGAATTAAGCTGTGGAAAAGCAGAGGAAGGCACTAGCACACGAAAGGTGCCGCATTTAAAAATACGTGATTATTCCAAACCGTTTAGTGAAAATGTTACAACTGTTAAAAACGCGCCATTGCATAATTTTCCGCCTCGTACTTCATTGCTTACTGACATTCCCAAAAGTTCTGTTCAAATCGATAGACCATTTCCCGTTACTTTTGCAGAACTTCCTGATCAAGATTTGCGTATTAAAGTTAAAAATTTAAGCTTTAGTCAAAAACCGGAAAATCAGTTTAAGTCTAAATTTGTTTATCGCAACACAGAGCAAGCGCAAAGACAAGAAGCTTTTAATTCACCCTCGTTAACTTTGCCAACTAGTTTTCATAAATATAATGCCTCTAAAATGCGTCCTGCACCGCCGGTTGTAATTCAAAAATTTAATGGTGATCCTATGGAATATTGGTTGTTTGTTAGACAGTTTGAGGCTCATGTATTAGGAAAGGTTGAAGATTACGAATTATTTCCGTTGTTGCATCAATATTGTGAATCGCATGTACAATCTAAATTTAGTTATGTGTCGAATCAGTCGCCTGTAACTGCGTTTCAAAAAGCATGGGATATTCTTTTTGATGAATATGGTCATCCCTACGAAATAGCTAGATGTTGCGAAGAGCGATTAAAAAATGTTCATAAAATTCCCGATGATGACAAAAATAAGCTTAAATCATTGTCTCAACTTCTTGAAAAGTGCTGTGTGTCTCTAAAAAATATTGAACAAGTTTCGAGTTTAGATTCAATGCATGTGATTATGGGCGTTGTTAACAAACTACCAATTAATTTGAAACGAGCTTGGGTAGAATATGCGGTACAAATTGAACAACAAACTGGTGAGAGAGCGAAGTTTCTTGATTTGTCCAAATTTGTTACAGAAAAAAGTCGAATTGCTAATTCTATTTTTGGTAGAGAAACGTTTCAAACTAATTACAAACCTCGCCGCGAAAGCGCGTATGTTTCTGCAACGACAAAAAATGTAAAAGACGCGTTGAGCGTGGAAAAAAGTCGATGTTTTTATTGTAAAAAATTACACAAGCTAATTGATTGCGATAAGTTCAAAAATTTAACGTACGAAGAAAAGTACAAATTTGTCAAAGCAAAGGGACTTTGTTTTAAATGTTTAAGCGGTAACCATTTCGCTCGTTACTGCAAATCGAGTTGCAAAGGAACCTTTCACCATACTCTTCTTCATAAAATTACTGACACTGAAGTGACGGGTCACGTCGACGCCTGTAGTTCTGTTCAACTTAATAAATCGACTGGTAATGTCCAGCATGTCTTTTTAAATGTTGTTCCGGTGCGCATTCGCTGCGAAGGTAAAGAAACAGAGGTATACGCATTTTTGGATCAAGGTTCTACCGCCTGTTTTTGCGACCGCAGTTTGGCAACGGAATTGGAACTGAGCGGCACGAGTCGACAGCTTAAATTGCAAACGTTGACAGAGACAAAATCTTATAGAACTGTGTCTGCAGAGATGGAAGTTAAAGGTTTGTTTGACGGAGATTGGGTCCAGCTTCCAGACGTTACAGTTGTAGATGAAATACCTGTACAGCCAAATGTAATTCCCACATCACAGATATTAAGCGATCATAGCTATTTAGCTGATATTAATTTTTCAAAGCTTGACAGGCAAAACGTACAGCTTTTAATTGGTGCTAATGTCCCTAGAGTATTTAGATTAGAAGATTTAAGATCTGCTCCGGATAAATTATCACCCGACGCTGTGAAGTCACCTTTGGGGTGGTCTTTACTTGGGCCCTGTTCTAAATTTAATTGCACAGTATCCAGTAGTGATAAAAATGTTTACTACGTTTCAACTTTACGCGACAATTTCGAGGAGGATGATAGAAATTTTATATATGAATCACGCAGAAATTTTTCAAATATTCAGTTTCAATGTTATGACGAAGATAATTATTATTCGAAACCAATTTCGATGAATGATTTTAAAGTTTATAGAATGCTTAAAAGTTCTATCAAGCTAGTTGATGACCACTACGAGTTACCACTACCCTGGAAGTATGAAGACCAGATTATGCCAAACAATAAAAATTTAGCACTTAAGCGATTAAATCATTTAAAGCGAAAATTAATTCGTAACAGCGATCTGAAACAGAAATATTCAATTCAAATTCAAACAATGTTAGACAAAAACTACGCAGAACTTGTTCATGACAACTTTCAATTAACTTCTAAGAAGGTTTGGTATATTCCCCATCATTCAGTAATAAACCCCCATAAACCCGACAAGTTGAGAGTGGTTTTTGATTGCAGTGCCGAGTATAAAGGTATTTCTTTAAATAAATCTCTGATGCAGGGGCCCCACCTGATGAACGATTTAGTTGCCATTCTTTCCCGCTTTCGTAAAGAAAAAATAGCTTTGGCAGCCGACATAGAGTCGATGTACTACCAGGTTCAAGTTTCACCTCGTGATCGTGACAGTTTAAGGTTTTTGTGGTGGCCTGATGGAAATCTTGAAAGCCAACCAGTAGTGCATAGAATGAAAGTTCATCTTTTTGGTGCAACCTCGTCTCCGTGCTGCGCAAGTTTTGCGTTGCGTCAAGCGGCCATTGATTTCGGCGCTCAATTCGAACCTTATATCAGTTCTGCAATTGAAGAACATTTTTATGTTGATGACTTTTTAATTAGCGTACCTAACGTTGAAATCGGACTTAAATTAATGAAAGATATAAAGCATCTGTTGTCGAAAGCAAGTTTTAATCTTACGATGTGGTGCTCAAACTGCCCTGAAATAATAAAACATTTGCCTGAAAATGAACTTTCGAAATCACTACAAATTAACGCTCTGGCCAAAAATTCTAGTGAACGTGTCTTAGGAGTAAATTGGAACCTCAATACTGATTGTTTCTATTTTGTAGTAGAACTTCCGGATAAACCATGTACGAAACGTGGTGTTTTGTCTTCGATCAACTCCATTTTCGACCCGCTTGGATTTCTGTGCCCAGTGATTGTTGAAGCCAAGCTTCTCTATCGACGACTATGCGAGCTGGAGTTAGAATGGGACGAACCTATTCCTTCCTTAGAATTCAATAAGTGGCAACAATGGATCCGAACGCTGGAGCATCTGAAGTCGATGTCTATCCCAAGATGGATGGGTTTGCATACCAATTTAGGCAGTGAAAACTATCAATTGCATTATTTTGTCGATGCCTCTAAGCATGCGTATGGCGCCGTTTGTTATCTTCGTTCGAGCGATATTAATGACTATGTCAATTGTAACTTAGTTATTAGTAAATCTCATTTAGCTCCTAAAGACGAATTTTCTATTCCCCGTCTAGAACTTCTTGCTGCTGTGACTGCCGTAAAATTAGATATTTTTCTTAAACACGAACTAAACTTACCGCGGTTGAGACCAGCTATTTTTTGGACAGACTCCGCTGTAGTTCTTCAAAGTATAAGAAATGAAGAAAAGCGTTTTCCTCTTTTTGTGTCCCGTCGTTTAAAGTTTATTACGAAAAGCACTTGTACTTCTAATTGGAGGCACGTCCCTAGTGAACTCAACCCCGCTGATGTTTTAAGTCGTGGATGTAGATCCGACAAACTAATGAAAACTAAATCGTGGCTTTCTGGACCAGAATTTTTGAGTGAATCGCCAGACAGCTGGCCTTGCCGGTTTGCAGAGACGACATTAGATGTAGAAAATGTAAAAGCATTTGATAAAAAAGCCGCGTCTGCATTTTTGATTACCGAAATGATTGATCCAGTTGACAAGCTCATTGCGTATTTTTCTTCGTGGTTTAAGCTAAAGAAAGCCACTGCTTGGCTTTTAAAATTTAAGATCTTTTTAATAAATTCCAACTCTGTCTATCATTTTTCTCGTTCCTTGTCTGTCTCTGATCTTCGAAAAGCAGAAATTGAGCTTATTAAATATGAACAATGGAACTGTTTCGGCGACATCATGTCGAAGATGCAAACTAATGAAAACTTTTCTCTACCTTCCAAATCTCCACTTCTAAAACTGAATCCTGTTATTGTGAACGGTCTTTTAAGAGTAGGCGGCCGTTTAGATAGAGCTTCTGTTTCCTTTGATCTAAAACACCCAATTATCTTGCCCCACACCTCGCACTTAACCAATCTTATTGTTCTTCATTGTCATTGCATTACAGGTCATGGCGGAGCAAATATGACGTTGAACCAGTTACTACAACGATATTGGATTTTACGAAGTACAGCTGTTGTTCGCAGAGTACTTAATTCCTGCATGCATTGCCGACGACGCTATGAAAAGCCGGGAGCACAAAAGATGGCTGATCTTCCCCCGTCGCGTCTACAAATCGATACTCATCCCTTTGCATACTGTGGCGTTGACTACTTCGGACCGTTGCTCGTGAAACAACGGCGTTCTCAAGTAAAAAGATATGGTTGCCTTTTTACTTGTTTAACTTCTAGAGCAATTCATATTGAAGTCGCGATGGATCTGACAACCGACGCCTTCATCAACGCCTTACGTCGTTTCCTATCAAGAAGAGGTCCCGTTTTGCACTTCTTCTCCGACAACGGAACCAATTTCGTTTCCGCCGAGAAGACCCTTCGTGAAGCCCTGCGCCAGTGGAATCAGCACCAGATTGAAGATTTTCTCCTTCAAAAGGAAATTCAATGGACTTTCAATCCCCCAAATGCCAGCCACATGGGTGGTGCTTGGGAGAGAATGATTCGGTCAGTCAGACGAATTTTAACTGCATTGATGACGGAACGAACTCTCGATGACGATCAACTTCACACCTTTTTATTGGAAGCAGAGTCTATTTTAAACTCTCGCCCTCTAACTCCAATCACAACTGATGCAGATGGTTTGGAGCCATTGACACCAAATCATCTTTTGAAATTGTGTCCTACTGGCAACTTCCCCCCTTCACTTCCTTCTGATGAGCACTGTTGTCCCAAAAGACGTTGGAAAAATGTACAATATCTAGCTGACCAATTTTGGAAAAGATGGTCTCGAGAATATTTAAAGATGATAATCGCCCGCCAAAAATGGTTTAGGAAGAAGACCAATTTTCAAAAAGACGATGTTGTTCTACTCGTGGACGATTCGATTCCTCGTTCGCAATGGCGTCTTGGCAAAGTTGTAAAGCTGTTCCCCGACGAACAAGGCTTGGTGCGCCAAGTCGTAGTAAAAACGCGTGGTTCCGAAGTGCGGCGGCCCGTTCATAAACTGTGCTTGGTGGTTCCCGCGAATCTTGATGTTATGCCGCGGAAGGACTCTGGTGATCCCGCAATTACCGTAAAATAAGTTTTAGAAATGTTTCCGTTAATGTTATTTGTGTTGTGTGCAGCGTTGGTAATTTTTTTTTTTTTTAATTTCTCGGGTGTTGGGAGTGTAGAAAATTACCAACGCACGTGTTTTATTTTATTTCTCTTGAGTTTCTAATCATTATTTGCGCGAGCACTCGCTGCCAGCGCCTTTTTTGTTTTACGCTTTATTTTTAATTAATCTCACCTTGAAGCATAGTTGTGTCTGCAGCGCGTTGATTTTAGAGCTGGCTTTATTGCGTTTCTACACACTTCTCAATTTGTGAGGCGACCAGCTGCAGTGTTTGTGGGCAGCTGGTTGAAGTCTGAGTAGACTTAGCGTGAAGTTAAGATATTCCCGTTTTCCCCGTGAGTCAGCACCGAAGTGAACTGCTCGGTAAGACACCTATGCGTTTTCTTTTTGTGTTTAATTTTTAGTTTGTTTTTATTTATTTACAGATTACCGTTTCCGCTTTCGTTTCCGCTTTCGTTGCTTTTATTTCCAAGTTTCAACGTTTCAGTTATAACTTATTTTATATTAAATTATTTTCCTTGATTATTATTTCCTTTTAATTTTACGAAGCCGGAAGCGCGTTGATCGACACTTCACTTTGCGGTAATCGGCTACTTCAGCGCCGTTTACCGTTATATTAAATTTATTTGCCACAACAGACTGTTTCGCCTGCCTTGGCTCGTCAGGGGGCGGTTGAATATCTAAAAAATAAAATAAATAAATACAAATAGGCTATAGTTTAAACAAAGCGATTGAATCCCGGCCAAAAAAACGTGAAGCAAGAACAAGAGAAGGATTAAAAGAAATAAGAACAGGAAAGGCCGTGTCAACTATTGAAATCAAGTGAGAAAAACAAAAAATTGTACACTAAAGTTGACTTGGTTTTTATTAATGGCACAAGCTTTTGTGGGCTACTGCGCACTTTGTCAAATGCAGTGGAATAAAAATAATAATGTAATCAAAACAAAATTTGCACCAACGGCACTAAACATAATAAAAGATGTATGTAACGTAATGAAATACAAAAATATCTCTTAGAAAAGACTGAGGTTGGGAGAATATGGCAGTACGGTAAATTACAGTAAGTCAAACAAGAAACAAATGTGAAAAAATGGCATGCAAACATAAAACGATGCAAAATAGGGAAAAAAATAAAAATCATAAATGGCCCTCACGTTCATGGAAATAAACATTACATACAATAAGACATGAACGAATAATCTCTATTTAAACCTTTATTGACGCAATCAAATTTGGAAATGATTTTTTATTCTACTTTCCGTTATAGTTTTGATTTACCTTTGCCTTTTTTGATCGCAGCTAATCTGAGATTTTCCAAAGTGTGGTTAGGTTTATTGAAATGTTTGGCTACAGCTTTGTTTATGTCGCTACTGTGTCCATTCATCCATTGTCTGATAGAGTTGCTTGTTTCACCAATATAGAATGCTTTTGGGCAGAGATTGCATGAAATGGCATAGATGACATTAGATGAGTACAGTTAAAATTTTCACAGATTTTTATAGGGACTCGGTTGGGACTAGCTATTGTCAAATCAGTATTTATGTTTGGACAGAGATGGCATATGGGTCATTCCATGACAAATCGCCACAAAAAAAATTTTTTTTTAACCACTACATCTCCGATTTTGATAAAAATTGTTGTATGTGGTTATCTTATAGCCAAAACCCGCTGGTGCAAATATTTCGTTTCTACGACTAATACTTTTTGAGTTATAGGGGGGCAAAGTTTTGGGGGAGCGAAAAAATCCTTTTCAAAAAACGCTTATATCTTCCTCAAAATATGTTTAAATTATAACATGTTATATATGGTTGAAATCAGAAAAGAACAAGGAATTCAAATATAATATCAAACATTTTATAAATATTAATATAAAAAAGTTATTTATTTTTAAAAAATATTTTTCCCCGCCACCCCCCCAAGAATTTTGAAAATCCCCAAAAACATTTTTTGGAAAAAAATTTTGATTCATAAGCCTTAAAAATATGCAATAAAAACAATGGGTATAGACCGTTTATTATGTTTAACACTCAATACAAATGATTCACTAAAGCAATTTTTAGTGCAAATATTTCCAAAAATTCAATTAAAATGTGAAAGATTTTCCTGCATACCTCAATTTTAACATTGAGGATCTTGGCAATGTTTTCTTGGCATTTTAGATTCTAAATAGTTTAAAATAATTTATAATATGTAAAAAAAAACATTTAACGGGGATTAATGTAGGTATCAGATATTGTGGAAATGTGCAAACTAAATAGCATGTGTAATATGGCAGCGTAGTCGACTGGTTAAAGCGCCGAGCTTATGATCAACATGGTCTTGGTTCAAACCCACTCGCGCCATTCTGTTGTGTCCTTGGAAATGACATTTTACGGCACATTCCCCTGCTTGGTGGTCCTGGCAAGCAGTTCTAAATTACAGTCATATCTCTATTAAATTACAAGCGAACAGCAATATCTTGGCATCTCCGGAAGCAGGTCGGGGTAATTGCCTACCCTATGTATAGCGCCTCCGTCGCTTTCCTACAAGTCAGGAGGATAAATATTGAGATAAAATAAAAAATAAATAAATAAAAATAAAAATAATACCTCTGATAAATATGACTCTATAGGTATTATAGTAAAAAATTAAAATCTTTGTATAGCTATCAGCAATACTAGCCGTAACTCCATTGTTAATGTAATAGAATTATACATCACAAATACATATACAAGTTATACATTTTTTATATTTTTTTCTTCATTGACAACAAAAATAAAAAGACACATACAAAAGAATGAAAAATCACGTATATAATACAATGCAATTGCTGCCAGAAGAAGATGCTAGCAAAAGACCTTTTGTGTTACCATATGTGAGCTAGCACCTTTAACTATTTGAATCAGATGCTATACATACATATAAAAAATAAAATTGCAATATAAACAAAGACAAACCAAATAAAAAAATAATATTTATCAAGGTTAATCATAAAAAATATGGTGTTATGACAATTGATTGAATGGCACTTGTTTGAACACACTTGATCGAAACGACACTTGATCAAAACGGTACTTGAACGAAACGACACTTGATCGAAACAACACTTGGCCGAAATGACACGTGATAGAAATTGACAGTTGATAAAAAAAAAAGATTTACTTTTGTATGTTTTTGCGATTAAACAATGTCTTTGTTACTGTAAATTAGATTCATAAAAAGCAGAGGTCATCGGTAAGAGAATAGTTTGTGTTTATTTTTTTAATTTTTGGTCAATGTCAAGGTCAGGGATTTTAAAGAGTTTCCTGGGCTCAGCATTTTTAGGGGGGAAACAAGTAGATTTCATGCCATAGTTATGTTTTGTTAGATGCCTATTGCTGCCATTCCTTTGTATTCAATTTATATTGTAGTCAGTTATTTAGGGGGGCATTGTGTGATGGCCCCACCCTTGCAGACCCTTACAAAAATAAGAGACGGACTAAAAGGAAAGATCTTTTTTTTAGAGATTACTATGCTTTTGGGACAAAAAATTGACAAAACCGGGACAGAGTCAAAGTGAAAACTTACAGTTTTTTTTAGTGATCACAATGTTTTTGGGACGAAAAATTAAGACAGATTCAAAGTTTAAATTTTCTTTTTTCTTATTCGATCAAATGTCATTTCGATCAAGTGATGTTTCAATCAAGTGTCGTTTGATCAAGTGTCGTTCGATCAACTGTCAGGTCTTGAAAAAATATACTGATAAAAATGAAAACAATTCAAAAACATTACAATTTACAAATTGTTGCAAATTACAATATACCGACACAATTTAAAACAATTCAAATACATACAAATTTTTAAAATTATGCAATGAGTTTTCGTTAATGTTTTTAGGAATTTTAGACCATATCTTTACACCATTGAAATTTAACATCTTTTAGTAAAATTAGAAGATACATACAGTTAAAAACCAGGGGTGTGGAGCCGGAGCCTGGAACAGGAAGAAATTTTAGGGTCTGGAGCTGGAGCTGGAGCCAGAGCCACATATTTTAAAAAAGTGTAGTCAGAGTCGAAGTCACATATTTTAAAAATGTGAAGCTGGAGCTACATATTTTCAAAAAGTTAAAGCTGGAGACAATTTTTTAATAGGTTGGAAATGGAGCCTGATATTTTGAAAGGCTTGGAACCAGTAAAGTTGCACCAGCTTAAGTTCCAGCTTTGTATTGTATTAAAAGAACACAGCTAAATTTTTTTATTCAAATTAAATATTATGTTTTAGAGTTGCCTCTAGTATATTTGGTAAATCAGAAATATGTAGTGCTATTATCCTTTGCTTGAGTTGGTTAATGTTCTGCCTCCCAGAGAAGCATGAAATACACTTTCACAGTAAGCAATTACCCCAGCTTGCTTCCGGAGATGCCAAGATATTGCTGTCCGCTAGTAATTTAGTAGAGATATTACTGTAATTTAGAACTGCTTGCCAAGACCACCAAGCAGGGGAAAGTGCTGTAAAGTGTCTTTCCCAAGGACACAACAGAATGGCACAAGTGGGTTTTGAACCGAGACCATGTTGATCATCAGTCCGGTGCTTTAACCACTCGACCACGCTGCCGACTTTTAAGAGTCATGGTCACTTTTAGAGTGAAACATTTTTTAAAAAAGTCAAGTAGGCAGCGTGGTGAAGTGGTTAAAGCACCAGGCTGATGATTAACATGGTCTGAGTTCAAAACCCACTTGTGCCATTCTGTTCTGTTCTTGGGAAAGACACTTTATGGAACTTTTCCCTGCTTGGTGGTCTTGGCAAGGAGTTCTAAATTGCAGTAATATCTCTATTAAATTACGCATACAGCAATATCTTGGCATCTCCGGAAGCAGGTCGGGGTAATTGCCTACCCTATGTATAGCACCTCCGTCGCTTTCCTGCAAGTCAGAAGGATAACTGTAAAAAATAAAAGAAAAAATAAAGTATTGAATTTGATCATAGCACACATAAATGAACCGTTTAAGGCAGTGGTGTGGAACTGGAGCTGGAGCCAGAGCCTGGAGTGGGAAAAAGTTTTAGAGTCTAGAGTTGGAGCTGAGCCAGAGCCAGTCATTTTAAAATCCCGGAGCTGGAGCCATAGATTTTATTGCTAGCTCCGCACCCCTGGTAAAAACAAATCAATTTTTTATGTGGTGAGTATTATATGTAATTATGAATTTGTTTATTGAATGTTCATTGAAAGTAATCCGAAAAAGTTTTTGGAAGCATATTATGCATATACTTAAACATGAACTTTGCATAAGTAAATTTAATAACATTGTTTATTTTTAAGACATTAAATTTATGAAAGAAATAATTTATATTCGTTGATTTTGGTAAAAATAAACAAGAACGAATGAACTTATTTTTATGGACCTGAATAGGAGCCAGCATTGATTTAATAGCTCTTCTCCAATTTAATACAGAGTTTTAGACGTCAGATTAAAATATTGCAAAATAGAGAGTTTTTAATGTCGCTAGGGTAGCACAGTGTCTGAGTTTACATACTGTGCCACAAAGTTTAGAAAAATGTCAAGTGCTAAAAATGTCAAGTGCTCATTTCAAGTTAACCCAAGGTACTTCAAACTTCATTTTTTTTCAATAAAATGACCACTGATTGTAATATTAAAGGGATCAGTAAAATTTTTCTTTTGTTACTGAATGGTACAAAATAGGTTTTAGAGTAGTTTGATGATAGTTTATTTGACTTCAACCATACATCAATTACAAACAATTCTTTATTAACATTATTTTGCACAGATATCAAATAGAGTAGTCTTCATATTAGATACATTTGAAAGATCATTTATTTAGAGTAGGAATAACAGGGGTCCAAGAATTAAACCCTGTGGTACTCCACATTTAAGTGTAGTCAAATCAGATGAAACATTTTTTATTTTTGTACATTGAATTCTATTACTTAGGTATGATTTTATGATAAATACGACCGTACCTCTTAATCTAAAGTATATATTAAATTTTTTCTATTGATATATCATGATCATGATTAATAGAGTCAAAAGCTTTGCTTAGATCTAAAAACACGGAGCATGTAAATTTGTTGTTGTTAAAATTACGAGTAGATAGTAGTTTATCACAGATGGTTGCTAAATACAAAATGTTTAAACATAATACTTACGGTATTATGAATTAAATACCTACTAAACATTAAAGTTACTTTTGCTACTCCCTGCTTTAAAACCGATGCCGATCAACAACATTGTATTTTTAGCAAAATGAGAGGGACATCGATTCTATATTTAGGTAGGGCTAACATTATTTATCTCAAGTTATCTATTAATACAATAAAAAGTGAATGCTGTTTAAAAGTATTGCCATATTTATGTTTTTAGGACTGAGATAATAACTTAATGGATAAATTTTTTTAAAAAATCCATTAAAATGAGTAAAATTTTTCCTAAAAATTGCTTTAGTGAATCATTTGTATTGAGTGTTAAACATAATAAACGGTCTATACCCATTGTTTTTATTGCATATTTTTAAGGCTTATGAATCAAAATTTTTTTCCAAAAAATGTTTTTGGGGATTTTCAAAATTCTTGGGGGGGTGGCGGGGAAAAATATTTTTTAAAAATAAATAACTTTTTTATATTAATATTTATAAAATGTTTGATATTATATTTGAATTCCTTGTTCTTTTCTGATTTCAACCATATATAACATGTTATAATTTAAACATATTTTGAGGAAGATATAAGCGTTTTTTGAAAAGGATTTTTTCGCTCCCCCAAAACTTTGCCCCCCTATAACTCAAAAAGTATTAGTCGTAGAAACGAAATATTTGCACCAGTGGGTTTTGGCTATAAGATAACCACATACACCAATTTTTATCAAAATCGGAGATGTAGTGGTTAAACGGCTATGGCGATTTGTCATGGAATGACCCATATAGGAGATTTGCAGGGAAAGATGCCCGTAATGAAAATTTTGTTTGGTAAAAAGGTAGATGTAAGTAAAGGTTTAAGATTAGGAGGTTGACGATATGATGTAATTGGGGCAGCAGGGAAGATTTGGTTAAGATGGGGGTCTTTGTTTAGTAAAGGTTGCACATTATTGGCAATTTTGTTGATAGGCTTAAGATGAGAGTGGCAAGTAAGGATTAAAGTTTAGTTTGATATTTCAGAAGGGCTTTTCGGGGAATAGACATGGCATTAGTTATTTGGTTCTTGACAATTTTGGGTTTGTAGCCAAGTGCGGTAAACGCATTTTTTAATGTTGTCAGTAAATTAAACTCTTTTGTATCAGAGAAAATCCGCTTGTAACGTAGAGCTTGGCTATAAACTATGGAGGTGTAGATGTGTAGAGGATGGGAGCTGATGAGGTGTAAATAGGCTTGGGAATGGGTGAGTGTTTTATATAATAAAACATGGTGTGTGTTATTTTAAAGTTTTACAGTGGTGTCCAGAAAATTAACTCCTTCAGTGGAATGGTTCATTGTAATATCAATGTGGTAATTCTCCGAGTTAAAATCTATGTGAAATTGCAGTAGTTCATTTTCTCCGTGTGTCCATAACAGAAAGATGTCATCGATCAGTTGTGTGACTATAACAGAAAGAACTTTCCGTTACAGACACACATTACAAATTTGAGTCTTTCAGCTTGTAATTTCAAATTTGTAATTTCATGCAACTCTTTTTTAGTTTTTGTTGTAGCCTACATGTACATAGCCAGTGCTTTTTTTGTAAAAGAAAAGGTGCGGGAACTCACAGAGGGTTTTATTTTGTGGCCAGAGAAGCTATCTGAATAGTAGCCTAGGCCTATTCAGAGTGGTTTTTAAAGAATCGAAATTGACAAATGAGTTTGACGATCAATTAGTGTGATGTAAATTTAAGCAAAATTTAAATAACTTGGACTGGGTCTTGAAGCCTTAATTTAACACGTTTATACTTAACACAAACACTGATGGTAAACACGTAGCAATTGAACGAATAATTTAAACAGAAAGTGTTGAAAACGTAATAGCATACAATTTATAATAAATTATGAGACAAAAACAATTTTTTTCTGACATTTCGGGGGGTGGGTCAATTGCCCCCTTTGGCCATGCCTGTTTGCGGGCCTGCTTCTTGTTAATCTTTTATTTAAAAAATTATACATTCACTTCTTAACACAAATTTAATTTATTGTAAGCTATTTAAGGCAAATGTTCATAGTAAATTCCAAATTTTTTTCCAATTCACGTCCGACAAATCTTCTCAAATCCTTTCCTTGCTGTTAGTATCTATGGCTGAATGTCGTCCTTTGAGTAACCACAGTTCAACGTACTTTGAAGGATCGAAAAGTATCAGAGGTGGTCCGATAATTTTGATAAACAAAAGTGCTAGAATTGTCTTAGTCTTCAACGAAGCTCTTGTTGGGGTGGCAATTAGATTCATCTGAGAAAACCCGCGTTCACATTTACTTGAAGAAATGGGAATGGTATTCAGAGTCTGTATCAAAGGCAGCAGTTTTTCTAGATATGTTTTTTCAAGAATGTATTCACGGAAACCACGAATCATTTCTCTTTCATTTAGTTGCAGTCTGATTGACAAGTTTGTAATTTCCAATTCTCCAAATGTCAGTTGAGTATTAACATCTTCAGGCCAATGTTTTTGATCAAGTACCCGAGATCAATACGCCAACTCTTCGTCTTTGCTATCAAGCAATCTTTTTTCGATTGACTCTTTCAATTTTGTATAAAATGTACTTGGGTCAATGGGAAGATCCTTTCTTGAATCTTTTTCGTGAAGTAAAACTCCACGAAAGCGAAGATCACGTACAGCAGCAACAGCGCATTTATAATAGGGTCCACAGTTCTGCCTTCTTTCTTCAAAAACTTGTACCAGCATTTTTATTTTCTTATTTGCCTTGTACAGATCCATGTTCCGGTCCTGTAGATCCAACTTAATTCTGATAATTCTTGGAGAGCGTCACACATCAATCCTAGGTCCAATAAAAATTCTGTAGATGTGATTTTTCTTTTCAAGCCATCATAAGTGCATTTATTATTTTTATCTCTTGTAGGATCATGCATTGCTTCTTCAAAATGATACACAAGGGATTCAAAATTATTCCACACAGCCAAAACTGTACGCAAACTAGATGACACCCATCGGGTACTTAAAATTCTTCCAATTTTCAGCAGCTCAGCCCCCAGTAATTCTGCACGTAAATGTAACTCTCTACTATTCTTTGGCGAAGCATGGTATATGACGTAAAGTTTATCAATAAATGATTTAAATCTATTTATTCCTGAAGTTTTCTTGACAGCATCACCTACTGCTAATTCTAGTCTGTGATTAGCATAATGCCAAACTATAATAGAAGGAAAACGTTCTGACAGCAATTTTTTCACTCCACTTTTACACCCTAACATCACAGCAGCGCCGTCGCAAGCCAGAGAAACCAAATATTTTTTAAATAATCTTCTGTCATCCCATGAGAGTGAAGACATTTGAGTAAGGAATCAAATACTCCTTCCACCGTTACTTTTTCAAGTTCTACCAAGTCCAAAAACAAATTGATCGGTGAATTCATTCCTACACCTTCGATACAGCATCGAACATATACTATGAGGGTAGTTTTTTTGTTTATTGTGGTTGATTCATCAATTATCAATGAAATTTTACTATTGGATCGAACAATTTCTTTAACCACAGTTTTCCTCATTCCTTCACTTGTATGATTAACAATGTTAATACAAGCATTTATAGAATGAAGAATACAACCCATTTCAACTCCATTCAGTTCTTGCAGATCAATTTCAGTTTCAAAATGATGGAATGATTGATTTTCCTTCGCTACTTGATATGCAGTTCGAAAAATTTTTTGAGTTGTTTTTTTTCGTTAGATAATGACGTTAAAAAAACATTCTCAAGTTTCATTTTTTCGCTTTCAGCAACTATTTTCAATGCTGATTTATGTGCAGCAGATTCTCTGTGACGAAAAATTTTTTTTCGAAGTGAGCTCAACTGTTGCTTTCTATCTTTGCTACAATAGGTTATCTCATTGTTGGCCCATTCTTTGGAAAGTTTCATTCCCATTTTCGTTTCAACTCCAAGAGTTCCAACTTTACTACAAGGTGTACAGCCAAGTTTCATTTTGCAAACACAGAGCCATTCATTTTTCAAGCAAAAATCATTTTTTTGATCATAGGTCCAGCAGTCCGGCCAGTCATTTGTAGTTTGGCTTTGCTTTTCAAGATCAGATTCAGAAATATCAACAGGCGTCGTTATTTTCGTGTGTTCTGTCGTTGTGTCTGCTAATATTCTTGCCTTTTTATTAGCAGGACCGGTCGTCGTCGTCGTCGTCATCGTTTGAAGGGCATCCACTCCAGGCCAGACACAAACAGAACTGGGGCCGAGGGTTTATTCTTTTACTACCTCAGACTGCTGCACTGCCTGGATCAGATGCTGGCAGTGATGTTATTAAGCCAGCATCGAGTTTCGTCATCCAAAACCGTCAGACCGCGTGCTCCATGTGGTGCCCGATGTATGGGGCACATTGTTAGTACATGGTCTGCGGTTTGCTCTGAGGCGCCACACTCGCAATTCGGTGAAGGAGCGAGACCCCATTTGTGCATGGACGAATGGAATCGCCCAACACCAGTCCGCAGGCGGTTGAGCTTAACCCAAGCTGCTCGGGGTAAGCCCATCCCAACAGGCCTGGCACTGGTCCCGGGCACAAAAGCACGGAGCCTGGAAGCATTTTCACAGTACTCCGCGTTCCATTTGTGATTTGTCCATTCAGAGGCGCGGATGCCAAGTCTGGCAAGATTGTCCAAGAGATTCCGCGCACCTGGCACAAACGGGCGTCTGGATCTTAGTCTCACTTGGCCAGTATCTGAGGACCCATTTAGCAGACCATGCAAAATATGATCGGGGTCCAGAGATCCACGGTGAGCCAAGGAAAGTGTCGCTCCCAGTCGGCAAAGCTCAGCTGGCTGGATGCCTGAAAGTACAGGTAGGTGGTCCGTTGGAGTGGGACGCAGGCATCCAGTAACTATGCGCAAGGCGTCATTCAAGACACTGTCAATGAGGCGAGTGTGAGCACTGCGACACCAGACTGGCGCACAGTACTCAGCTGTTGAGTAGACTAGAGACAAGGTGGCTATGCGTAGTGTTTTAGCGCCAACACCCCATCCCGAGCCCACGAGTCGCCTCAACAGTGTGACGCGCGAGGATAGTTTTTTGCGCAATGCCACTAAATGGTGACGAAACGTGAGCGATCTGTCCAGTTTTACCCCAAGGTATGTAGGGGTTGGAGAGAACGGTAAAAGTCTACTATTGTTGTAGACCTTTAGCTCACGTTTGGCCTCTCGGTTGTTTAAGTGAAAGGCTGTCGTCACCGTCTTAGTGTGACTGAGCTTCAACCTCCAAGTCTGGAGATACGCTGACAGTGTGGACATGTCTTGGCTTAATGTCCCCTCCAAGTCCTTCCAGTTTCCAGAAGAGTGCAACAATGCTAAATCATCAGCATAAGCAAACTTTCTGGAAATCATGGAAGGAAGATTGTACGTATAGATGTTAAATAGGAGGGGAGCCAAGACCAATCCCTGAGGAACGCCGTTTTTAAGACGGCGTAGCCTGCTTTGCTTGCTGTCACCGGTGGTAAGGGTGAAACTTCGATTTCGGACAAGCTCCATGATCATTTTGACCATGTGCTTATCCGGAAGCAGTCTCAGCAGCTTGCAGGTAAGGCCACGGTGCCAGACAGTTTCATAAGCAGCTGTCAGATCGATAAATACGGCACCGGCCTTCTTTTTAGCCTCGAAACAATCCTCGATGCTCTGGGTTAGCAGAACAACTTGATCTACGGTTGACTTCCCGCGTCGGAACCCAGCCTGCTCTTTAGGGAGCAGTGGATCGATTAATGGTTCAACGCGGGCGTAGATAAGCCTCTCGAGGATCTTGTAGGGGACACAGAGCAGAGATATCGGTCGATAACTCTTTGGGTCCCCCACGGGCTTTGCTGGTTTTGGGATCGCGACCACAAGCGCTTTTCTCCAGATCTTGGGAATTTTGATTCGGCGCAAACAGGAAGAAAGGAAGTCACGTAACCAGGACTTCAAAGCAGCTCCAGCATGGAGTATAAGCTCGGGGCAGATGGAATCAGGACCCGGAGCTTTACCTGGTTTTAAATGTTGAAGGGCAGCAGCAAATTCTCTCTGTGAAAAATTATCAGAGATATTTACTGCATCTGGTGTTGTGGCCCTCCAAAGGTCAGACACTTCTTGAAAGACAAGTCGAGATGACTTGCGATCAACAGCCTCGTATTTCCCATTTCTAACTAGCTGAGATGCAATAGCATCGGCTGAAACGGGACAGTGACGAGAAGAGTGTCGTGACCTACCAGTAAGGTTGTTCAAAATACTCCACGCTTTTCGACTAGAGTGTGAGAAGTCAATGCTCCGAACTGCTTCGGACCATCGATGCCTCCGCTTTCTGTCAAGCTTGGCAAGCAGAGCTGTAGCAGCCAAACTTGAGACGTCTCCCTG
Source organism: Diplosoma virens (assembly GCA_963680785.1). NCBI lineage: Eukaryota > Metazoa > Chordata > Ascidiacea > Aplousobranchia > Didemnidae > Diplosoma > Diplosoma virens. The sequence continues at coordinate 9,170,772 of OY796895.1, read as the reverse complement.
AGGAGACTGCAGAAAGGTTTTATAGAGGGATTCACACTCTGCATCCCAACACGGAATATAGTTGTTTCGATACCCGCGTGGGATAGTCTTTTTGGCTGCTTTCTTAATGATGTTACAGAAGTCCTGGTAAGCCGCATCCACATCAAGTGAATCAGGCGGCAACAAAGTCTTTGCGAATTTATTCGTCAAAGCAATGTAGTGACTCCATTTGGCCTTGCGGAAGTTCCATCGCTTAACAGGCATGCTTGGCACTGCCATAGCAAACCTTGGTGGTGTAATAAGCGAAGGTCGATGTTGTGACCTGGGAAACTTCTCAAGGACACGTCTATCCGGTAAGCGACTGTTTGGACCTACGCTAGCGAAAGCTAGATCTGGATTGGTACCAGTGTTCCAGCGGCCGGAATAAAAACTGGCAGCGTCCTTGGCATTATATAGGAGGGCAAGACAATTAATACTTGCCCAGCCAGCCAAGCACTCACCATCCGGACTGTTGTCATCATAACCCCAGTCAGCATGACGACAGTTAAAATCGCCAGCGTACAGACAGGGGTGAGGAAACACTGGGAGATCCAGGGTTCGCAATCGCGTTGGCGGTGGTTTGTAGACGTTGACTATTTTATAGCCATCAACGTCCACACACATCCACTCGATCTCCGATGTCGGTGGAGATTGGTCCAAAAGCTTGTATCTCAGTCGCTCGTGGACAAACGTGGCAAGGCCATGCTTCCTGCTTAAAGAAGACCCAGCTAGTTGGTAGTGTGGTAGCACCAACTTCTCTGCATCAGTGCAGTGGGTCTCCTGCAGTAGGATGACGAGTGCCTCAGACTGCATAGCGAGGTGATGAAGAACATTCATCTTGCTTGCAGTGAGGCCTTCGATGTTCAGCTGAAGAATAATGGGTCTTCGGAACTTGTTGGCAATGTGCCCTGAAAAGGGCAGTTTTATCCTGACATTGCCCCGTCCTGAAAAGGACGTTTGCCGATTAACAGACCCACACTGAACATCGGAATGGGTGGATACCCTTCCGTTTTGGTAGGTTCGGTTTCGGTCTGTCATTTTAAAATCAATGAGCAGACTTACTCACGGCCCAGGCTGCGTGAAAGCACCTACCATCTGGGCCAGCAGGACCGGTGATTGAGAAGTAGTTAGTAATTTTTTTCATTTTTAAATTTGGGATCACAATTTTCCACTAAAAATAAAAAAAAAGATTTTCAATTAACCAACGATATTTTAAATAAAGAAATTTTTAGTATTCGCACGTATTCGCACATAGTAAAGATTAGGTCAGGGTTAGGTTTACTGTTAGAAAAATACGTTTAAACTTAGATCACATATATTTTGGGCGATAAATAGCATAGCTCGTTCTTGAAATACGCATAGCCTACTCTCTTGGAACCTAAAAAGCACAGCTTGCCGCCCCTGGATATCAGTGAAACTGCCACCCTTGCTCATTTCCGCTAATATTAACTGTCGCCCCTATGTTGATAAACTTTAGCCCAAACAAATTATGCTTACTAACACAATTACAAACTTAAACTCGTGCTAAGCAGCTAAATTATTGCTGAGCACTTGCGTAATCAGAATGAAGGCTAGACTAGACGAACAATATGTATATGTTTATGACGCTATAAATCCATCTATGAGGTAACCTACCATGGGAGACTCATTTAACAGAATCCCAACCAAGTGTGACGATTTCGCTTCTTTTTATTAATATTTTCAAATTTTCAAAAGTTACTTTTAAAACTTGGAAAATCCAGCGAAAAAAGGTGCGGGAACGCCGTTACCTTGCGTTCCATTACAAAAAAAGCACTGCTTATAGCTACATGTAGGCTACAGCAAAAACTAAAAAGGCTATATATGTAACAAAAACAAAAAAGTATGTAGCTACGAAAACTACTGCGTTTTCACATAGATTTTAACTCGCAAGATCATCACATTGATATTACAATGAACCACTCCACTGAAGGACTTTACTTGATCAAATATTTCGAGATTTACACTAACTCTTTCCTTTCTTTGTCATTCTTCACTCATTATTTTTATTATTCGAAGCAATATATGTTGCAAGTAAAACTCGCTCTTTATTTTTGAAAAACCTTGTAAAAACTCATTTCTGAAGAAATAAAAACTCATTTCTGAAGAAATAAATTGATTTTAGATAAATTGTCTGTTTTAATATATTGTACTTTTATTTATGGGAAATTTACTTTTATTTCAGGGTAATGTACTTTTATTTAAGGATATTATACTTTTTTTATGGGTGATGTACTTTTTTTAATGGGTAACCATGTATTATATCTACCAGTGTTGAAGGTTGATTATTTTAATAGAAAATAATTCAGTTAAGATTTTGCCAATATGTATAAAATATCTTATCTTTAGTCCTTACTATTCTTAAACAATAAAAAAAAACAATTAGAAAGCTTTTCCTAGGCTCAACCACTTTCGTAAATATCTGAAAATAAACATTTTCCACAATTGTTGATGGTATTGAGCAACCAATCATCAATTCTTGCACAATTGCATCGCAGATCGCCTTTTGGCGAGAGTATTGGTGGTTCAACATAAAAGCATTTCTGGTATTGCTCGTGGCAATTGGCGAAAGATTTCCCATTATTATTTGTTGATTGGGTGTGACGGACACGTTCCTTTACAATTTTCCGTTTTAACCCGAATTATCCCAATGACTACATTTGTAGTATTACATTTGTAGTCATTTGTAGTCATTATTTCAAATGCATTTCCTAACTAAAAATAACTGTTTTTTTATTATTTTAGATTATGAATAGCTTTGAGATATATAAAAGTTGTAAAATATCTTTACAAACACTGTTTTAAGTTGTGCCATAGAATTGTACAGCCTATAAAGTTTTTAGTTTTTAGTTTTACCCTTGGGTTAATGATATTCTTAAAACAAGCTGCATAAAGATGAGATACACCAGACTCGAGTTTCGCTCTTATTAGAGCGATTCAGTGATGCTTATCTCACCGCGAATCGAACCTGGGACCTGTAGTCTTCCACGCAGGTTTCTATACCACTAGACCAGAACCTGGGACCTGTAGTCTTCCACGCAGGTTTCTATACCACTAGACCACAGGTCCCGGACGACAGATGAACTTAAAGCAGCTCTTATAACTTATTCCTGGATTCAAATATTAATGATATTCCTTCTACCATGAAATTTAAGAACAAATCAAAAGAATGGTAACAAATAACTTATAAAAGAAACTTTTCTGCAGTTTATTAAACGTAAAAAAAAAGAATTAAAGTGTAATTTAAGAAATTTGTTTCATATTTAAATAGTACTCACTTGGTTTTATGATACCTTTGCAAATGCCTAACGAAAGCTGACGTTGTACCTTTTCTTTCTGATATAACCAATGGATTGGTACAAAATTTGCAAATAGCCAAATGTTTTTATTACCTGCAATCTTATCTTCATATTCTTTATGGTTAGCAAAACTATTTTTAATAACTGAGGAATGTTTTGACATTTTGTCAATGAAATTATTTAAATCTGCAAAAAAATTTACAAACTGCCTTATTTTATCACATAAACCAAATCCGCTTTGAGCTCTATCTATGTAAAAAAATTTTTTACACTAAGTTATAGTGATGAGTCATAAAAAATTTAATCTAGAAATTAAAAAGTTTAAAAAAGTAACTTGTGGATACTTGTTTCAAAAAGGCTGAGTTCTTTTGAAGCAAGGTTTCCATAAGGCTTAACCTTATTACGACTGGGACGGGGGGCGGAAAGTGCCCGCTTTTTAAAAACTACTACGCTGCTCAAAAACTACTCGCACAATTGTTTTCAAATTTTTTGACTCTTCCGAATTTTAATTGCCCAAGAATTATTACTAGAGTTTTTGTAAACGTCGCTCAAGTAATTTTGAAGTTATTAGCTTTTTAACGCTTATACTTACCAGCTTTTTGATTATTTCATGAAACGCTAGATAAAAGCAGCGAAAACCGATAAAAGAAAAAGTGTAAACTTTTTATCAAAACAATTTTGACTAAACGATTCATTAATTATGTTTATCAAAAAGTTTACGAGGCAATAAAAGGCTTTTAATATCATTTCGAGAAGGGAATTGCTCATGGTAAAAAAACTAATAAATCATCACAACACAATAAATAACAAAAATTTTAAAAATGTTCGGCCTCGAGACCAATTTAAAAACACTAGATCAAGACCAAATTATCACGAGACCAAGACCAAAACCGCTAGCAAAAGGCCGAGACCGAGACCCTGAAAATTGTTCTCGATCTTGAGACCTTTATCACTAAAACCTACTTTTCGTTTTTGCTTTGGTTTTTGCAAAGGCTGGGCTTCAAAAGCCTTGATTGAAAGAATATGAAAAAGCGTTTTGGGCTAATTTTTCAGTTTCTAAAGTATTTAGTATAAAGCAACTGTTACTATTTCAAAAAGAATTGTAACTGAAAATAAAAAACATTGATGTAGCTACTTTATAGTATACTGTAAGCCCATGCTAGGTGTTCTTAACACTGACCATCACAAACTGGTAGGCTATTTCTTTATCCCAATTTTCAGTGCTTAGACAAGTGAGAACTTTGGACTCGACTCGGATCAAAACATTCTTAGAGACTTTTTCAAATCTTTCTTTCAGCATAGGAAATAAGAATAGTTTTTCAAAAAGACTCAATTTTGATTATTTTTGATTATGATCAAAAATGACTATCGTAACAAAAAATCTATTTTGATAAAATTGAGTCGTTTTGAAAAACTATGCTTATTTTCTATGCTGAAAGAAAGATTTGAAAAAGTCTCTAAAAATGTTTTGGTCAATCATAGGAAGATGCTTTTACGTCTTTGGATTAAAAAAAACTGCAAATCGCCTAATTGTATTTATAATCTAAGCAAAAAGGCAATTAACAATCAGAGAAGAAAATACTCTTTGGTTCGGTCTTGACAACCATATTCTACAAAAAAAGTTAAAAATTGATAACATAAAGGTGTATGCTAAGTATTCTTAACACTGACCAACACAAGCTGGTATTTCTTTATCCCAATTTCCAGTGCTGAGACAAGTGAGAACTTTGGACTCGGCTGGACACAAATTGTAGTAGGTTGGTTTGTTGCAACTAAATGTGCAACGAGAAGAAGGCTTGTTCGAATTGGTGCAGGTGACAGTAGTACTAAATGATGATCTCAAGCATGGACAAGTTCCAGCTGCAAAGTACAAATATTTCAACTTTTAATAAAATGTAAAATTTTGTTAAAAATTCTTTATAAAATTTATAATTATAACAAGTCAGTTTATTTTTAGTTTTGCATTATGTTTTTATTCAGCAATTATCAAACGGGTTCAATCGACGACTAGGGGCCTATGAATAATCAAGGAGTCAAATGGGGGTCACTGAATGGCCAGTGAGTAAATAAATAACTGTTGGCGTTTATTGGAGCAATAAAGCCTCTTATTCAAAATAATTTTTAATCGGAAAAATAATGCAAACTGTGCTTTGCAAAAAATCAAACCCAATTAAAAGGGTATAATTAAATCTCAGCTAAAGTAATTTAAAAATGTTATTAAAATTATGTTTATGATAAAAACTATTTTTCTTGTTACATGACAAATAATATTTTTTTGAATGGGTCACAATCAATGAAGAGGGTCTCGAGAACAATTTTTATGGTCTGCAGGTGACGTGGTCTTGGTCTCGTGTTTTTAAAATGGGACTCGAGACCCGAAATTTTTAAATATTTTTGTTACTTGATGTGATTGTGATGATTTTTGCAATTGGCTAAAGAACAACACTCACATGACCAATTTTGTTGAGTTTTAAAGTGGTAATGCGTGTTGAGTCGAAACTTTTTTTAATCTTTTAGTTTTGTAGCTTTATGATGTCTATTCAGAAATAAATTTTACGGTTATCTGGGCCATCTGTGACAACAAATAAGTTTGGTATGTTTGTTTCAACAACAACATTTAATTTAACAACAACAACATTTTTTAATCTTTTGGTTTTGTAGCTTTATGATGTCTTTCAGAAATAAATTTTACGGTTATCTGGGCCATCTGTGACAACAAATAAGTTTGGTATTGTTCGTTTCAACAACAACAGACCAAATTTAATTTTTGCCATATCCAAAAAAGTGCAAAATTTCAACTTCTATTTATAATTTTGTATATTAATCAGAAAGTTAAAATTGAATTGATAAAAGAAAATTCCAACTCGTTACCTGCTGTAGCTTAGCTTTAAATCTTGTTAAAAAACTGCCACTAGGTGGCATATTTTTTCCATGCACACATATATATTTTTGGCTTGCAAAGAGATGGAAGTTGCAGAGATGAAAATGTTGTGATTTGCTATGGGAGTGACGAGAAAATACAAAATTAGAAACAAGTACATCAGGGGTACAGTTAAGGTAGAACGGTTAGGAATGAAGATGAGGGAGGGCAGGCTGAGATGGTATGAATATGTCATGAGGAGAGACTAAGAGTATGCAGGAAGAAAGATGATGGAAATGGAGTTACCGGGAAAGAGGAAAAGAGGGTGACCAAAGAAAAGATTTTTAGATGTAGTGAAAGAAGATAAGAGGGAAGTTGGTGCAAAGGAGACGGACGTTGAAGACAGGACGGTTTGGAGAAGGATGATACGTTGTGGCTACCCCTGATTGAAGGGAAAGGACGAAAGGAGAAGAAGAAGAGCTATCCTAACTGGTTTTTTGATAAGATTTTAAAACAATTTTTATTTTTGAATTAAAGATCAGAACAATACGATGAGAAGACTTACGAAAACTGCATTATTATGCCGTACATTAAAAAGATTCACACCATTTTGCTAAGCGAATTTCGGCTTTGACTAGTAATCGATTTAACCTAAAAGTGTTACCAATTTTTAAAACTTTTAAGTAAAAAACTATTTTTTTGTTAAAATGGAGAACTCCTAAGGTTCTGTGTTCAAACGTCATTTATAAATTCACAGGTTCGTGTGACACGAACATGTCATACATTGGTATATCATCGAGACATTTAATTACAAGAGTCCGGGAGCATTTGAATTTCAAAAGTATTCAAGAGAGTGCCGTAAAAACTCATATTTTATCATGCGATTCCTGTTTGAGCGTCGAATTTGGTTTAAATAATTTTTCGATATTGCTCAAATGTAAATCAGAATTTTCACTAGAATGCATGAAGCTCTATTAATAAGAAAGTCCAGTCCTAATTCAAATCGCCAATTATATGCCATTGAAACATCATTCTTACTAAACATTTTTTAAAAATCTGCTTGTTTTTTTTTTCATTTTTTGTTTCAAGTAATTTAATTTACCGCCAATGTATTAACAGTATTTAAAATCTGCTTGTCTTTTCCGCTTCATTTAACTACCGCTAATATGTTTACAGTTCTGAAATATCTGTCTTCGTCGTGTATAGATTATAAAATTACTTTGTCAGCGTTTACAAATAATTGATCCTCGATTTAAATCGAAGTAAAGTCAGGAAAGACTATATTCAATACGAAACCTGATGAGAGCTGAAGTCAGCCGAAAACGTTTGTTCAATTCTTTGTTTTTTGTTTTCTCCTTAATAATGTAAATAAACCAATTAAAAAAGATGTTTAATCCAATATGGCTGCTTTCATTGGCAATTCTATGGTATAAAAAAAAAACCTCTCTACCGAAACTATAAAAAACAAACTTTCATTACAAAAACTACAAGCACTAGAAAAACTACAAACACGTGGTTCCTTATTTTTTAGAAGCCTATGTGTGATACTCTTCAAAAGTAATAATTTTTTTAAAAGCTTAAATAAAAATATGAACAGCTTATGAAAATTAATGTTTTATGAACTTGCTTCAAGAAAACTAATTGACAAACAATTAATTACTTTTCAGTATAGTTTCAAGTTCTTCGAAACCTCCTTCTGAAATGTAAACCTGAGAAGAAAAGTGTTTGATTTCATCGAATTGTGACTCATTTATTAGTTTTTTGTCTCCTCTTGGCTCGATTCCAATGACGTAAACCTAAAATTTTTAAAAATGAAAAGAAAAATGAAACTTTTCGCATATAACATGCGCTAATCATGCAGTTTTTCTTTCGCTTCTATGTATTTTATATCAAATAGTGTTAAAAACTTTGCTTCACTACTTGTTAAATTTAAAAGGTCGTTTTGATTTTTTTATCTTTTACAGTTACATCAAAAAAACATGTATTCATCTTTTTTCTTAGATTAAAAACAGTCAGCATCTGTTTAAAAAATAACTAGAAGCATTATTATTTAGCGCTTTTTGATTGTCTACATTGAAACAATTATATTAAACGGGTTTGCTTTTTACGGACAAGTGGCTCTAAGCTAACTAATTGATAGAATCGAAGCTTGTTTTTGGTTCAAAATAAAATAAACTTGGTTTGTAAATCTTTGACTTCTAAACAAACTGACTCTGTAACTTTAATGATGTAGCCCTAATGGATTGGACTCGCTTAATTTAATAGTACAATTTTATGGAATCAGATGCGTCCTACTCGATTAAAATAAAACGACCAATAATCTTTAGCTTGCCAAAGAGCTTCAGACAGGTCGGTGGCAATGCACTTTTGCCGATATTTAAAGCTCTGACTATGGTTCTACAAGCGAGTTTTAAATTTGGTTTCACTGCAACCATAATAATTCTTGCTTCTTGGCAATGCGATTTGATGTTAGAATGGCTTTGTAGATTATGGAGCTTTCGCGGCATAGTCCCTTGATCGGGCAGCTGGCTTTAGCCCTGCAGTTATAAGGTGGCACAGCGTTGGCAGGCTTGGTTCTGTGAGCAAGAAGCATTTTGTTGTTCCTGAATATTATGGCTACCATGCTGGGCATGCAACTATAGATCACTTTGACATAATTTTATTGCAGATCTTGTGCATGCGATGATGGAAAGGAAAGTGTTTGGCAAGCAGGTGAAGAAAAATCTTGCCGATGTTAATTTTTCATGACCGCTGAAGGGTGGGTTGAACAACACTATATTCTTTTTTTTGGCTTTCCTTTTTCTTATGGGAGCCGGGTGTGCTGTTGTACTGCAACTCACCGGAATGTCCGCTTCTGCGCATAGTCTTTTCATTCTCCGGGATGCAAATTCCTCGCGTTTGCACAAGAGCAAGAAAAGGCGATCAGAGAGCGTCGATGAAAGTAGTTTCATTATAGCGGGCGGGTAGTTTGAATGTTGGTGGACATAAAGTGTTTGATCGTTAGCCTTATGGTACGGCCAATATTTCCCCGACTTCAAGTTGAAGGTAACATCGAGAAAATTGGTTTGGACGAGGTTAGTTTCGGTTGTGATGTTTAAGCTGTACTGGTGTAATAGCTTGATAATCTTTTTCTTTATACGCTCCGAGGTAGGACCCGAAATGTTTTTTAGCATGGCCAAACCGTCGTTTCTATAATGACCAATGTTCTTGACTCCCACAAGCTGAGGTAATTGGTGGAGGATAAACAGGCCAACCAACTCGCATACTTCGGCTCCGTCATAGGAACCCATGCTGATTTCCACAAACCATTTGGCAAAAATAATGGTGTCGTCAAGCAGTTTCTCCAAAATAGAGGGGTAGAAATTAACTACATTAAACGTTAAAAATTTGCATCTTTCCTTGTTAGGAAAGTTCCTAAACCGCAGAATTCTGCGAGAGTGCCTTGCTAATGGAGTTGACTGGTAGACTGTCGTATTCTGTTGTTGGTTTTTTGCAGAATCGTTTACTTACCCTAGCAAGGTTGGATTTGGCTGGGTTTATTAATCTACATTTAATATTGTTTGAAAAAGTTGGTTTGTGATCCTTTAATGTAATGAATGCTCTTAGTTTAAGTACTTGTTCAATTCTATCATCCAGGTTAAGTTGTTCTGCGATATGCTTGGCCTACGTATATATTTTTGTAGCTGTATCTTTACTGGTTTTCCGATATTTAATGGTGATGTTATCCTGCAGCAATTTTTTGTAGTCATTGACTTCAACCTTGTAGAGATTTGTGGTTTTATTAGCAGGGACGTACAGGGTTGGAACGTGTTGATGGCATTTGGGTCCTTTTCCAGCTAGGTTTGAAAGGGATTTGAAACTCGTCTGAAATTCACCAAGAGGGCTATTTGATACAAGTCAGACTCAAATCTAGCGAGATTACTGTATTGAGGGGGATTTCTTTGATTTAAAGCCGCATATGTTACTGTTGTCTTCAACTACGTCACTGTCTTTCTGGTTGTCGAAATAAAAGGCTTTCCATCTTAGACGTCTGATAAAGCTGTCCAGTTTTTCCAGTAGACATTTGAGATAGTGATGCTTTCCTGGTACTGGAATGTTTTTTAGTAAATATCCCAAATTAAACTTTTCCATTTCGTGTTGTGTCATAAGCTTGGTGATGAAAGTGCTAAACTAGGGTTGGCTAGGAGCTTATATAATTCCGCACCATACTATCCATGAACTAGATGGTGCAACCTCTGCTTAGCAGAAAAATTCTTCATTCTCCGAGCGGAACCTGTTACCACATTGAATAAAAGATTGGAACTGAATGGGAAATGCCGTCATAAAAACGAATTTAAATTAAAACAAATTTAAATGCCGTTATAAATAAAATTTAAATTTAAATTTAATTTAAATTTTATTAAGTCATAAAAACAAATTAACTTTTTCGTAATTGTTCGCAGCTTCATTTGAGTAATTATTCTGTTTTGATATTAGAATTATTCTATTTGAGTAAGATTATTAGTATCAAACTAACAGCACTCAACAAACGGTCGAAACTTACCCGAAAACGTCGCCACAAACTCAAATTAAATGAATTACCTGTCTCGTTCGTTATTTAATTCGCTTAATCTCTCAGTATTGTTCGCGCTGTTTTTCACTTACTTAACTTTTTCACTTTATACGATTTTTTCTCGTGGCCTTTTCATTGCTTTGTAGATTTTTTCCTTTTTTCTTTTTAATTTTTTATTATACTCAACTTTCCTCACCGTTAAATACTGTAAATGCAAATCTATATACTTGCATTTTCTCTATTTTGAATTATTTTTCTTGCATGATGCACAGGCGTTGTATTATTTATTTGGTTCATTTGCTTGATTAATTTAACTACGTATTATTTATTCCACAAGTTTCATTATTTTTTTATCACAAATAACTATATTTTTGATTTTCTAGTAACCACCTGACGATTCTACAGGATGAAACCGACTCTTGTGGTTTCAACTATTAACTGTAGTGTTTAAATAAACATAAATATATATACAAAAGTGTGTTAAAATTTTTGGCCGGTGTTCATCAGAAAAGTGCTCAATAACGTCGAGTCAGAGCGGTAAAATAATTAGACTTCAGACCACAAAATTCAATTTAAAATTAATTTTATTTGCCCCAACAGACTGTTTCGCCTGCCTGGGCTCGTCAGGGGCGGTTAGAAATCTGAAAAAACCAAAACAAATGAATAAAAATACAGTTTAAACAAAACGCTTGAATGCCGGCCAAAAAACGTAAAACAACAATAAAAAAAACTACAGTTGTAATATTAATTAATGAATGAATTTTATTGCCAAAGAAAAAGATTTTTACGTAGCTTGCTTTATTGTTTGAAAATAATGGGTAAATTAAAAAAGTTTGCATTACAAAAATACGTTAAATTTTTGATTAAATAAACTGCACTGGAAAATACGGCAAAAAAATGCTTAAAAATGGGTTTAAAAATAACAATTATCAGGGTAAGAATTAAAATTAAAGAAATGAAATTTTTTACAGGGTATAATTTAAGATTATTGTTAGTTCAATAAGTATGTATGTAAAGTAGAGGTGGATTATTTTACTTGCTGATCAAGAAGGTAAGATATAAAAATAACGTAAACTGAGTGTGTAAATTTTTTTATCCAACTGCCAATGTAATTAAAGCTTTGTAATTTGAATTTATTTTGATGTCGTCGACATTTTCAGACCAACTCCGAACGTTTATTCAGTAATTTTTGGGGATCAGCCTGAAATATTTGCAAGTTTTCTGATAAGCATAAGTTGCATGTTTTTGAACCACACTGATATGGAGTTGCGTAATGTACGATGTTCCATCTTATTTGTGGCGATTGCTCTGATTGTTTTAAGTTTTCAATGTTTTTTTTTAATATTACTTCTTATTTTTTTATTCTATGTTTAAAATTATACTTGTTACTGTTGTATCTTTGCACGAATACACAGGTTTATTAAAAAAACAATAATAAATATTCACAAAAGTACTTAGCCAAACAACAACCGTATTGAAAAATAATGCTATTAGTTAGTTTGCTGTAGTAGCTTGATAGCTTTGAACTGACTGCTAAACCAAAATAAAGGCGCATATTTAACTTGTAACAACTATGCCTGGACGCGCGCGCGTCCAATAATTGTTCGAGCAGAAGGCGCTGATTAAGATTAGAGCGTTTCAGAAAACACTACGTCATCTATTGCACAATATCACAACACCTCCCCAAATAAACTACGACAAAAAAATATATATACATATCAGCAACAATATTTTTTTGGAGGTCTCTTTGCTCTCGCTGATCGTCGTAGATTGTGTCGCCCGTACTCGTCTCCGGTTGGTAATCTCGGATTGTTGCGTTTGTTCATCGAAGAAGAACTAGATGCGTGGTCAGTCCCGGCTGGAAGTGTTTCTGTAGACAAAACGCTCGTTGGGATTTCACAGGGATCATCATCTTGATCCGAACCGTATCGAGGTCGAAGTTGATCAAGATGTCTTCTCCAAGTTGGTCCTCGAGGAATGACTCGTACATTGACGCTTCGTGTACCATGGACTTTCGTAACTATCGCAGGCACCCATCGTGGGTCACGATCTCTTCTAGGGCCGAAGTACAGTGCGTAACAAGGGTCCCCTAGTGTATACTGATGTTCGACTTTCGAAACCACTTCCGAGTCTTCAGCATTTGAATGCTTGCTCGCTTGTCTTGACTGTCTTCCCTGCAGGAGATGTGGAATGGATGGAACCAAAGTGTCAATTTTGGTGCGAATTTTTCTTCCATTCAACAATTCGCTTGGTGACAGTCCCGATGCAAAAGGAATTCTTCTATATTGCATTAGAAATTCTTGCAAAGCTTCCTTTGGAGGTAACGAGGATTTTCTCAATGCCTGTTTGAACGATTGTATCAAACGCTCGGCAGCACCGTTTGTTGCTGGATGATAAGGTGCTCCGGTGAGATGTACAATGCCTCGTTGTTTGCACCAAGCTTGGAACTCTTGAGACATGAATGTTGTGGCATTATCGGTCACCAACGTGTGGGGATATCCGAAATGAGCAAATTCTTGTTCAAGTATAGCAGTAGTACTTTTCGAAGACGTTGAGGTTGTTGGATGAATGCAAGGATATTTTGAATAAGCGTCTACAAGGACTAACCAGTTTCTTCCCAGAAAGTTGATCGCATGGTCCAAGTGGAGTCTTGACCATGGTTTTTCTGGCATCATCCACGGATGGATTGAAGGTTTATCCGGCTTATTTTGAAATTGGCCACAGGAAGTGCATTTGCGACATAAATCCTCAATGTCAAAGTCAATTCTAGGCCAATAGACAGTTGACCTGGCAAGTTGTTTCATCCGTTGCATGCCGAAATGTCCAAGGTGTAATAATTTAAGAATATGATTACGTAGGGTTGAAGGAATTATTACCCGTAAGCCGTAAAAAACGCAACCATTCTCTGTTGACAACGAATTTTCCAACTTTTTGAAGTCTTTAAGCTCTTCCGAAAATGCATGCGGCCATCCTTCCTTCACAAATCGCATTAGTTGGGAAAGAATTGGATCCTTGGCAGTCTCTCTGACCACAAGCAATGGATTGTCAGGATTGATTTGACGACTGATTGTTCGAACTAAACAAACGCTATCGACATCATCTTCCATCTCCTCCCCATCAAAACTTGTGTCAGCTAAGTGATCAGTTAAGTTGGTGAGTTTCAACTTCATCATCGCCAGACGACCTAGTAAATTTAGATTGGGCACCTTAGTGACAATTACAGGAAAGGTCACGTCAGGTGATTTTCCATCAATACTTGCAGTTGATTGGAATTGTCCCACGACGGGTAGCGGGCTACCTTCAGCAACTTGATATCGAATTGTTACAGGTTGTAGAGTGGGTTTACCCAGCGTTTACCACGTCGCTTCACAGCAAAATGTGTCACTGGCTCCGCTATCAATTTCAAACTTAATTCTGTGGTCATTAAGTCTAATAATTTGATAGATGGGTGAAACAGAACATTGGACTTTGTGCACCAATTTCATCTGTTGTTTCACAAGCTTATTATCTCTTAGTCGAGACATGCATACAGATTGCAGATGACCTGTTTTCTTGCAGAAGCTGCAAATAGCTTTAATGTGGGGACAAGCTTTGCTAAAATGTCCAGAACTTCCACACCTGAAGCAGGCGGTTTTCTTTTCTTGCGTTTTGGAAGTTTTGGACTTTGCGTGATAAACTTTCTGCACCGACGTAGAAGGTTGACCGTGTACGGTTTCCTTTGCTACCTTGGCTGCTTCTTCCACTTCTTGAGCCACTCTGATGGCGTTGCTAAACTTCAGTTCATCGTCCTTGAGCTTGAAGAGTGTCTTCAAAACTGCTTCATTGTCTACTGAACAGATGAATTTAGTTCGCAAGGCTTCATCTAAAGGATCTTTAATGGATTGAAAATCACATGTAGCTGCATCTTGTCGTATTCTGCTTGCCAGTTCAGGAATAGTTTCGCCAGGTTTGCGTTTCATGTCAGACCAGAACTTGAAACGTTCTCTGACAACAAACCGTTTTGGATCAAACTGCTCTGCCATAAACGTTTGAATATCATTCATCGTTAGCTCATGTATGCTTTTGACAGGTTGTTGCTGAGCCGCTAAGTTGCTAAGCATTTTGTAAACGGAGTTAGATTGGTTGGTAAGAAAAATTTGTGCTTGCTTGTTGTCGGGAATAGAGTTAGCAGTGACGAATGTTCGGAACCTTGCCAAATAATCAGTCCATAACTCAGATGTGGAATCGAATGGTTGAAAACTTGCCATTGGTGTTGGAACATTTTCTCGCGGTTTGTTCAAGCTGCTTTGTAAAATTTTTATCTGCTCTTGAAGCATTGTCATTTGCTCTTGGTGTTGCTTGTTCTGCTCGTCGCGTAAAACTGCCATTTGCTCTTGGTGTTGCTTGTTTAACAACAAAATCAGTTCAGAAATTTCACTCATTGTCGACAATTCAAGCTGTAATGCAAAATCAACAAATTTTCTTTTTTCTTTCTTGACGCAGTTGAGTTCCTTGAATCCTCGTCGCCACTTTTGCCTGTTGTATCTTTGCACGAATACACAGGTTTATTAAAAAAACAATAATAAATATTCACAAAAGTACTTAGCCAAACAACAACCGTATTGAAAAATAATGCTATTAGTTAGTTTGCTGTAGTAGCTTGATAGCTTTGAACTGACTGCTAAACCAAAATAAAGGCGCATATTTAACTTGTAACAACTATGCCTGGACGCGCGCGCGTCCAATAATTGTTCGAGCAGAAGGCGCTGATTAAGATTAGAGCGTTTCAGAAAACACTACGTCATCTATTGCACAATATCACAACACGCCTGTTTAAATTTTATGTGAAGTGCTTTAACGATAATATAGTGTCTATACAAAACACAAAAATCTATCACCTTAATATTCAACACGCTCATTAATTCGCTTTCTAAACCACGTTTCGGCCCAAATAATTCTAAATAAGAAAAACTAAAACTTTCTTAAACCAGTCGCGATGTTATTGACGCAGAAATAATTAAAAAAACAACCTTGCATTTGCACAGCTTGGTATCACACGAGATTCGTACTTTATTTAAACAGAAGATTATTATTCACAGCCCGTCAATTAAAACAAGAGTCGATAAAATCAAAAAGCACATCAAAATGAATGTTAAAAATTGGCCTTCCTTTTATTTTTTGTACCACCTCCCTTTTTGTAAAGCGGTCATTGACAAATTCACTGTTGTTATTTGAATTTCGATTGCAGATGAATAAATTTTCACCACGTAACCAACAATTTTTTGCTCCCCTGATTTCACCCAATCAACAAACCAGCAGATAAAGTATATCCAGGTATTAATAATAAGCAAATCAAAAAACCTGTCTCAAACGGGTCCTACATTGTACATTTAATCGTGTTGACGCCCTGACTTTTAAAATTAACTGGTTATCCTTTAAAAACAATACAAAAAGCTAGATTGAACACAGATCTTTAGTGGTATAGAATAGAATAGAGACTTCCACAAGCCGATATTCACAGCCGGCACCCATCGTTACTCATAGAACTATTACAGAATCCGTAAAAATAATTACTACAGAAGGATTCATAATTCTTTTGTAGTAAGGTAGTTTTAAAAAAGATACTTGTTAGAAAAAATTTACAAAAAAATATTTAGTAATACTCATTCAAAACTATTACAACAAGAGTTATAATTGCTTCTGTCGTCAAAGCTTTTTTGTTAAATGAAACACGGCTTATTAATTAATTTAACTAATTAATTGTAGGCCCTTCAGTATAGACCAGGGTTCTCAATCGGTGAACCACAGAGAGTTTTTAGATGGGCCACGCAGAGATGGTGTGGAAAGTGTGAGAATCATGGTTTACGGACAAATGTTCAAAAACTTTTGTTCAACTCAATAGTTGTTTGAAATAACAATTGTTCATTGCGTGAAGTAAAAGATTTTTCTTCCCAAAGCTTTTCATCTGACACTCTTCAGGGGAATTTTCAGAATGAAGCAGAATTGAAACCGAACTAAGTTATAAAGGGGAAAAGTAGAGTTCTCATTGGCTGAAAGAAATTAGCCAATGAGAGAAAAGATTAAGAAATTTTCAAAGAGTAAACGAATTCTTTTTGCTTACACAGAAGAGGATTGAGAGATTTAATGAAAGTCGCTTCAAGAGCAGAAAGGTGAAAGGAAGAGCGACCTCGAGCGAGAATAGAAAATTTTTCATTGCTGTAATGAAGGGCGCATTGGGCGTTGTCAAGAAGATGTTGACCAATGGCGGATTCGTGAAATTGTTGTTGGCGTGTGTTGTTCTTGCAAGAGCGGGAAAGACTTTGGCGGTTGGCCGAGGCACGAGGATTGGTGATGGATCTAGGAACGTGTTGTTTAATTCGCTCTTCTAGCCGTTGAGACGTGCGACCAACGTACCGACTATCGCAGTGGCACAAAAACTGTTGTGTTCCCATCAAGACGTGTTGCCTTCCCATCATCACAGTAATGTTATTTACCAGTTTTTGTGCCACTGCGATAGTCGGTACGTTGGTCGCACGTCTCAACGGCTAGAAGAGCGAATTAAACAACACGTTCCTAGATCCATCACCAATCCTCGTGCCTCGGCCAACCGCCAAAGTCTTTCCCGCACTTGCAAGAACAACACACGCCCACAACAATTTCACGAATCCGCCATTGGTCAACATCTTCTTGACAACGCCCAATGCGCCCTTCATTACAGCAATGAAAAATTTTCTATTCTCGCTCGAGGTCGCTCTTCCTTTCACCTTTCTGCTCTTGAAGCGACTTTCATTAAATCTCTCAATCCTCTTCTGTGTAAGCAAAAAGAATTCGTCTACTCTTTGAAAATTTCTTAATCTTTTCTCTCATTGGCTAATTTCTTTCAGCCAATGAGAACTCTACTTTTCCCCTTTATAACTTAGTTCGGTTTCAATTCTGCTTCATTTTGACAATTCCCCTGAAGAGTGTCAGATGAAAAGCTTTGGGAAGAAAAATCTTTTACTTCACGCAATCTTCAAATTCTGTACCACTAATTGTTTAAACAATTGTTCAAAAAATAACGCTATATGCAGTTGTCCCAAAATATTCATTTTATAAACGCTTATTTTACTTTTTTTTAATAAATACTTAACTCTAAGCCTAAGCTTGTTCGTAAAATTTTGGTTTTTCAAATAATTTTCAGACAATGGTTTTTTGAACAATCACTAAATTTTGAACAATGGTTTTCAAACAATTGTCTGGATACCGGAAATCGTGATATATTAAGATGCTGTTTTTGTTGTAAAGGAACGTTTTGGTAAAATTGAGTATGGAATGAAAGTGAAAACTTTTTTTGCCTTTACTTGAAATTTGGGACGAAAATAGAAATTGGAAGTGATTGGAAGTAATGAACACTGATTGGAAGTGATGACTTTTTTTAATCTTCATTTGATTTTTTGGCTCAAAAGGATCGCGATACAAAATGACAACTCTATTAAAACAACTCGGTAAAACCTTGAGTTTTGCCACCTGACAAAATAGCTTTCCTGCGCCTTTGCTAAAGACTAGACACGTTGGGCCACAACAACTGCGTTTCAAGTTTTTGATCCACGGTGTTAAGAAGTTGATAATCCCTGGCTTAGGTAGTAAAACATAAGAATTTATTAAAGACTGACGATATTGTATAAGTGACAACTGCGCTTTGGCATTGACATTCAACTATAACTTTCTATTAAAGTAATTACGGCAGTTAATACCAAATTCCTTACATCTCATCTTTGCTACAAGTTTAAAGAATTTTATCATGAAGTTATAATTTAAAAGATTTGGAATAAATTGTAAACTTTGCTTACTGTGTTTAATAGTGTAAATAATATTGCTACGCAATATTTAGAAGCGTTATTATCTTGGACTGTACCAGGGCCGAACCTATCGACGGTGCAGCCGGTGCAATGCACCGGGAGCCCGCACGAGGGGGTCCCGCATTGCTACATTTTATTGTAAAATACTTTTGTTAAAAGTTCAAGTAAACTTATTATTATTAAATGTCACACTTCATCAATGATTTAAATTTGTATTTAACCATCTAATTTATTGGAAGTATTTCTTAATATATCTAAAGTTTCGATTATGACTAGCGATTAATATCTAAAGTTTCGATTAAGTCGGCAGCGTGGTCGAATGGTTAAAGCGCCGGGCTCGTGACCAACACGGTCTCGGTTCGAAACCCACTCGCACCATTCTGTTGTGTCCTTGGGAAACACATTTTACGGCACCTTCCCCTGCTTGGTGGTCCTGGCAAGCAGTTCTAAATTACAGTCATATCTCTATTGAATTACAAGCGGACAGCAACATCTTGGTGTCTCCGGAAGCAGGTCGGGGTAATTGCCTACCTTATGTATTAGCGCCTCCGTCGCTTTCCTGCGAGTCAGGAGGATAAATATAAAGATAAAAAAAAAATACTATTTATTTTAATTGTGACGTAGTCATGACGTAATCGGTATGCTATTTTTTTCTCAAGTCTGTTTAGTAAAATAAGTTTAAGCTATAATGATCATATAGCATCATATTTATCCACTTTATTTTACCTTTTAATTGTTAATATGTTTTGCTTCATACGTAATCATACGTAATTTTGTCACGTGATGGTTTCAAGATAATTCTACAATTTTCCACTCTAGTCCAGTAACTTAATAGTGTCACATGTTACATAGCTTGTTTACCAGCTCTTTAACTTGGTGATTTGTGACGTAACAGTAACTGTCTGGCTGGCTTGTATCGTCGTAAAATAATTAATTAAGAAAATATAGTACCTTCTAGAAGTTGCTAATTTTTTCTGAAAAAAAGGATTCGAAAATACAATGAGGAAAAAAAAGGGCCATGATCTCAAAAATGTGCCCGTGCGAGACTTTTTTTGAGCCCTCTTTCCAATATTAGTCATATCTAGATAATTCAGTTGCACTATGTCATGTGTTCTGAGAAATCGGAAATCTTTCAAAAAGGTCTGTGGACCATTTTATCAAACTCTTTTAATTGCTTTACATAAACGTACATCTTAATCAAACTTTATGCATGTCTATTTCATACGTTATTTACAAATATAGCTAGATCGTTCATTATCTAAATGCTCACTACGAGGGGTATTCAAAAAGTACGCGGAATTTTATAATTTTTTATAATTTATTGATACAATCAATCTACTTTTCAACGTAGTCTCCATCAAGGTCAATTCACTTCTCCAGGCTTCCATCCTTTTATCCCATTTTTGAAGTAATCTGCTGACCATTTTGTGAGCCATGTTTTTGCTGCTTGCTTTGCCTCATTAATGTCATTAAAATAAACGCCTTTCAAGTGTTCTTTGAGTTTTAAGAATAAAAAAAAGTCAGATGGAGCAAGATCTGGGCTATAAAGTGGATGTGGCAGCAATTCTCACCGTAATTCTCTCAAAACATCTCTTACGATCCGAGAAGAATGCGCTGGGGTGTTGTCGTGATGGAAAAGAATTCCACGATAGAGTTTTCCTGGACGCTTTTCAGCTAATTTTGCTCTCAATTTCCTTAAAACTTCTACGTAATAGGCGCCTGTAACAGCTTTTTACCTTCTAAAAAATCTACTAGCACAACTCCTTCAGAATCCCAAAAAACAGTTGCCATTACCTTCTTGACAGACCTCTCAGACTTGAATTTGATTGGGCCAGATGAGCCACGTGGGAGCCACTGTTTGGACTGCTGTTTTGTTTCAAGATCATACTGGTAGACCCATGTTTCATCTCCTGTGATAATTCGATCAAAAAAGGGGTCTTCATCTGCTTCAATTTTGAGCAAAATCGCCGTTGACAATTCACTTCTGAGATTGAGTTGATTTGGGCGCAACGCTTTTGGCACCCATCGCGCAGAAAGCTTGGCATAAATCGTCATGCAAAATTGAATGAGCTGAAGCAACTGATATGCCCACAGTCTCAGCTATCTGATAAACTGTCAATCGTCCATCTTCTTTGACTATGTTTCTAACAAAATCAATTTTTCATTGTTTTTTGAGGTTGTTGGTCTTCCATAACCCTCATCATCTTCAAAAACTTCTCTACCATCTCGAAATCTTTCAACCCACTTGTAAACACAAGTTTTCTTCGGAGCTTCATCTTTATAAATAGTCTGCAGAGCTTGAATGATCTCCCTTCCTTTCCAACCAAGCTTTACCAACCAAGCTTTACCAAAAATTTGATGTTAGTTCTTACCTCAAAATTCTTACGCTTTATGAGTTAAAAAACTACCTTAAATAAACTAGCTCTTGACAACTTTGTTTACAAGTGCAAAATGAGTGATAGCAATTATTCAATCACAAAGAACATGCTTTTTATGGCTAGCATGCTAAAATACGTATTTTCTTGCTGGCACTCTTGTTACGAGAGAATTCCGCGTAGTTTTTGAATGCCCCTCGTATTTCATGAAGGCCAAAGCCTGTAGAAAATATATAAATGATAAAACACTTGGTAAATGTCACAGACTTTGTTCGGGAATCCCAAAGGACCAGTTGAGCTAGGTAACCTGAATACCTGCGCTGAAACAAAGCTGTGTCTAAATTTTATTTTATTCCGGCTCAAGAAGTAGTCTTGCTGTGAGCCTGAAGCTTTTATACAGTTGATTTAAACGAAAGCTCGGATTGGTTTTGTAGAAGACTCTTCTTCACAACAAACAGAGAAAATTGTCTCTAATAAGAACAAATGTGTTGCAAAAATCACGACCGACGAAACTTCTATTCCACGCTTTGCCAAACTGCAAAGCGAACTCAACGCTATAACTTGAATCAATCAACGCAAATAATTTTACCTCTGTAGAACGCAACTCCCAACCACTGGCACAAAATAAATTCAACAATCGTCAAACGATACAAATCTGACGGGTTACCTCCTGTGCCAGAACAAAATCTTTTATTCGAGCCGTCTCTCGAGTCGTCTCAAAATACCTAATAATAATAATAATTTGGTCTCGCTACGCATCGCCTTTATATAGAAAAAAGATCACGTGACGCAAATTTGCTCGTATATTCGAGATTTAGCCCGAATTTCCTAAAGAAAGCGCTATGCTCGAATGAGCCAGAACATTCTACAATAAGCGAGCTGTAGTAAAATTTGAAAAACATATTACGTCATTCTGTCGGCGAAAAGAGAAAAAAAGATAGGTGTATCGAGCAATAGAGAGCGAATCGGACGTATATCGCATAATACGAGATCAGCGCTCAAAGAGACGCGAATATTATCTTATAATAAAACTACGAATTACTTTAAACGGGAATAAACTACATCGTTATGATTAAAATTATTAGTAATGAAGTGTGACAGTAAATTAACTTATTTTATTAAAACAACGTTGTCTTGTGTGCCTTTTTTTGGCAAAACTGCGAATCACAATGCCAAAGTCTATTTTTTTGCAATGTCAGACTCAATACTGAACCTAGCCATGTTTGTCAGACGATCCTAACCCATGGTGGACCTGAGATAATTTTTGATGAGCTTAAGCTTGATGAAGCTTCTTTCTGCTTATGCTACTGTGGATGATGCTGTAAGGAACATCCTCAAACTGACAGTGAGGTTGGGAAATATACTTTCTAATGTGTACTCTGCCAAAGCTTTCAACAGTTTCAATGCAGTCAACTGCTTTCTACCAAAATTGGCATTGTGAACCATTGTTATGTGATTGATTTCCTGCACAGAATCTTCTTTACTAATGATTTCTTTAGAATACTTCTCTGCTATTTTTAACATACCAAGTTTCAATACGCTCCAGTGATTCCTTGACCTTACTTCTTCGTTTATTCTACCCTTCTACTACCAAGCCAAACGACTACACTCGGGTATTGTACTACTTTCCTTCATTGTTTCGTCACAATCATTCTGAAAACGTTTGCAAGTTTGACATCAGTTTAGACATAAGAGCATAAATTTCCTGTATAAATGCCTTCTCCAAAATATTTTTGCGAAATTTGTTTGTGACAGTGCAGATAGAAATCCCTTTCAGCTTCAAAGCAACAATGAAAAATTCATGCATTATTGCCCGTTTCAATTTTGAACTTTGATATTCATGGGCCTACTGGACTCTTACGGGCTTTAGTTCGGCGTACCGGCTGCACCCCCTCTCTCATCGGGCCTGGCTTTTACATGGGGCTTGCCAACGCAATTTTGAAACAAAAGAGCAAAGAAAATATAAATCTACTTTGATGAAATATTTGAAAGAATAACTTTAAGCGATCCTAAGAAGCAACTTTGCGTAACTGTGTTTTTTTCGATGATGGACATACTTTCTTGCCAATTAATTAATCGCTTTGAAGAAATAAAATTAGTGGTGACGCCATATTAAGTTTTGGAACCAAGCTTTCTATCAAATGCTTCTCATCTTGATCTTGAGGAGGAAGCAAGAAAATTTTCTAACAAATTTTCTGGTAACGTCTCTCTGTTGTTTCCTAGCCAAATGCTCTCCATCAAAATGTCGTTTAGAGAAAAGATTGCCGATTTAAAATCTGCTTAAAAAATGGCTTCTTTTTTAATTGTTGAAAATGCATCACTTGCCATAACTTATCCTGACGTTTATACGGCATACATGTGTATATGACAATACCTGTAACAGTTGTTACGGAAGAGAGATCTTTTTCTAAACTCGAACTGATCAAAAAATTTCTTCAAAGCTCTATGTCCCAAAAGAGACTTAGCAGTTTGACTCCGCTATTGATAAAAAAATGAACAAGCTAAAAATTTAGATTTTAGTTGTACAAAATTTTTATTGTCATTATAAAACAATTTTGGTTTGCGACGTTTATTTGATTAAACTTTTATTAAACAATCAAAAAATTGTTGTTGCAGCCTGCCCCCCAAAAATCCTTGCTATGTTAATATTTCGATTTAAATACACTGCAATCACAACAATTATGTTGAACTGTGCAACCTTGGTGAAATTTTATTCCAATTATAGCCTTTCATTTGCAGGCACAGTAAAGTTAGCTTTAGCCCCTTTTACCTGTTCAGCTCAGTGCTTTTTTGACTCATAATTTTAATTGAAAAATCTTCCTATAACGCGGAGTCGTCAATGATTCCTGTGTTGAAAAAAGTAGCTCAATTAAATATTAAGTACAGAAAAAAATGGGGCCCCTATAATAGATGTTTACATTGGTGCCCCACTTGACGAAGTTATGGCCCTGTACTGTACCATTGTCAACTCTAAATGGTAACATAAATGTCATTCTTGGAAAGTCAAAGTTTTGTATTTACTAATAATTCTATCGAATTTTTGCAAGAAAACTAGATGCCACTATAAATGTTTTAGTCAGTATATACTCTCCGCTGTTGCAATAAACTTTTATATAATATAAGAAAAACCATGGCCTACTTAACAACACGGCCGAACAGCCTTTTTTAAAAAGAAAAAATGAAAAGCGTTTTGTCTTTTTGCTTTTCTCGCAGTAATAGCTGATTCACCACAGGTTTGAAAGTTTTATACCAGTGTTTCTTTAACCTTTTTTTCGGCGACCCAAAATCGCTAAAAACAACGATTTGCCAAGATGACTGCGACCCAAGTAAATTTGACTGAGCATGGTGACCCATAGTTTAAGAAACACTGTTTTATGAGATTTAAGCTAATAGAAAGGAATGATTGTAGGGTAAATGAATATAGGCAGAGACACCATTCAAGCTGACTAAGTTTAAGCACTGGAACACATATAAAGGATATTTGAAATACTAGAAGGCAAGTAAAACAAAAAAATAACTTGAAATTTACAGTTGAATGTCGAGTTCAGAGTTTTTTGGTCCTCGATTGACGATGTTAATATACAATACAACTACGGCTCATGATATTCTTGGAATAATTTGATGATTTGATGAATCTTGGGAAATTATTGTTACATCCTGAATCAGAGCTGCTCAACTCTTCCACAAAAAAATTTTTAAACAGAAGCCTAATTGACTTCAAAACCGCTTCAACTATTGTAATACTTCTCAACCTTTCCAATAGCGCACAAAATTTGTTCCAGCAGAAATTTTGCTGTATAAAAAAAAACAAAAACGCATAATTATATTTTTTTTGGTCTTCATCTAAATTCGTGGACTTAACTAAGAAAATTAATGGAGTAAATAAACAATATACACAAAAATTAAAGTAAAGATCAAAAAATTTTCACTTTAATTCTAAAAAAAAACAATTGAAATTGAAGTGAAGACCTTTTTCTACTCGGACCTTGATAAACTTGATGACAAAAACTTGGACTGCGATGGTTAAAGACTGACAGGCTTGTCCAGGGTGAATTAAATTAGAAACTCGATAGTAAAGCTGAACAAAGTCTAAAAAGTTTGTTTTTAAGGTTTACTCTCTATGCCGTGTCAAGATCTAATTATCATAAAAGGAATTTTTTGTTTGAAAAAGTTTAAATTAAGATTGAATTTGTTTGTAAATGTTTAAATTCGGTCCAGCAGATACACTAAAACGCAATTACAAGTAATTTTAATGAACTGACCAATGTATCATATCGTTTCAACTTTTCCAATTCTTTAATAAGCAGATCTTTGTCTTCTGCTGTTCGGACAGTAATGATCGTGATGATGTTTGTTACGTTTGGTTGGTCGCCATTTTCTTGTTTCAGTATGACGTCATTTATATATTGAACTGCACGTCCTATTTTGGTTTCTAAAATATAGAAAACCTTACTTTTATATGCACAGTCGGCCATTTTGTTACTATTTGAAGTGTCGAAAAAGGCCTACAACCAAAATCAAAAGTTTTTTGGTGAATTAGATAGTTAAATTTTTGTCAAACTGTATGTTGCTTAATTTTTCAAAAATGTCTATTAAGAGAATATATTTTTTTACTCCCAACAAATTTAAATATGATTTTTTCGGTAGAAAAATTTGAAGTTATAAATCATATTCTATTTTATTTTGTATTGATCACGATAAGTTTATTATTGTAATGACCGAGCATTTTATCTTTCTTAAAAGCACAAGCTTACCGATTTGTTTGAATGATTTATTGCAAGGAATTTGATCAATTGCTTCAAATAGAGAACTTTTATTGTTCAAATAGGAGTTGAGAAGAATTCGCGATGAATTGTCGACAACATTGTTGTAGCAAAAAATGGAAAACCTCGAATTGTTTGTTGAATCATGAAAAATGCTTGAAAGAATTTTATATAACTTCAACTATTATATTATTTATTTCAGGCTTATGCAAAATGGCATTAAATCGTCAATGCGTTCAAACAATTTTTTAAAATAAAATTTGAACAAAATTTTTCTTTTGTTTACAGTTTAGTTACTATTTTATTACGTTAAAAAGAGTTTCAAAAAATACTTGTATCTGAATCAAAACACAAGAAGAATTAGATCTCACAAAATTCAACACAGAAAAATCCGTAAAATCAAAGTTTATAAAAAATTATTGCTATAAAAACAATAAAATTGATTTTTGTTTAAAACCATTGTCAGTGCGATGTTTAAATTTTGCTGTGGTGACTTTCATGTGATACGACACTTCTTCAGTTTTGTTTTGCGATATGACGATTTTTTGAGCCTTGGATTTATTGTTATTAAGTTTTCTGTCCAGACGCCCGGATGGCAGTTGCTTTCTCGCAGCCGTGAGTACTTTTGCTCTTGTTAACTATATATATAAGAGATCGAAATTAAAACTGGCAAAATAAAACGAAAGACAAAATTGGCAAAACAAAACCCATCCCGATGTT
This sequence comes from Diplosoma virens, assembly GCA_963680785.1. Taxonomy (NCBI): domain Eukaryota; kingdom Metazoa; phylum Chordata; class Ascidiacea; order Aplousobranchia; family Didemnidae; genus Diplosoma; species Diplosoma virens. The sequence goes on along the minus strand of OY796895.1, from coordinate 9,144,350 downwards.
CGTCGAGGGTCTGCTAATTGGCAAACATCCTTTTTAGGACGTGGCATGCTTGGAAAAGTTTCTCTTTTAGGGCACATGCCACAAGTTCCGAAAGCCCACTATTCTCAAGCTGAACATCGAAGGCCTCTCTGCAAGCAAGGTGAACGTTCTTCATTACCTTGTTTTACTGTTTGAGGCACTCGTAATTCTACTACAGGAGACTCACAGCACTAATACAGAGAATTAATACAATACAAAATACTTTCAAGCTTTTAATTATCATTAAGCAGAAAGCACGGTCTTGCCACGTTTGCGCACAAGCGACTAAGGTATACGATTTTGGACCAGCCTCCATCGACATTGAAGATTTAGTGGCTGTGCATAGATGTTAATAATTATAAAATAATCAACCTCTATCAACGCAACTGCGATCCCTATATCTCACAGTGTTTTTTCACCCCTGTCTTTATGCCGGAGTTTTTAACTGTCGCCACGTTGTTGGAGCTGTGACAACAACAATGCAGGCTGTGAGTTTTTGACTGGATGGGCAAGTATGCAAGTGTTAATTTCTTTTCCTCAAAACAAATCTAAGGATGCCTCCAGCTTTTAATCCGGCCGCTTAAATCTAGCCTTCGCTAGTGTAATTTCTTTCAATTGCTTACCTGATAGAAGTGATCTTGAAAGGTTTCCTTTGTCACTACATTGACCTTAGTTTCAGGTTTGCTTTGTCAGTGCTATTAAGCGATGGATTTCTCGTAAAGCTAAGTGATTTTATTACTTTGCTTTAAAGAACAAATTTGTAAAGACTTTGTTGCCGCCTAATTTACTTAATATGAATGCAGCTTACCAGGGCTTTGTAACATCATCAAGAGAGTGGTCAAAAAGACTATCCCACGCGGATATTGAAACAACTATATTTTATGTTGGAATGCAAATTGTAAACCCCTCCAACTACGTTTCTCAATCTCCTGAGGGACACGACTCGAGTTTGGCTGCTACCGGTTTACTTGCCAGACTTGAATGGAAACGGAAGAATAGATAGTCCGAAGCAGTTTGGAGCATTGACTTTTTACATTCTTGGCGTAAAGCATGCTGTATATTGAACAACCTTACTGGTAGGTCACGACACTATCCTTGTCACTGCCCGCTTTAGCTGATGTTATTTCATTTCAGCTAATCAGAAACGCGAGATACGAGGTTGTGGACCCCAAGTCATCTCGACTTGTTTCTCACGAAATGCCTAACCTTTGAAAGGCTACAACACCAAAACCTACTGAATACTTCTGAGAATTTCTCTCGGAAAGAATTCACTGCTGTGCTAAAACACTTAAAACCAGGTAAAGCTCCGAACCCCGATTCCATCTGCTAAGAGCTTATACTTTATGCTAGGGTTGCTTTAAAGTCCTGGTTACGTGAATTCCTCTCTTCTTGCTCGGGCCGACATAAAATTTTCAAGATTTGGAGAAAATCGCTTGTAATCGCAATCCCAAAGCCAATGAAACCTGTGGGGGACTCGAAAAGTTATCGACCAATATTTCTGCTTTGTATTATGTACAAGATCCTCAAAAGGCTGATCTACAACCGCCTTGAACCGATTATTGATTCATTGCTTTATAAAAAGCAGGCTGGGTTTCAATAAGGAAAATCAACAGTGGATTAAGTCAATCTATTGACACAAAACATTGAAGATTGTTTTGAGGCTAAGAAAAAGGCTAGTGCCGTGTTCTTCAATCTGAAAAAGGCATATGACACTATCTGGCATCGTAGCCATACCTGCAAACTGCTATGGCTTCTGCTGGATAATTGTGAGAATTATTATGAAACTTGTCCGAAACCGAATTTTTACCCTTACTACTGCTGACAGCACACAAAGCAGGCTATTTGTCTAAAAAACAAGGTTTCTCAAGAATCGGTCTTGCCTTCCCTCTTTTCAACTTCTATACGTACGACCTGTTTTCAACAATTTTCAGAACGTTTGTCTATATGCAGATTATCTACCATTGTTGCAATCTTTTGAAAATTGGAAGAACCTAAAAGAGACTTTAAGTCAAGACATAACTTTCAGCGCATTTTTAAATTTGAAGGTTGAAGCTCAGTCACACTAACACGATGATGGCAGTTTTTCATTTCAATAACCGAGACGCCAAACATGAGCTAAACGTCTAACACAGCTGTTTTGTCCAACCTGCGCTAATCTTGGGGAAAATCTGAACAAATTGCTCACGTTCCGTTACCATCTAATAATATTTCGCAAAAAACTATCTTCGCGCGCCGAATAAGCGACCATCATCCCCATTCTTAAACACGGAAAAACCTTTGACTCATCCTTCTACTATAGCCCCATCTCTCTCACTTTTTGCACCTGCAAAATATTTGAAAAAATGTTTCTTGGACGACTTAGTCATTTTCTGGAATACCACAACATTAGGGTGGAGTGAAAAAAAAATTTGAAAAAAGTGTAGTTGAAAAAGTGTAGTTTTTAAATCCTGCCAAATAGGCTAAAACTTCAAAAAAATTGGTTTTGGCGAGTTGCTACCTTTGGGGGGCTAGCAACCCCCCAAAATGTGTTTTTGGGGGGTAAAATTGACAAAAAATGTCGTAACTCGGTAACCGCTTATCGTAGAGGCATGATTTATGGCTCAAAATTTGCAGAATTATCACGTTTCTATATGTGCTAAGAGAAAGTTTTTGTCTATTTCCACAAGAAAAAAAGTTATAATCGATAAACCGTTTTTTATGCTCAATACTCGAAAATTGCGCTGTATGGAAATAACTTTGATCTAACATTTGAAATGATATATGTCTAACTGATAAGGACTAATTATGACAATCACAATATAAGGACTAATTATGACAATCACAATATTAACAAGATGATTTGGGATAACTTTGGTCACCAGACAAAGTACCTAAATAGGCCTACTCATAAGGTACAGAACGTGCTAGCTTTACTGCCCATAAAATGTTTAGTATTTCAGTAATTTAAAGAAAATCTGTTACATTTCATTACTTTCGAACTGTTGATGCTGATATTGGGTTGTTTTGCCTAAGGAGTGAGAGAAAAATAAGAAAGCAAGTTAGAGTACACCAAATACCCTACGCAAAATGAAGCGCATCAGAATTGCACTTTAGTGTCAAATTTTTTCAAAAGTTTTCGAGATTTAATCTTCTGGCGAATCAACTTGGTCCAACAACCCATCTCTTCGCTCAAATCCTTCAACTTGTGCTGCAGCCTCTTTTACCATTTTGACATGGCGCTCTACACATTGGTTGTGACATGGGTGGTCGAGCTGCAGTGGTCTTATCCGGCATTGTTTAATATCTAAATCAGTTAAATGTTCAATTACCGGAGGCTGCTGATGGCAAGATGTTAAATTCACCATCTTGTAGTAGGAGTTCACTGTTAGATCCAGTGTGGGCGGTTCAAACAGCCGTACAGTTGAGGCGGTATCATAATATTTTGCTCCTTCCAAAGAATATTCTTCACTGCGACTGTCAACCAAGTCATGATTATCAAATGAAACCGTTGATGGCAAGTTTCCACGAATCGAAAGCACTTTCTTCACTCCTCGCATTCGTATCTCCTCATCGTTGTCACCCAACATGGCGATCAAGACATTTTCCTGGTGTGCGAAAAATGCATTTCGTTGCACAACTTTCAGAGCAGTTTTCCGAACAGCTTCGTCAGGCACCTGAAGAATTCGTTGGACCAAGTTGAAAAAATTTCTAGATCCGCAGGTTAGTTGACTATTTAACTTAATTTCAAACCAACTTGGAAAGTAAACTTGAAGACAAAACTTCGTCAGAGTTTCCAAGTTTGAGGAGGGTTCATCCACCGAAACATAATATCTGAGGATTCGACAGCCCAGAGTTAGCCAGCGTGAATGCACAATGGGACCTACTTTTAAATGTTGCAAGTCGCTGTCGACAACTCCCATGATTATTGCTGAACATATCTTGTAAGCATAGTGTTGATCAGTACTCAGATCATTAACAACTGATTCTGGCAACTGTACAAACTGAGGGATTGAAATTGACTTAAAATTAGCAGCAACCGGCCAACTTGAAACATCTCCAGTTAAACACTTCCCAATTGGTCCTGCAAATGTGTCAGGACTATTGTTGGTTCCATCAAGCATAGTAAAGACATGGCGCAAGGGTAGTTCATTGGTATGTAGTAGGCAAATTACCCATTGTAGTGGCTTGTTCAATAGTTCTTCCAACTTACGAATGCAACCATTGAACTTGCCTGTCATTGCTGCAGTTCCATCAGTGCCAACTACTGTAAGCTTGTCATGTAATTCGGTGTTGGCAATGGTGTTGAAGATCTTTTGTGCTATGGTTCTTCCTTTGCCATCCTCTGTGGAAAAATGAGAAAGATAGTATTCACCAGGCTGCCCAACCATTGTATAGTGATCTTCAAGTTGCACAGACCTGTAAAACTTGTCATTTGGCCCTTGCATGGTGACCTGTGTTGCATCTTTGCGCCCATCAAAGTATATGGCATTCACTAACTCGAAATTTTCTTGCTCCTTTTTCCTAATTTCAGCACGGCATCGTTCTCGCTCTCTTCGAAGCTTGCTACGATCAATAACGTATGTCTTGTCATCATCAGTAATTAGACCCAAATCTTGCATCACACTATTAGCGATCGCAGCAGCAGCTCTGTCGGATATCTGAAAACGCTCACTCATCCTTGCAAGGTTTGACCAAATCATTCAATTCTGATTTTCATATGGCATTGATTGAGAAACAAATTCAGAAGCAGCAGAAGATTGCGTTTGGTCTGTGTTGGTTAAACTAGAATCTGACAGATAATCCAAAGCTGACTTAGGCACTGATGTAACTGATGTAACGGAAGAACATGTTGGTGGTTCTTGGTGATTCTGGATGAGTAACGGAAGAACATGTTGGTGGTTCTGGATGAGGTTGTAAGGGTCGAGAGCGCCTCAAAAACTGTATGTCAGCTGACGTTGAAGGAACCACAGCATCCACACATTTTCCAACTCGCTTACTAGTTTGATCTTTATAAAAAGCATAATCATCATCTGTCATTTTCAAACCATGTTGTTTCTCCAAAATTCTGCGCTGCTTATCGTCAGCACAAAAAACATCAAATATTTCATCAATAGTTGACATAAACTCTTTTTCCTTTTGTAAAAATGCTTCTCCTCGTTTTTTCTTTGACCAGCGATCAAGTGCACTGAAACAATTCACAAAACTTTGAACTTTTTTCGAAATGGTGTACAGATCAATGGGATATACGTTGCACCATACCCATCTGTCATAAATTTCTCTGGCAATGTCATTTGCAGCATTGAAGGTTCGAAAGTTTTTCAAATGAAGAATGCGTTCTATTACATGTCGCTTGGTAGGCAATACTCCTGGTGGAAAACTACCACGGGTAGAGAAAGTGTGTCCACTATGTAAAATCTTCTTTACAGAAGTTGAACTCCGTCTTTTCATATTTTACTACTTCGCAGTTTGGCCAAAGCTTTGATTTACACAATTACTTAACAATATACCTGCAAAAAATAATAATAACTTTTCAGATAACTATTAGTTAAGTACAAACAAACAAACTTATTAAACAGTTTTTCTATCATAACTTTTTTTCTTGTAGAAATAGACAAAAACTTTCTCTTAGCACATATAGAAACATGATAATTCTGCAAATTTTGAGCCATAAATCATGCCTCTACGATAAGCGGTTACTGAGTTACGACATTTTTAGGAAATTTTACCCCTCAAAACACATTTTGGGGGGTTGCTAGCCCCTCAAAGGTAGCAACTCGCCAAAATCAATTTTTTTCGTAGATTTTACCTGTTTGGCAGGTTTTTAGAACTACACTTTCTTCAATTTCAAAAAAAATTATTTTCACTCTACCCTACCACAACATCTTTTCACCCTTGCAAGCTGGTTTTAGACCTGGTAGATTGACTGTAAATTAGGTTCTCCTTCTCTCACAGTCAATCGCAGATTCTTTTTACCAATCAAAACCAGGCGCAAGTACTGTCCTCCTCACTGCAGATTTTGCAAAAGCTTTTGACTCATTCTGGAATTCTGTCCTTCTCTTGAAACTCCTCTTTTTCGGTCTTCCGCTCTGCTTTGTCGAATGGATAAGACCTTATCTTTCATATCGCCGTTCGAAAGTCCGTATCTGTAATTCCTATAGTCGTCCTCTCCGTCTTCGAAGAGGTATTTCTCAAGGTTCAGTTCTTGGACCAGTTCTTTTCTCTCTCTTTACTAATGATCTTCCTACCTTTTTTTCTTCATCTGTTAAAGTCTCTCTCTCTCTCTCTCTCTCTCTCTCTCTCTCTCTCTCTCTACGCAGACGACCGTGCAATTCGGGCCTCTTTCTCAAGTGTTATGCGCAACTTCCACTTTCCAAGCTTCCCTCAACAAACTGGTGGAATGGTCCTCTAAATGGCGTATATCTTTCAACCCTCTCAAGTGTGAGTCATCCTTCTTCAGCCTAGACCTCCACTAGTCTTGTCTTAAACCATCTCTTCCTATTCTCAACACCCCACTTAATTTTAACCTAAACCAACCTTTCTCGGTGTAACCTTCGACCGCATCCTTTCTTTTAAGCATCATGTCTTATCCTAACAGAAAAAGTTTCATAGCCGATTCCTTGCCTTTTGATCTATCGCCTCTGCTTCCTGAAGGCCCTTAAAGGAATTTTAATGTACTTTATATAAAGCCTTTATACAGCTCATCCTTACCTATGCTTCCCCAGGCTGATTTTCTTTTTCACCTCCCATACATATCATCTCTATGGAGAGGATGCATAGATCCTCCAGTAGAGTAATCACAGGCTGTCTATCGCCTACTCCAATCCCCCTGCTTCACCTAGAAGCGCTTCTTCCTCCACTTCGAGTCAAATTCACCTACCAATCCCTCTCTTTTTTTAACTAGTCCTCAGACTACCTCCATCCTTTCCTCTGGCCTCTCTCGCCAATTCTAACCTCCGCACACGTCTCAAGAAAGGTTCATGGAGATCATTCTTCCACTCACATAATCTTACCCCTAACGTACAACTATCTCGCGAATCCCAAATCTTTTGTCTTTCTAAACCTCCTTGGTCTACTTTTTCTTACTCTATCTCACAGCAACTCTCTTCTGCATGCTCTCGCAATGCCTTTCCTTCCCTTTGCAACGCCGCCGCTACTTCTTACCTGTTCTCCCTACCCCATAGCAACATCACCACCTGGACTGATGGATCGGTTCCTGGCAGGCTGGGAAAGGGTGGTACAGGGACCCGTGTACAAAGTGTCTCACTGCTGCCTCTTTCTTCTTCTCGGATGGACTCTGGTCATCAGCTACAGTGCCGAGACCTATGTCATTCTTCATGCTCTTGACTGGTGTATCTCTCACTCCACATCATGTGCGTTTGAATCTGTCAATTTGTTCTCTAACTCTCTATTTGTATTGTCAACCCTCTCTGATTCTTTACCTTACTTATAACTCCCAAGTCCCTCTTCGATACCCAATCTCTCCTTAATATTCTATCCGACTCTACGTAGTCTATTTTCAATGGATACCTTGGTCATTCTTTCCTCCCAGGAAATGACTTAGCTGACTCTCTCTCGCTAAAGTTGGAGGCTTTCTTGACCCCTCCACGATATCACTGTCTCTTTCACCGCTTATTTCCTCCCAACGACTATCCCTTTACACCAGTTGGAGATGCAGTATCCAATCTGGTCTCTTTCAACACCAAATTTTTCAAGTGTCTTAGGAGGAGCTTACTCTTCCTCGCTCCTCTTGTTGTGCTCTCTCTCGTTTACGCTGCAACGGGCACAGCACTCTTCATTTATTTATTTTATTTATTTTATCTCTATATTTATCCTCCTGACTCGCAGGAAAGCGACGGAGGCGCTAATACATAGGGTAGGCAATTACCCCGACCTGCTTCCGGAGATACCAAGATATTGCTGTCCGCTGTGATTTAATAGAGGTATGACTTTAATTTAGAACTGCTTGCCAGGACCACCAAGCAGGTGAATATGCCATAAAGTGTCTTTCCCAAGGACACAACAGAATGGCGCGAGTGGGTTTTAAACCGAGGCCGTGTTGGTCACAAGCCCAACGCTTTAACCACTCGACCACGCTTCATGGCACATGAAGCATGAAGATATGTATCTTCACAGGGTTGGTCGATCCGAGACTCCTTCATGCAGCAACTGTGGTTTTGAATCACAGGACATCTTTCATATCATGCTTGACTGCCCCGTACTTGACTCTATGCGTCTGGCCGTCTTCGGCCACTCCCTTTCTATTCTGGACCTCTGGTCCCGAGCCTGGGAGTTTCCCGATTATTGGGACTCCGCGAAGTTGATCCGTGCCTCCATCCCCAGAAATGGTTTGGATAAGCCCACCACCACCACCAAATTTTCAGGAAGGCGTAATGAACAATACTTGTATCGCGTTTCTTATTTTTAACTTTTTAAAATTTTTACTTCTTTTTTTTCTCCTGACTCACAGAAAAGTGTCGGAGGCGCTGTACGTAGTGCAACACAGAGATCTCGTAAGGAGAGGTAGCTGTATAATTTGAAAAAATTTTGCAAAACAAATTTTAAATGTATGATGACTTTTTAAGTGTCTCTATCTCTGAATTTTTTTTTATATATATTCTTTTCATTTACGGTACACCGTATAACGTCAAATAAGATGAGAAAAATTATTTCTCTAGCCCTGTTGGGTGTGTTGCTTTTTTTCTATTTTTTTTCTTCAAATTAAATTTTTTTGTTTTTTCTTTATTACGATGTTACTTCAATTGCAATTTATAGCTGGCTTAATTTAGACGATAAAAAAAAAAAATAAATAAAAACGGTTGGAGGCTGACTTTAGAGATCTTCTGGTCTTTACCACATTTACAATGTTGACAAATTGTGGTTTAAAACTTAATTATTTTTGATATTGCAAATTGTGTATTGATTGTTAATCAACTTTGAAACAAATAAACTAAACTGAACGGAACCCTTACAACTTCGGGTTTGCTCATTCCTAAAAATTCTATTCCACACGTGGACAAAATTAGATATACTGGCAAAATTGAAATACTGCATTTTCAATGCAGTTATCTTGATTAGGCTTTAGAAAATTACTGTTTATGCCACAATTAATTGATTGAAGATATTTCAGCTTGTAAAAAAATATATTATTTATCGTTTACAACCATTTCAATTTAGATTTACTCTAGATATATGAAACATAAAGTCAGAGCGTACCTAAGCCAAGTTAGCACCTCTGGGAAAATTTTTGGTGCTGCTCTCCCCCCCCAATTATATGCATTTAAATTTATTCAAAATGGCGTCAAAATTTTGAACATATTACGTATATTAACTTTTTTTGTTTATTAAGCGCAAAATTTTTAACGACATTGTCAAAATCCATCTTTACAAAAATTTGATTCAATTTTAAGAAGAGTCATATTCTGAACCTTATCTTGGCCTGTAGATACGCTTTGTAATACATTCAAAAGTTTCAGTAAATATTTGTAGTTGTAATCAAGCTAAAACCAAATAATTCATTCACTCCATAAAAAAATTGTAATTTTTCGCTTAATCTTGATTGGAGAAAACTCACTTTCAATTTTTTTTAAAGGTTTTAAATATTTTCTCTACAAAACTAAACTTTACTAACAGCAGACATTGTCACAGGTTGGAAATATAAAATTTTGTCAGTGCAATGAGGACCTATATTTGAAAAAGCTTTTAACCATCCGAAAGAAAAGTATATTTTGTATTGCTTAATTTTAGTATGAGTTCAAGCAAGGCTCTTCTTGAAACGGCCTTGGTACAAGTCAAAGTTATTTAAGCTGACAAGTCTTTTATTTGGTGAATCAGAAATGGTTATAAGCGCGCTTACTAAAACCAAGCAAATTGCCAATAATCAAAAAAAATTTAAGTTAGTGTATAACCCTAGCCTTGACCTGTAATGAGTTTAAATCCCGTAAAAGTAAAAATTTGTTCAAATCCTTTATGAGCGATATATTTATTTCAGAAATGCTTTCTAAGACCGCCAAGAAGAGAAAAATGCTGTCAAGAATTTTTTCCAAGAACACAACGAATTGACGCAAAGAGGTTTTGAATTGCAACCGGGCCGATCACGTTCGCCATTAATATGGCACTCGGCCACGCTAACGGACTTTTTTTTTATAACAAACACGCATTTAGAGACACATTTTCTTTTCACTTATATGAGGGTATTTTATTTTTACAGAATTTTTACTCGGTAAACATATTTACCAGATCAAAAGTTTCCAACTTGTATAAATTTACGACGTACTAAATCTAAAACATACGTACAAGAACGAACTCTTTACATAAAATAATTTTGAGAGTTAAGTGAAGACCTTTTTTTTTGGTCTTTACCTAGTTTTTGGCTTCAATTGCAAAAATTAAAAGGCAAATTTTACTATAAATTCAGGTGAAAACAAAAAATTTATTATTATATTGAGTTTTTTGTCCGTTAAAAGTAGCTTTTCAACCTAGGTAGTTAAAAGATGCAGGAAACCTAATTGTGTCTTTTGGACCCTGGAGGTAGTTACATCAACCTCGTCAATGCTTCGTATTATAAAATCACCCACCAGTTTGAAACTTCTGATATGGATAAGGGATTCTTAAACTGAAAATTGGCCACCATAAAGGGGGCTAAAAGCGTTTTCAGGATAGACCCAATGTTGGTGGAATATTGTAAAACATGTAAAATTTATATTGTTGATTTAGAACTTAGAAAGAGAAGGAGGACGAAACATTTTAAGATTGACCCTGAAAAATTGCAAACCCAAAAATTTTAGAATACATAATGTATATATAGCAGAAAAAAATATTAAAAAGCACTTAAAGCTGCTTAAAAAATTGCAAAATTAAACATGTAATGAGTTTTTGTGCAAAATTTGATGAAGTAAAATTTTGAAAAATTTGACTTTATTTTGACCAATAAAACTCCGTAAATGACTTTTGAGCAACCAAAACCAACGTTAGGTAAGTTTTAAGATGTAATAAAATCCTAAAAAAATTTTATTGTATTGACTTTAGCGGGCTCTAGTTCTTGCAATCACTGTTTTTTCACAAAAAACTGTTCTAGTTTTATTTTTGTTGATGACTGTTCTAGCCATTCAAGTTTAATGATAAAACACAACTGGTTGCAAAACTAATATTTCGAGTCGTATAAATTTCTTACTTAATATATTCGCTGATTATTTCTTTCATAATATTCCAGTTATAATCACCAATTAATGAAGAAGAATCAAGAGCAAAAATCATATCTGCAGCATTTGTTGGTTGGCAATAGTCTAAACACAGAAAAGTTTCAGTCAAACCAGAAACTTTAGAAGGTTTAAACTTGAAATCAACAAAAATAAATTATTTAATCACTCACAAGAACAGAATTCACACGGCGTTATCCAATGGAAAGAAGATACATTTTTCTGCGATTTGTTCAAAGCACATTTGATTTCTTAAAAACGTCCAAATTTAGCAAAGTGATAACTACCTAAAACATTCTATTTTCGATTTACCTTGACAAATTGGCTGTTCACCAGTCCATTTACCAACCGTTTCATCAGCAAAATTTTTAATGCATTGCCTTGTTTCATTTCCAACTAGCTTATAGCCATACTCACATTCAAAAAAACAAACCGTATTCAGATTCACAAACTCTGAACAGTTTACGAATCCTTTGTTTGGAAAAACTGGTGGACGACAACGAATTGCTAAAACAAGCATTTAATTTTGCAATCACTGTAAAAAGATTTGGCAATCGGATAATGAGATAGAATGCACGTTAAAATAGGGCAATATTTTGTGTTATTTTGGAATGATTCAATATCCAGCAAAAGGTTTTTATTTAAATTTTATATTATGTTTTTATGTAAAAATTAAAATTCTTGTTTAAACCTTAATAATAGGGATCTGCCGAAGCTTCGGCTTCGGCACGCCGATTAATCGGCACTTTTGCCGAAGCCAAAGCTTCGGCCAGCAATTTTTCATTATTATAAGATCCTTACACCTGATAGCTGATATAATTCATTTTTTCAAATACAAAGCTAGTTACAAAATCACATGCTATTGCTTCTGTGATGTGTTATTCATCTGTTTTGAAACATGTTTGTTTACACCCCAGGTTCTTAAACTGGGGGGCGTAAAAGGTTTTTCAGAGAGGTGCGAGCAGCTGGGTACAAGTTCATTCAATAACTGTAATGATATAAAATGAATGGAAAAAGAAAAATATGACAGCGGTTTATTAAAGTATGGTTTAAAAGATTTCATGGTGAATAGCCAAGTGGTACCACAATGCATGATATAGATGATTTTCCATTTTGGCACGATCGGCTTTGACTACTTATGATTACTGACGACCCGGGCGACATGAACGTTCTTGACTGACGGGCCCACTGGGTACGCGACAATTTGGCGGGGTCAATTTGGCGGGAGACAATTTGGCGGCGCAAATTTGTCGGCAAGCCAATTTGGCGGGAAAATAAATAAAAATGATTTACCTTCACTAGCGTTGAAGCGACAGCAAAAAAGTTTTGTTATGTCGCAAAAGCAATTGAAAAGACAATTGTAAATGTTCAGCTGATAAAAGCAAAAAGTTTAATTTAAAGTTGTTAAATGCGTTAAATTTAGCGATGTTTCTAGCCCAATATTTATCTATTTAAATTTACAATAGCTTAATTTCAAATATTTAAATTAAAAAAGATATTTGAATAGTTAAATTTTCGACTCACAGTCGTTTAACATGCATCTTTTACAAAAAAGTACAATAATGTAGTTTACTACAAAGACGACAGGTTAGAAGTTTTACGGGCGTACGAATTTGTGACGTCATAATAAGCATTTTACTATATCTAAACAAATCTATTCTGGTCGGCACGCAAAAACAGTTTTATTTTAACTATTTTTTTTAGTTCTAACAGTTTGTTTCGTCTATAGGGCTCGTCAGAAAGCAATCCAAAATTTGAAAAATAAATACAAAAAGTAAAGCTTAACAAAGCGATAAAAAGTCGGCAAAAGAACTTAAAACAAAAAAAATTACGGCAGTGATTAAAATTGTCAAGAATCAAAACAGAAGATTAGATCAAGCCAAATAGCAAAGCTTACAGAATAGTATATAAGGCGGTTGCAAATCGTGTTTGATTAAATTTCAATGTGTAAAGTTTTTTTCCTTTGCTTACGCTAAAGTTTCCAAATAACGAACGAATTTATTGGAACAAACAGAGCGCCCTAAAAATGCTTTTAAAAAAATTAAAGATTTTTATTTGTTCTAGTATTCTATTGTACAAACCTGATTGAATTTTTGTATCATTTGTTTCGACTTGTTCCCGTTGTACTGTTGAACATTTTTTCATACCGGTAATCAGTGTTTTTCAGAAGTCATAAATTGCACAGCTGCGATTAATGCAATGAAATTGTTCTAAGTTTTGGCAGGCGCGAGAATTTATGGTCAGCACGTAGGTAATAAATAAGCACTGCGATTTCAAATTCGCACAACAATAATTTTGTTCAGTTATATTACGAAAAGATTAAATACACATTTATCTTGCCGAATTTCGCCGTTATCCTAGAATCATTAATCATGATATTAGCCATAATAAATTCAAATTTGGAAACAATAGCGTAAGCAAAGGAAAAAAACTTACACATTAAAATTTAATTTAAACAAATTGTAACCGCTTTAACTTTTTAGTCACTGCCGTAATTTTCTTTTTGTCTTAAGTTCTTTTGCTGACTTTTTATCGCTTTGTTCGCGTTGATTTTTTTACTTTTTGTATTTGTTTTTTAAATTTTTGATTGCTTTCTGACAAGCCCTATAGACGAAACAAACTGTTAGAACTAAAAAAAAATAGTTAAAATAAAACTGTTTTTGCGTGCCGACCAGAATAGATTTGTTTAGATATAGTAAAATGCTTCTTATGACGTCACAAATTCGTACGCCCGTAAAACTTCAAATCTGTCGTCTTTGTAGTAAATATAAGGCGGTTGCAAACTTTGTATTATTGTACTTTTTTTGTAAAAGATGCATGTTAAACGAACGTGAGTCGAAAATTTAACTATTCAAATATCTTTTTTAATTTAAATATTTGAAATTAAGCTATTGTAAATTTAAATAGATAAATATTGGGCTAGAAACATCGCTAAATTTAACGCATTTAACAACTTTAAATTAAAATTTTCGCTCTTATCAGCTGAACATTTACAATTGCCTTTGTAACATAACAAAATTTTTTTGCTGTCGCTTCAACGCTAGTGAAGATAAATCATTTTTATTTATTTTGGTATTTTGGTATGTATTATTTATTTTATTATTTATCAAATTGGCTCGCCGACAAATTGGCTTGCCCACGAATTTGCGCCGCCAAATTGTCTCCCGCCAAATTGGTCCCGCCAAATTGTCTTGCTTCGGGCCCACCAAGGTTTGCACGTAACACTTCTAAGACGACTAGCAGTTTAAGATGGAGGTCTGGCGCTTAAACACTACGCATAGCCATTTTATCTGTAGTCTACTCTACAGTACAGCGGAATATATGCATCAGTTTAATGTTGCAGTGTACACACTCGTCTTATTGACAGTGTTCTTAATGATTGTAACTGGATGCCTGCATCCCACTCTAACGGTCAACCTACCCATTCTTGCCATATCCAACCAGCTAAACTTCATCGTCTGGGAGCCACTCTCCTCTTGGCTGACCGCAGCATTTTAGACCTCAAGCAACTCTTGCATAATCATTTGGTCAGGCCATTATATGAGCGGCGGGAGAGATTAAAATCCAGACGCCCATTTGTACCTGCAGCACGCAAACTATAAGATAATGCATCTAAACTAGATAGCCTATCCGTGTTGGTCAGTGGACAGACTTTACATGGAACATATAGTACCTAAACAGCCCACCTAAACTTTACGATTTCATCCCAAAAGTTGGTTCCAGGCTTCTTGGTCGGGGCCTGCTTAGGTAAGACTCAACCGCTTGCAAACTGGCATTGGGCGTTTTTGGTCATTTTCGGATAAATAAGGTTTTGTTTCCTCTTGTAATTGCGAGTGTGGTGCACATAAACAAACTGCAGACCACATCATTTCTGCATGCTTTACACATCGGGCACAAAAGGACGTTGTGGTCTGTCAATCCTAGATACCAGACGCAGGCTCAAGAACATCACAGCCATCATCGGATGAAAAAAGAACAAGCGGATGATTCCAAACGATGACGACGGCGACAAATGCGTGATATGCTATGAAACAACAGCAATCATGCAATGAGACCAAGCTGTTTCAGCGTTATTTTAGACAAGAAAAACCCTGACCATAGAGATAAGCACAACCGAATAATGACGTTTAACTGGCTAAATGCCGAAAAGTCTTGGAAACTGGTCTGTTAGAGTGGGTCGCCAGCGTGGTCTAGTGGTTAAAGCGCTGTGATTGTAATCAACATGATCTTGGTTCAAAACCTGTTCGCGTCCCCAGCCAATAATTCTATGCAATGCTACGTATAAATCTGGCTTTCAATTTTAAGCCGTAATCAAAAATAGAACATGCTAATAAGCTAACATTTTTAATATTTTAAAAAGGAACATTTTGCATAATAATTAAAACCACATGAAACTCGTGCGATAAACCCATACGAGGCCACTGCAGCGCGCGCGGCCAAATCGGTACGGTACCGTACGGGCAGCCCTTGCAGGGCCCGCATAGAGTTCTTAAAAAAGATACTTTGCAGCACTTTACCTTGTTTGGTTATCTTGGGAAGCAGTTTTAAACTTCAGTCACATTCTTATAAATCTAAAAAAACCAAATGAAAATTTTAAACCGGACAGCAATATTTTGGCATGTGCGGAAGCAGGTCGCGTTAACAGCTTTCTCTATGTATTAGCACCTCCTTCGCTTTTGAGCAAGTCGGGAGGATAAATATAGAGATGAAATAAAATCAAAAATGAAATGTGTTGTAGGAATCTAGTGACAATGCGCAAGGTGTCATTCAAGGCACAAATGGATGTCTTGATTTAAGTTGCCGCAGCTCTCTACCAAGAGGAGACAGGAGCCTTTCATATAAAAGGTGTTCTGGCTCCTGAGCGCGGCGAGCTAGAGACAGTATGGCTTTTTGGCGGCAAACCTTTAGTTGGATGCTGGTTAAGATAAAAAGGTTGTCCGTTGGTGTGGAGCACAAGCATCCGGTTACTATGTGCAAGGAATCGTTAATGGGCTTGTCAATAAGGTGAGTATGGGCACTGCGGCACAAAAAAAACGCCCAGTACTCATTCGCGGAATGGACCAAGGCAAGAGTGGCTGTGCGAAGTACTGTGACATACGCACCCCAGCTTGCCAGCCGATTGCTTTAGAAACCCAACGCGAGATGTTAACTTTTTATGCAGTGACTCTAAGTATCGGCAAAACGTGAGTGCCCTATCCAGCTTTATGCCAAAATAAAGATGTAAGGCTGCTGACACAGTCTTTGCTGCATTGTGCTTGAGCTTCCATTTGTAAAAGTAGAAGGAGAGGGTTGCTATATCCTGAGTAAGAGCCCTCTCTAATGCCCCCCAGTCGTTTGCATAGTGCAAAATGGCCAGGTCATCACTATAAGCAAATTTTCTGTCAACTGTCATTGGCAGGTAATACGTATAAATATTAAACAAGAGGGAAACTAGAACTGATCCTTGTGAGACGCCATTCTTTAATGGTTAAGGCGTCGTAACCTGCTTTATTTTCCGGTACCGGTGGTGAGAGTAAAACTTTGATTACGAACAAGTTCTATATAATCGATGAGAGCATGTTCCTGTCCGGAAGAAGATAGAGTAGCTTGCAGATGAGGCCGTGGTGCTATACAGTATCGTAGGCTGCTGTGAGATCGACGAACACAGCGCCGGCCTTCGTTTTGGCCGAAAAGCTGTCCTCAATTTCTTGGGTCAGAAGAGTTACTTAATCTACGGCTGACCTTTCGCGCGAAATCCAGCTTGCTTTCTAGGTAGCAATGAGTAAATAATTGGTTCGACGAGAGCCTAGGTAAGTTTCTCCAAGATCTTGATATGAGGCAAGCGCGAGACTGTAAGTACTACAACACCACACACTTTCCATGAGGCAAGTTTGAGCACTACAACATCAAACTGTCGCGCAGTATTCAGCTGTCGTGTAGGCCATATACTGGGCGGTACCAATTTTTTGCATAACATCACAAGATGGGTATGGTAAGCGATCTAATCCAGTTTTACTCCAAATAAATCCTCACTGGATAAAAGAATAAACATTTATTGCTATTTTAAACTTTTATCTCATGTTTTTCTCTTGGTTGTTTTAATGAAAGACTGCGTTTCAACCTCCAAGTCCAAAAATAAGTTGAAATTGCAATAATGCTTTTACTTAAACTCCCTTCTAAGTCCTTCTAATCACCAAGGAAACAATGCTAGATCGTCTGCACTGGCAAATTTTTTAAAAAATAGTGAAAAATAAGTCATAGGAATAAATGTTAAAAAAGGAGAGGAGCTAAGAACACAGTTTCTCAGACCGAGAAACGCCTGAAAACGGTTTCAGACGGCAAAACATACTTCGATTGTTGTCATCAGTAATAAGGGTAAAACTTCGTTTCTAGAAAAGTTCTATGATCATACGACCCATGTGCTTATGGGAAAGAAATCTCAGCAGTTTGCAGGTAAGTTTACGGTGCCCAACAGTGTCATATACTGCTGTCAGATTGAAAAATACGGCACCCACCTTTTTTTTAGCTTTAAAAGAATCCGTAATGTTCTGTGTTAACAAAACAACTTGTTCTACGGTTAAATTTTTGCGTTAAACTTGTTGATTTCCTAGAAAGCAGTGGATCTATAGCTGGTTCAATGTGGGCTTAGATAAACCTTTCGAGGATCTTATAAAAAACACAGAGCAGAGATATCGTTTGATAATCTTTTGAGTCCTCTACAGGCTTCATCGGCTTTCGAATCGAAAATATAAACGCTCTTCTCCAAATTTCGAAAATTTTGAGTTGGCGCAAGCTGGAAGAAATACTGTGGTGTATGTACTGTATTTTAAACTATTTTAACAGTTTCTAACATGTTACAAAAAGAATTGCTTTATCTCCACTAATACAATTTGTATGACCCCAAATTTAAATTGGCTTTTGTTAAATCAATTGAACTAAGTTTACTTATTTTTAACCTTTTTTGGAATATATAAAGACTGCTTTAAGCCTTTAAGCTTTGTCCTAACTATGCTGAGAATAATAATGTAGTCTTTTTAATGATCTACTGAAATCATAATTTACATAGTAGCAAAGATGGAGCATTTAAAAAGTATAAAGATATTGAGACACCACCAAAAAGACTTTGAAAAACTCATTTAAAAAAATACTTGCTACAGAGTACTTTTCAGTTAAACTTTAAAAATTGAGAAATATCTACAAGTTGTTAAAATTAATTATTGAAATGTAATTACTTATTAATAGTTGGCAACTTCAATTCTACATTGAGAGGATTTTCAAAAACTCATTCTACAATTCTATGTCTGATTTTATAATCTGCTTTTTCGTTTTGCTTAAATTACTACTTCCTATATAAAAAACAATAGCTTTAAAGTTTTGTGTGCTTTTTTACTAAGTAACATAGTGGGCTAATTTGTAAAGAAGGTTTATTAGGCTAAGCAACAATAGTTGGTTTTCGTTCATTACTAGCCGAGTTTAGTTGATTTTGCCTTTTAAATTTTGGGAAATTCCCAAAGCCCGCGAGATTAGTAACGAGTAACAGTGAACAAAACCCTAAAAAATGATAAGAAAAAAGCTAAGACTTTGTTTTGGTATTGAATAATCAGCTAAAAGGTATAAAATAATGCAAATGCCAAGTTGATGGGAAGCTTCACATACTGTAATTTAATTTAATTTTTGAAATTCGCATTGCTTATTCTTGATAAAAATTTTTTACAAGCCTTTCTCTGCTGCACAATTAGATTCCATTGCTTTCTTTAGGCTTAAGAGCAGTTCACCTCCCTCTTTATTGATTTCAGTTTCTCTTATATTTCTTTTTTCTTTTTGGCCGCTTCACGCGCTATTTACATTATAAATTACTGGTACCATGGAAAGAGGGTAAGCACCTGACATTTTGCTTTCTGTGATTAAAGTAATGAAGGGGAGCAACTAAATTGGCAACCCCAGCAATAGCATTATGCAAAATAAGATTTGCTTAAAATTTACTTGCAAATTTTTCATAATTTGCGCGCGGCGCGACGCGGTACGCGGCAAGATCCTCCAAAAAAGGTTACAGCGCTGTATTGCATGGTTGACATCACTAATTCACGCCATGTTATCTTACAGGTCAATTCTTTCCAAACTTTTTCTTTTTCGCAAAAGCAGCAATCTTTCAGCTGCTTTGGTATTTGTAATACAAATGTAAAGCAGATGAGAGATTGCTGCTTTTTGAAAAAAAAATTTTTTCGAAAGAATTGAGCTCTAAGGTAGTATGGCGTAAAAAATAGCAGTTACTTCTTAATTGTTACTTTTAGGAAACTTTTACATTAACTGCTTGTTTGAAAATTTTATTTGTTACTTTATATTCATTAAGCCAACTAAGAACTAACCAATAACAAAAAAATAATTACATTACAAAATTTCTAATGTAACTGCTTTTTTCTTATTTGCTTTTGCCTTTGATATGGCAATAACGTGCAATCGCTATCGAATAATTCTTAGTTGGCTTAGTGAATATAAAGTAAAAGTTAAAATTTTAAAAGTAGCAGTTAATAACAGTTATGAAAAAGTAACGGTTAAACACATCTCTAAAAAATATCTTTATATACGTAGATGCTTTACAAAATCAGACCTATTTTCGGACCGTCTATATATTATTAACTTGCCTCTGCAAAGGGGTTAATGGCATAATTTAACACTTTATTTCAAATAAATAAATTCTCAATTTCTATACCTCCACTAGGAATAACTTCTTTATCTGCGAATAATTAAAAAAATTGTAATAAAGCTAAAAACGAACAAGCGTCTTTCTGTAATCAAAAAAAATTACCTAAAGAAGCACAACAATAAGTTTTACGTCATGTTACTTACGAAAGCATCTTGGAAAAGAATCATTCCACATGGATCGAGTGAGGTTGGTACACTGAATCACTGCATTACCATTCAAATAAAAATCTTCGTTACATTGAAAAGAACAGACTGATCCAATTTTATTGTTATCACTGCAAGTGACTGTTCCATTTGTAGGGGCTTTCGCGGCCGGACATAAGAATGCTGCAAAAAATTGAAACTTATCATTTTTAAACGTTTTTTGCAGTTTTTTTTAATGTTGTCAATCACGTTGACATACCCACAAACTTTTTAATGTTATTCAAGGACGTTTTTGAGTTCTTCTATATTTTTCTATACAAATTATTTGATTGACCAAACAAAAATATACAAAAAGCAAAGAAATTTCATTCAGATAAACTTGATGTAAACGATACAAAAGATTAAATGGAAAGCTAAAGTTTCATTACCGTTGAAAAAAACAATAAAAAAAAGTAAAAAAAGCGATTTCATTAAAACAATTTGGACTACTTAAAACGTTAGTTATAATTTTTGTTTATTTTGGGCTAGTTTATTTTTTAAAAGGTTGTGTTTAGCACAACTCTTAAAAAATGCAGCCTTTTTACTATTTCGCTTGGGAGAATTGAAATTGTATTGATTTTTATTATTAATCTTACTTTCTTCTATTAAATGCTTTTTTTGATTACCTGAGCTTAACGTTAGTGCAAAAAACAAAAGCACAGCAGAGAATAAAGCTAATTTCATGTTATGCTATTGAAGAAAATGTTAACAAAAAAATTTCAATTCAAGAGTTCTTTATTAAACTACAAGCAGCAAGTTAATCCTGAAAAATAAAGAAAATGTTTTACATGTTTTTTAATAGTATCATGCATCTTACAAAACGATGCAGTAAGTGCTTGTGCCACTTTTATGTTCATTTGCGACAAACAAAAATATCTTTAGATAAATAGCAAATCCGAAACCTAGTTTTTTCGTACCTAATTTTCAACTAAGCAGAACCTTTAATGTACAATATGTTGTCAAATGTGAGTGTTAAAAAATTGTAATGTGGCTAAAATCTAGTTTTAGGTCAAAGGTGACAAACACGTTGTATTCATGTCAATTACGGCATTATCGGAAAATGCATCAAATTTTCTTTTAATTGCTTATTTATTGTTTTTTTCTCCAAATAAACATTGATTGATTGATTGATCGACACATACTGTATATTTCGATATGGCGTGTTAGCCTTTTTAAAAACTTTATGCAATAAAAGAAAAGATTTTATTGAAATTTTGTTGTTTTTATCTAGAATTCTTTTTCAAGAAAAAAAAAAAAATATATATATATACTGTAAAGAATCTCACTTCTCACTATTTCATTCTTACAACCAAAAAATAAAGTTAAAACTTTTTAAGATTCCCTAATATCATCTAACGTTAACTGATTCAACAAGCATATTGGTTGTCATATAATAAATTAAAATTGATTTTGACCATAAATTGTCTTTAGTTATTTTATTGAAATACAACATACATACTAGAGTTAACTTTTTATTTGATATGGACGAGAATCTAACACTTTGTACTGAAGGCAAAAACGACAATTTCTAGTCACTGTCGATCCCTGCACAAAAACAAGACAAGCTTGAAACTTAGAAATCTGTCGCTGCACAATAATTGTAGGCCTATTAAAAAGTTAAAATCGATTTCGATCACAAAATCATCATCAGTTAACAATTCTATCAATTCTGTGGAAAATAAAAATACAAAAACAACAAATTTGGATAAAATTGAGCCTAATAATTACATTGCAGTAAAAAAACTATTTTGAAAACTTTACAAATTTAAACCAAAACACTATTAACTACAATAAGAAAGGTGTAACTGGCATCACACTGATCGGTGAGCAAATCACACTGTGAGCTATCCCACGACAATGAGAGGAGTTATTTTTTTTCTTTTTTGAATTTTATGCAATGCGTATGTGTACGTCATTACGAATGAAAAAATGCTGCCGTTAGCCAGTTACCGCGATATAGTAGCGCGTATTTTGTTTAAAATTTTATTTTAGAATTGTTTTTTTTATCAGTTTTTTTATCAGTAAATGCGGTAAAAAATTACATGCGGTAAGCTCAAACATTCCAAAGCAAATCTAAAAATTATTGTTGAAAATAGTTCAATTGGAAGAAAAACTTAGAATTTTAAAAGTTTAGAATTATGCAAATATAGTTTAAAACAGCAAAGTTTTATTTTTGTTCTATGTAATAATAATAATAGTAACGATGTATTTATATATCGCTCTATACTTAAAAAGTTCGCATAGTCTCAGAGCGGTTGAACATAATAATAAACATCACAACTACAACAACAAAAACAACAGAAAAAACAAAGAAAAATTGTTAAGCCTAGGTTGGCTATAAATTTAAATGCACTTATTGAATATAAAGACTAAAATTAAAGATCAATCATTCAGACAAGTTAGACTTACAAAAACAGGAATAAAATTTGTATAGTATGAAATGACAGGACGTAATTTGTCAACTTAAAAAGAAAAAGTTATCTTAGGTAAAGCAATTGCAAGTGAAATTTTGATTACTTAAGGTCTCTAAAAAAAATAAGTTTTCAACTCCTTTTTAAAAACATTTGTTTGGTTGCAAGATCTTAAAAATTTTGGCAAAGAATTCTATATTAAATACATTTGGTGAGAAATTATTTTTAAAAGATGATGTCTTGTGTTAATAATCCAATTATCTTTGCCTAATCTAAGATTTTCTTTCAAAGACTTATACACAATAACGAGATTTGTTAAATACTTTGGCGATAAATTATTCAGTATTTTATATATTGTTAGACACAATTCTTACTTATACGATATCCAATAGGCAATATGTGAGAATTAAAGTAATATGAAAGCAGATTATGTAGGATCAAAAGCAAAATAAACGATTGATTAATTGATTGAAAAGCAAACAAAACACAGTTTATTTTATAACCATTGTAAGTTTATTCAAAGCAATTTATCCAGCACGAAAATAGGCAGTTGTATATAAAATTTACAAATTGCACTGACTAAGTACATATTTGTAGTATTAAATGAACAGAAAAAACTAAAAAACAAAAATAAAGCAGTAATATACAAAAAACATGTTGCTTGAAAAGGAATAGGACAATACTGTCATTGAAAAGAAATAGGAAAAAATGTCAAATACTGTCGTATCTACTATTCATTCCAAGTGACTTGCAGAAATTCTTCACATGACATTAAAATCAAAGCAACTATCAAACAATTACCCAAAATATTGTTTTAACATGGAGTTTTTATTTTGTTAGGTTTTGACATAGTAGCTTAGTATTACTCAATTTTAGAGCTACTTCTTAAAACTGCCAAGCAGAGAAAAGTGTCTTAATACCTATGACATCACTTTGTGAAGATTGTTTTGTTCCAGTCTTGTTGCTTGAATGTTTCTTCATATTATCATTCAAAAAAAATGATGGAAATATAATTGCGTTATTATGTACTTGTTGGAAAGTTATTATGTACTTGTTGGGAAGCACGTGTAATTGTAGAAGCCGCAGCGCACCTTCGTCCGACTCTACACCAGTGGGCGTCTGACCTAAGACGACCCACTACTAAATTTGACTTGGATTAAATGCGTCAACTGATCCGAAAAAAATTACTATACACTGAACAAGCCCTAGGTGTCACACTTGTATTAGTATTTTATTATTGCCCGCCACGGCGGGATCGTATCGACGATTTGAATCGTTAGTCCACTTTCTATAAATGGACAGAAATAAATATACGGTAACTATATGAAAACATTCCAACATCAACTACTCACTTTTTTTTTACGAGACCACGAATAACCTTCCGACACACTAGCGCTGGCGACGAAACGTCCATCTGCCGCGACGACGATTTTAAACTGAATGAATGGAAACCGCCATCGAAGCAAACGGCACGCCGAAGCCAGTACAGTGTATAGGATAAGTCGAAGAGAAAAAAGGAAAGGGAGCAGCTATTTAGACGCAACATACCGGCCCCAAAATATCTGCTGCGGATATTCTAACAAAGTCTAAATTGCAAATCAATTTAAAATAACCTGGCCTATCAAAAGGGGCGAATGACACAAACGTGAGCGTTTCGCACTGAACAACATAAAACAACATTAACTAATTAAACAACAAAAATCACATAAATTGTCCAACGTATCTGAATACGGATGAGTTTAGTCCGAGCCTTCCAAAAGGCATAGTTTTCGTATGTTTCTGACGATCGAAGAGCTTTCAGTTTGTACACGAGCAGAGTGCGCCATCCCATCAGGGCCAGGATAAGTCTCTTCAATAATTCCTTTAGGCCACTGACCTCTGCGCGATTGTTTACCAATAATCAATACTAAATCATTCACTGAAGGGTTTCGCTCAGGGTATAACCATTTTTGTTGTTGCTGCAGCAAAGGGAGATATTCCTTGAGCCAGCGGCTCCAGAACTGATCTGACAGCAGCCCAACGAGTCTCCAAGACTTTCTATAACCGTCAGCTTTCGTAAACACTCCCATTGGTAGGGAGGCCTCAAGATATCCTTTCAACAAAGCATTTAGAGTCAATGCTTCTATGTTTCGTGAGTCTGCAGCAACTTTGGTGATGAGGCGACCATTGAGGTTCAGCTGATAAGAGCAAAGATTTTAATTTAAAGTTGTTAAATGCGTTAAATTTAGCGATGTTTCAAGCCCAATATTTATCTATTTGAACGTACAATAGCTTAATTTCGAATATTTAAATTAAAAAAGGTACTTGAATAATTAAATTTTCAAATCACTGTCGTTCAACATATATCTTTTACAAAAAAGTACAATAATGTAGTTTACTACAAAGACGACAAATTTTGAAGTTTTACGAGCGTACGAATTTATGATGTCATAATAAGCATTTTACTATAACTGAACAAATCTATTCCAGTCGGCACGCAAAACAGTTTTATTTTAACTATTTTTTTTTTAGTTCTAAGAGTTTGTTTCGTCTATAGTAGGGTTACCATATCTGAATAGGCGGAATCCCGGACAGACATAGGCGCACTAACAAAGGTCTCCACCACGAATCAACCTTCGATTTCCGTAATTTCTTCTCAAAATCATGGTGTTCTCTAAAAAAAAAAGGGTCTTCACTTCGAATCAATCTCCGATTTCCGTAGTTTCTTTTCCAAATCATAGTGTTCTCTAAAAAAAAAAAAGGTCTTCACTTTTCGAATCGATCTTCAATTTCCCTATTTTCGTCCCAAAATCAACGTGTTTCCTCAAAAATTACACATTGTTTTCAGTTGGCGCTAAAATCCCGGACATGTGCGGGAAAAACCGGACGTATGGCAACCCTAGTCTATAGGGCTTGTCAGAAAGCAATCCAAACTTTGAAAAATAAATACAAAAAGTAAAGCTTAACAAAGCGATAAAAAGTCAACAAAAGAACTTAAAACAAAAAAAAAGTACAGCAGTGATCAAAATTTTCAAGAATCAAGACAGAAGATTAGATCAAGCCAAATAGCAAAGCTTATAGAATAGTATATAAGGCGGTTGCAAATCGTGTTTGATTAAATTTCAATGTGTAAAGTTTTTTTTCTTTGCTTACGCTAAAGTTTCCAAGCAACGAACGAATTTATTGGAACAAACAGAGCGCCCTAAAAATGCTTTTAAAAAATTAAAGATTTTTTTTCGTTCTATTATTCTATTGTACAAACCAGATTGAATTTTTGTATCATTTGTTTCGACTTGTTCCCGTTGTATTATTAAACATTTTCTCATACCAGTAATCAGTGTTTTTCAGAAGTTGTTAATTGCACAGCTGCGATTAATGCAACGAAATTGTTCTAAGTTTTGGCAGGCGCGAGAATTTTGTGACATCACAAATGATGGCCTTTATGGTCAGCACGTAGGTAACAAATAAGCATGGCGACTTCAAATTTGCACAACAATAATTTTGTTCAGTTATATTACGAAAAGATTAAATACACATTTATCCCGCCCAATATCGCCGTTTATCTGTACCCACTATCCTAAAAATCAAATTACGATATTAGCCATAATAAATTCAAATTTGGAAACAATAGCGTAAGCAACGGAAAAAAATTTACACATTAAAATTTAATTTAAACAAATTGTAACCCCTTTAACTTTTTAATCACTGCCGTAATTTTCTTTTTGTTTTAAGTTCTTTTGCCGACTTTTTATCGCTTTGTTAAGCTTTACTTTTTGTATTTGTTTTTCAAATTTTTGACTGCTTTCTGACGAGTCTTACAGACGAAACAAACTGTTAAAACTAAAAAAATAATTAAAATAAAACTGTTTATGCGTGCCGACCAGAATAGATTTGTTTAGATACAGTAAAATGTTTATTATGACGTCATAACTTCGTACGCCGTAAAACTTCTAACCTATCGTCTTTGTAGTAAGCTACATTATTTTACTTTTTTGTAAAAGATGCATGTTAAACAATCGTGATTCGAAAATTTAACTATTCAAGTCCTTTTTTAATTTAAATATTTGAAATTAAGCTATTGTATATTTAAATAGATAAATATTGGGCTAGAATCGCTAAATTTAACGCAGCGCTAAATTTAACGCATTCAACAACTTTAAATTAAAATCTTCGCTCTTATCAGCTGAACATTTAGAATTGCCTTTTCAATTGCTTTTGTGACATAACAAAACTTTTTTGCTGTCGCTTCAACGCTAGTGAAGGTAAATCATTTTTATTTATTTTCCCGCCAAATTGGCTCGCCGACAAATTTGCGCCGCCAAATTGTCTTGCTTCGCACTTTTGATGTATATTAGGGGGCCCGGTGCAGCTGCTCCGTTCGCACCCTATTAAAGCCATCACTGAATGAAAGCTTTTTACTTTTAATTGGATGGCAATCAAGCTATTTATCACATTAACTCTGAAAAGGTCAAATTAGAACACCATTACCTTTGAGAATATGTTTTCTTTTAAAATTTACTTAATAGAACTTTCTTTATACCTACCAAATGTACATCGTTCCGTGTTTATACACTTCAGCGGGAGTGCCCAGCACAGTAACTGCTGATAGAAAGCTGACGCAAAGTGAGAACGCCACAGGAAAGGGATTCATCGTTCTAAACAAACGACTATTTAAATATTTGCTTACAATTTTTTTCAACTTTAGGCTTATTTTTTTGCGAAGTATAATAAATTTAAAAAGTATTTTATTGGTACAAAACTTTAAAATAACTTTTAACAGCAAATGCTTCATTTAAAGCTCTTTTGTTAATTGAGTAGCCTTAAAAAAGGCTATTTTGAAAACTCGAACATTTTCGTCTAGCTCTCTTCAGGAGGTTTCGCTAGAATGAATTGCAGAACTGAATGTAGTATTTAAAAGTTTTAAGACTGATTCTAATTCGCTAAAAATTAAGGTTAATAATAGTTATCATAATAATTGAAAAGTATTAATAAATAAAATCACGTTTCGTCAGCGTAAAAAATTTTTTTGCAAAAAAAAAGAAAGGAACAAAATTATGCAAGCTTTGTGTTAAAATTTAAAACTAGAAAAAATTTTTTACAATTATGCTAACAATTTATGTTTGTAAACAAACTCTTTCTGTCTACACAAATTGATTGTGTAGACAGAAATTGTGTAGACAGAAAGAGTTTAACCTTAATTTTTAGCCAATCTTTAGCCAATCAGAATCAGTCTTAAAACTTTTGAAATACTACATTCAGTTCTGCAATTCATTCTAGCGAAACCTCCTGAAGAGAGCTAGACCAATGGTTCCCAACGCATGGGTCGCGACCCAAAGTTGGGTCGCCTTAAAATTTTTCTGGGTCGCTTGTTTTCTAATTTTAGTGCTTGTTTTTCTTTTAGTTATGCAAAAAATCTTCAAAAAATTAAATTTAACTTTTACAGTAGTTTATTGATATACGAGTATACAGCAAATAAAAGAGAACTTAAAAAAGTTCATAATGTAAACAAGTCATGAATCGTCAGTTGATGCATATTTCACTCTCGAACACTAGCACTCGTCGTCGTCGTCGTCATCGTTTGAAGGGCATCCACTCCAGGCCAGACACAAACAGAACTGGGGCCGAGGGTTTATCCTTTTACTACCCCAGACTGCTGCACTGCCTGGATCAGATGCTGGCAGTGATGTTATTAAGCCAGCATCGAGTTTCGTCATCCAAAACCGTCAGACCGCGTGCTCCATGTGGTGCCCGATGTATGGGGCACATTGTTAGTACATGGTCTGCGGTTTGCTCTGAGGCGCCACACTCGCAATTCGGTGAAGGAGCGAGACCCCATTTGTGCATGGACGAATGGAATCGCCCAACACCAGTCCGCAGGCGGTTGAGCTTAACCCAAGCTGCTCATGTAATCCCATCCCAACAGGCCTGACACTGGTCCCGGGCACAAAAGCACGGAGCCTGGAAGCATTTTCACAGTACTCCGCGTTCCATTTGTGATTTGTCCATTCAGAGGCGCGGATGCCAAGTCTGGCAAGATTGTCCAAAAGATTCCGCGCACCTGGCACAAACGGGCGTCTGGATCTTAGTCTCACTTGGCCAGTATCTGAGGACCCATTTAACAGACCATGCAAAATATGATCGGGGTCCAGAGATCCACGGTAAGCCAAGGAGAGTGTCGCTCCCAGTCGGCGAAGCTCAGCTGGCTGGATGCCTGAAAGTACAGGTAGGTGGTCCGTTGGAGTGGGACGCAGGCATCCAGTAACTATGCGCAAGGCGTCATTCAAGACACTGTCAATGAGGCGAGTGTGAGCACTGCGACACCAGACTGGCGCACAGTACTCAGCTGTTGAGTAGACCAGAGACAAGGTGGCTATGCGTAGTGTTTTAGCACCAGCACCCCATCCCGAGCCCACGAGTCGCCTCAACAGTGTGACGCGCGATGATAGTTTTTTGCGCAATGCCACTAAATGGTGACGAAACGTGAGCGATCTGTCCAGTTTTACCCCAAGGTATGTAGGGGTTGGACAGAACGGTAAAAGTCTACTATTGTTGTAGACCTTTAGCTCACGTTTGGCCTCTCGGTTGTTTAAGTGAAAGGCTGCCGTCACCGTCTTAGTGTGACTGAGCTTCAACCTCCAAGTCTGGAGATACGCTGAAAGTGTGGACATGTCTTGGCTTAATGTCTCCTCCAAGTCCTTCCAGTTTCCAGAAGAGTGCAACAATGCTAAATCATCAGCATAAGCAAACTTTCTGGAAATCATGGAAGGAAGATCGTACGTATAGATGTTAAATAGGAGGGGAGCCAAGACCGATCCCTGAGGAACGCCGTTTTTAAGACGGCGTAGCCTGCTTTGCTTGCTGTCACCGGTGGTAAGGGTGAAACTTCGATTTCGGACAAGCTCCATGATCATTTTGACCATGTGCTTATCCGGAAGTAGTCTCAGCAGCTTGCAGGTGAGGCCACGGTGCCAGACAGTTTCATAAGCAGCTGTCAGATCGATAAATACGGCACCGGCCTTCTTTTTAGCCTCGAAAGAATCCTCGATGTTCTGGGTTAGCAGAACAACTTGATCTACGGTTGACTTCCCGCGTCGGAACCCAGCCTGCTCTTTAGGGAGCAATGGATCGATTAATGGTTCAACGCGGGCGTAGATAAGCCTCTCGAGGATCTTGTAGGGGACACAGAGCAGAGATATCGGTCGATAACTCTTTGGGTCCCCCACGGGCTTTGCTGGTTTTGGGATCGCGACCACAAGCGCTTTTCTCCAGATCTTGGGAATTTTGAGTCGGCGCAAACAGGAAGAAAGGAAGTCACGTAACCAGGACTTCAAAGCAGCTCCAGCATGGAGTATAAGCTCGGGGCAGATGGAATCAGGACCCGGAGCTTTACCTGGTTTTAAATGTTGAAGGGCAGCAGCAAATTCTCTCTGTGAGAAATTGTCAGAGATATTTACTGCGTCTGGTGTTGTGGCCCTCCAAAGGTCAGACACTTCTTGAAAGACAAGTCGAGATGACTTGCGATCAACAGCCTCGTATTTCCCATTTCTAACCAGCTGAGATGCAATAGCATCGGCTGAAACGGGACAATGACGAGGAGAGCGTCGTGACCTACCAGTAAGGTTGTTCAAAATACTCCACGCTTTTCGACTAGAGTGTGAGAAGTCAATGCTCCGAACTGCTTCGGACCATCGATCCCTCCGTTTTCTGTCAAGCTTGGCAAGCCGAGTTGTAGCAGCCAAACTTGAGTCGTCTCCCTGATGAGACTGCAGAAAGGTTTTATAGAGGGATTCACACTCTGCATCCCAACACGGAATATAGTTGTTTCGATACCCGCGTGGGATAGTCTTCTTGGCTGCTTTCTTAATGATGTTACAGAAGTCCTGATAAGCCGCATCCACATCAAGTGAATCAGGCGGCAACAAAGTCTTTGCGAATTTATTCGTCAAAGCAATGTAGTGACTCCAATTGGCCTTGCGGAAGTTCCATCGCTTAACAGGCATGCTTGGCACTGCCATAGCAAACCTTGGTGGTGTAATAAGCGAGGGTCGATGTTGTGACCTGGGAAACTTCTCAAGGACACGTCTATCCGGTAAGCGACTGTTTGGACCTACGCTAGCGAAAGCTAGGTCTGGATTGGTGCCAGTGTTCCAGCGGCCGGAATAAAAACTGGCAGCGTCCTTGGCATTATATAGGAGGGCAAGACAATTAATACTTGCCCAGCCAGCCAAGCACTCACCATCCGGACTGTTGTCATCATAACCCCAGTCAGCATGACGACAGTTAAAATCGCCAGCGTACAGACAGGGGTGAGGAAACACTGGGAGATCCAGGGTTCGCAATCGCGTTGGCGGTGGTTTGTAGACGTTGACTATTTTATAGCCATCAACGTCCACACACAGCCACTCGATCTCCGATGTCGGTGGAGATTGGTCCAAAAGCGTGTATCTCAGTCGCTCGTGAACAAACGTGGCAAGGCCATGCTTCCTGCTTAAAGAAGACCCAGCTAGTTGGTAGTGTGGTAGCACCAACTTCTCTGCATCAGTGCAGTGGGTCTCCTGCAGTAGGATGACGAGTGCCTCAGACTGCATAGCGAGGTGATGAAGAACATTCATCTTGCTTGCAGTGAGGCCTTCGATGTTCAGCTGAAGAATAGTGGGTCTTCGGAACTTGTTGGCAATGTGCCCTGAAAAGGGCAGTTTTATCCTGACATTGCCCCGTCCTGAAAAGGACGTTTGCCGATTAACAGACCCACACTGAACATCGGAATGGGTGGATACCCTTCCGTTTTGGTAGGTTCGGTTTCGGTCTGTCATTTTAAAATCAATGAGCAGACTTACTCACGGCCCAGGCTGCGTGAAAGCACCTACCATCTGGGCCAAATTACACTAGCACTAATGATAGTAGTCTTTACTTTAGCTGATAAGTGTACAAGCTTAAAGTTACGTAATAATGGCTTAGGAAGGTGCTATGTTCGCACCAAAAAGCTAAGTTCGTATTTGCTGTTCAGATTTAAGTTGCGAACCGGGAGATTACTGTAATGAAAGTGTAAATGTTTTGTAATGGTACGATACAAAACACTACTGGTTGTTTTTGGTCTTGCATGGTCTTGCTTAAGTCAATACCCATATGATCAAGTATAACAAAGTTCAAAAGCAAATAAAATCCTCAGTGGAAAATGTGCGTTTGCAAGTTTTATTATAGTGGTTTTATTAACAACGAAGCTGCAATGCTTTTTTGCGCCAAAAGCAATCATCTATTGGCGAAATAAACGCTGTCACCTTTCGCTCAACCTTTGCTTTTTCGTTCGACTAAGAACTCCCGCAGTAAAAAGTTTAAAAGTGTGTGACTGCGGGGACGAAAGAGCAATTTCATACTACGTGAATAAGATAGCGAAGCAACAGTAAAACGGGTAATGAAATTTACGTCGAGCGCATTTCTTGCTTGGGGTTTCAGCATAAAAACTTTCGTCGTGCAAGTATGTTCGATTTTATGGGATTATAAACTTAAATTAGGAAAATAATGTTTTTAATTTAAGGTAGACTAAGCTAGAATTACTTTTTATTTCACAGTTTTAGAATGGCAAAACGATCATATAGTGAGGCATTTTTGAAACTTGGTTTTACTGAATTGAATGGTAAGCCAAAATGTGTAGTATGTCTGAAAGTTCTCTCAACAGAATCAATAAAGAAGAACAAACCTCAACGCCATTTAGAAACGAATTATCCAAATTTTATCAACAGGCCTGTTTAATTTTTGAACGCAAGTTATTATCAATTCAAGGACAGAGGGGAGCCTATTATGGCGTCGTTTACAGCAGACAATGAATTAGCCATCTATTCTTCGTATGCTGCTTCCTACCAGATAGCAAAGCAGAAAAAAGCTCATACAATTGGTGAGGATTTGTTAATTCCAGTTATGAAAGAAGTAGTTAAAATAATGATTGGTGAGAAAGAATGTGAAAAATTGGATGCAGTATCTTTGTCAAACAACACAGTGAAAAGACACATGGCGGACATGTCTAATAATGTTTTCCAAAAGATTGTACATCAATCAAGTAAAGAAATCTCCTCTTTATTCGATTCAATTGGACGAATCCATAGATATAGCAGGCCTTACACAGCTTTCTGTGTTCATTCGCTACATCAACAAGGTAACTATATCAGAGGATTTCTTATTTTGCCAAGCGTTGAAATTGCATACAAAGGGTGAGAATATTTTTCAATGCCTCAACAGCTTCTTTTTAGATTATCAATTCCATGGGATAATTGTGCTGGAATTGGCGCAGCAGCATGTACCAGCTTCAAATCGGGAGCAGTTAGCGAATCCAAGAAAAGGCACCAAATGCTTAATGGACCCATTGTTTTCTCCACAGAGTGGCCCTTGCAGCAATAAAATATCTCCAGAACTGCACGAAAAATTAAATTTTGTTGTAAAATGCGTCAATTTGATTAAGGCAACGCCATTAAATCAGCGTTTATTTTCGTCTCTATGCGCCGACATGGATGTTGATCATAAGGCATTACTGCTGCACACGGAAGTGAGGTGGCTCTTGTGGGGTCGTGTTCTGAAGCGATTTTTTGAGCTTCGAGAACAAATCGCTTTCTTTCTTAGGCACCAGAATTTTGGGGTATTAGCTGAAAAGTTTAGACAAGAAGAATTCATTGCAAAAACTGCTTATCTTGCCGACATATTTGACTCTTTGAACAGTTTAAATCTATCTATGCAAGGTGCTAATTTTACTAGTGATGTACCGATACCACATTTTAAGCCGATATCGATACTACTACCGATACCAGCATTTAGAGCCGATACCAATACCGATACTGCCGATACCACCGATACTTTTTTATCTATCGAGCACCATCAGTAAAAGTTTTTGTAAGTAACACCAAAGAATGTATTTACTAAATCTAGCTTGTTATTGCATTTTGAATTTTTTTCAGGTATATACGTATCTATCATTATTATTCATTACAATATTATTACAAATCTGTAAAAGAAATCATTAATTATGTTAGAAATCCAATCCAGTTCCAGGGGGGAACAAAAATTTTTTATATTTATACGACAAAAAAAAAATTTTATATTTATTTTGTGCTTAAAAAGTATCGGCAGGTATCGGCTATATTTACCGATACCGATACTACCAGCCGATACCACAAAAATAGGCCAATACCACCGATACCGATACTAAAGTATCGGTACATCACTAAATTTTACAGTTATTGAAAAAGCCGTCAAAGTTGCTGCTTACCACAAAAAGCTTGATTTATAGAAAAGCTATGCGACTCGAGGTGAATAAGATATGCTCCCCGAACTAAAACACTATTTATGTGACAAAGACGCTAATATTAAGCATACCATAATCGGACACCTAGAAACGCTTGCTTAAAAATTTTAGGATTATTACGGTAAAGTTCTAACGCCAAGTGATAAAGACGATTGGATACTTGATCCATTCGCAGGCACAGATTTGCCTCATCTACCTCTCCATGTTACAGAAGAGTTTATGGACATGACAACAAAAGTAACAAATCGTATTTCTTTTGCGTCTCTAAATGAACAATACCCAAACGATTCTGCAAATATCCACTTTTGGGCTTCCATGAATCTCAGTGTATCCAACAGTTTCGAAATTTGTGACAAGAAAATTGATTCCGTTTGCGACAACTTGGCTTTGCGAAACTGCATTTAGCGCACAATGTGTATTGAAAACAAAACATCAAAATCGGTTGGACGTTGAAGCTGACCTGCGGCTGTACTTAAGTAAAGTGAAGCCCCGACTTCAAAAACTCGCTGAAGCCAAGCAGGCGCAACTTTCTCATTAGGCTAGTGAAAACTGTTGCATTAAATTAGCCATGTAATTTTGTGATCGTCACTGCATTACTTTTGGGTCGCAAGATTCCTGAAATTGTTTTGTTTCTAAAAATTGGGTCGCCATAAAAAAAGGTTGAGAACCACTGAGCTAGACGAAAACGTTCGAGTTTTCAAAACAGCCTTTTTTAAGGCTACTCAATTAACATAAGAGCTTTAAATGAAGCATTTGCTGTTAAAAGCTATTATAATAAATTTTTGTTACTTTTACGATGA
Source organism: Diplosoma virens (assembly GCA_963680785.1). Classification (NCBI taxonomy): domain Eukaryota; kingdom Metazoa; phylum Chordata; class Ascidiacea; order Aplousobranchia; family Didemnidae; genus Diplosoma; species Diplosoma virens. The sequence goes on along the minus strand of OY796895.1, from coordinate 9,109,813 downwards.
GCCGAAAACAATTTGCTTGATAAAAGTATTTTAAAAATATTTGTTGTTGATTTTAATTCGTTTATAGCAGGGAAGTGGATTACATATAAAAAAGTTTTTATGAATTTTTAATAAAAATTAAAACTAATTCGCCCTATGGTTTGAATTTTTTCGATTATTTGAGATTCATTGGAGGAAAACTATGATGATAATTCTTTTTTACTTTCTTCTTTTCAACGCGACCTGTTCAATAAATAATATCAGGGTGACCTAAATTTTTAACACTTGAATTATAGCAGGGTTTCCCAAACGGTGTGCCTCGAAAAGGATTAAAGTGTGCCGCAAAATTTTCGTGTTTTGACAGAAAGCCATAGCGTCTTGGTCTACAGATGACTTATGTGTTTTATGTAATTTCAGTATTGCTAATAATCTTAAATATAGGCTGCTTCAGTAAAAATGTAAAAGGATAGAGCCATTTGCATAAAGTTGTTTGGTTTTTGGGATATTCAAAGTTAGAAGCCCGAGGCAAGGATTCCCAAAAATTGGTGTTCTCTAAAAAAAGGGCTTTGATCTTGTCTTTCTCTTATTTTTCTCCCAAAATCATAGTGATCTCTAAAAAAAAACGTCTTCACTTCGACTTGATCTCTAATTTTGCTATTTTTTTCCCAAAATTATAGGGATCTCTAAAAAAACATCTACAGCAAAATGAAGCTATTTGAGGTATTTTCAGGGGGGCCTGAGGCAACTACCTAATTCGCCTCACCTAATATCCACCCTTGTCAATATCAAAACAATTTGTAGGCACACCCTTTCATTATGTGTTGCTGCTATCATATATTAAATATAATTTCTGTATGTAAACTTGAAGAGTGTATTAAGTAGGCTTACTCTAAGTGTGCCGCAGGCAAACTCAGAATTTATTAGTGTGCCGTAGTAAAAAAAGTTTGAAAAGCACTGAATTACAGTATATCACATTTGCAAATCATTTCATTCCTTTTGACTTTCAAGTTATTAAACACAAAAAACCAGGATTGTTATAGAATAAAAAACATTGTGTGGCACAGTTAGAAAGTTTTTTAAGTTTACAGTATTCTAGAAAAGAATATTAGGTACTGGCTAAGTATGCAGCCTACCTAACCCTAACCGACTAAATCAGATAGTAGACCGCATAAGAAGTGTAGACTGCATACTCAACCAGATAGTAGAGGGCTAGGGTCCGGTAGACTGCATACCGTACTAAACCATTACCGAATAATAATTAATAAACGTACCTTCCAGCTAGAAAATAGTTTTCAGTGTTTTTCCGATTTCTATCTTTTACAGCATAAAATAATCCAATACATGTTGATATCAGTAACATTGATCCAAATATAACATAGTCCATAACTACAAATGATGTTGATGACAAGCTCATTTTTGTTATCGCTAAATTATTTTTCTGTAAAAAAATTGGCAACCTGAACAATTTGTTCACTTAAAATCCAGTAATTATAAACAAGCATGTTGTGTCCGAACAAGTATGATTATAACCTGATTCTAATCCGAGCAAGCATAATTATAATACAATTATAAACAAGCATGCTGTGTCCGAAAGTATTTTTTGAAAGTACGAAAAAGTTTAGTTAATTTAATTCTAAGCAAATCAATTTACAACTAACTTTGTCAAGGGCGATGCAGCATAGTATGAAACGACTAGGCTTTATGTCAAACAGATTTGGCTTTAGACCCGACTCAAAATTTAAACTTAGTTTATTGTTTCAACACTCAAACTCTTCGTAACCATTTTGCCTTGCGCCATGGTTCATTTCATTTCATTTTATATCTATATTTAATCTCCTGACTCGCAAGAAAATGACGGAGTTTAACGACTTGAACACGCTGCCCTTACTCAACCACGTTTTAAGGGAGAACAATTCCGATGGTAAATTACAGGTGCGCAAATGCAAAGCAACATTAAAACTTTTGATTAAACTGAAAGTAAAAACCTTATAAATCTCAATATTAAAAGCTTTAATTAATTTTACACTTTGCTTAATATTTATTTTAGTGACTAAAACTGATGTAAAAATGACATAAAACAATGATACAATATAAGTCTTAAACACTCAAGTAGGAAGTCTTTGAATATTAGTTATCTATTTTTTATCTTGAAATGATACTCAAAAAAAGCTTTTAAATATAGGCTATGAAGTCATTGCCATTCTCCGAAAAATCTTTAAAAGTTATTAATAATCGATTTTGCGCTAGCTTGCAGACTTGATACAAATGCTTGCTGCTGTGAAATCGTTTTGAAAGAAGCTAACTTACAGTAGATTGAAGTTTCTTTCAGTTTAAGTCCTTGGTAATTGGTAAGTCGGTCATACCGCTTGGATTTGAATCTTACAAAAAAAGAATGGGAGTCATTGCTTGAGTCGAAGTCGTTTCTGGATCTCCTGAAACCGGAATCGGAAATTTTTGAATGAGTGGAGTCGGAGTTGGAATCGGAAAATAATTTCTCCGATTCTACAATCCTGGGAGAAACCAAAGATTGTTAAAAAAAATTTAAGAAGGTATCGTACATGAGATTTGTGTTACGTAGTAAGTCTAATTTTTATTTTAATTCCGTAAAATGTTATTGGGCCTTTACTTGAAAAGTCAATGTTTGCAAGAAGCAGAATTCAACTTAAACAATGTCAGCTTTCACTTTATAACTTAAGTTACTTTAGAGTAGCCTGAATAAACTAAAATTTTTTTTATTTTTGTGCATGTCGTTATTTACAGATTTAGATAACTTTACAGAAATACAAGGTGTAAACTTGAGCTTTTTTTTAGCGCTTGTTTGAGCTTTTTTTAGTGCTTTAATGTTTTTTAAAGTTTTTTTTCTGTGACCCAAAATCAATTGAAAAACCTGTCTGCAAGATTGATAGATTGATTGATTGATTGCTACCCAAACAGAAAATGCGTGAAGATCAAGCAAAAGGTTTTTATCCGTGATGAAAGGCTGAATAAAGTTTTCCTTGTGAGAATCCTTTTTGGTCTTCGCCTAGCTTTGGGCTGTTAAAAAACATTTTATATTTGCTTCAAGTTCTTCGTTTTGTTCAAATCTTTATACAAAACAGTCAATTTCTATACCAACGCTTTGGTGTTGACGTTAGAAAGATTAATACAAATTTTAATCGAAACTTTTTTCAACCCATCTATTTTGTTTTGGCGAGGCACAATTGGACTTGAGAAACGCTGCAGCAAGACTTTAAATTAGTCTCGCATTAAACCTGATCACTTGACCAAGAAATGGTAAGCCAATTGCTATAAAAATTTTAAAAAAATGAATGAATTTTGTTTTTATTTATACTACGTAGTATACATGTAGTATTTAAAATGCAAGTATGCTGAACATTTTGTAATATTCTTTTAAAAAGCTTAGATCAAGTGATTGGCTATTGGAAATGCAAGAATGAATATAATATTTGAGAAACAAATTTAAAGACTGAAAAAAATAAAAATAACGGCAAACTAAAATAACGGGCGAAATTACTGTTATCAGCTATTCACAACTTTCAAAAACGGAATCTTTTTTTTCAGTATTATGCGCATGAGTGCTAAAAAAATTTCAAAATTAAGACAGCCAATTTAGCATACGCCGCTCAATATGTCTAATCACAAATACGACTGCCAGGCCAGCTGCTTCATAAATATTCATAAATCTAAGGCGATTCTTTCTCTTTAGTATATAAACAACAACATATGGTGCTTCATTTATGCTGCTAAAATCAAACAAAATATAACTCAGCAGTTTTACGGCAAAAACTGATATCAAAAAAGTATTTCTCCACTTAATTTTAGTTTTGCTACATATCGCTTTTATATACCGAAGCAAAATAAACAAATCTAAACTCTACAACAGAAATAAATTTTCAAACCTATTTTCAGATATTTCACTAACAAAAATGCCGTTAAATTCCTTATTCCTATCCGATAGAGTTAGACCAATATAAGCTTGTTTTTCTTTTAGCTACAAACAAGCGCAATGAAACCACGAGGTTATTGTCACGCTTGAGTGATTATGAATAATTTGATTTAAACCAACAACTTCCCGGCAAAGAAAAAGACAATAATCACATCTCCCATAATCAAAGGAAGGATTAATCTAGAACCCTTAAAAAACTATTTTAAACAAAGAGTTTTTGTACCTAATATTGATTTATTTACAACCTATGATATATACTTAAACACAGGCTTATCCACGGGGGCTGTAGGGGTCAAACTTATTTAAACGCTGTCTTCTGCCAGAGAATGGTAAAAGTAAGGATAATCCATACTTTATAAAGAAATAAGAAAACTAAGGTAAAAGGATTACTTTGAGAAGAAAATACCTTGAGACAGTTGAACGACAACAAAGAATCGAGATTCAACCACTCTTCCCTTGTGACGTACCCTGGCCGGGAAACTTTTTATGACAACAATTTTCAAAGGTCGAGTGAAGACTACAAAAAAAAGATCTTTATATAAAAATAAAAAGTTTTAAGTCCTTCACCTGATTTTCGAAAGCTAAAAAATCATTTTTTCGTCTTTCATTTCTAGTAAAAACCTTTTAATTTTTAAGACGTCACATGAGGTTAAATGTTATTTTTAAAAATCTTAAATTAAGAAAGAGAATAAGTTTTAAAAATAAACATTTTCATGGATGCAAACTTAGTTGCTTTTTATTTGTGTTCAAATTTGGTTTTAGTAACTTTGGAACAAGTTCAAATTTACGTTTTACAAAAGTTTTTAGGATTAACCTTAAAGGATTTAACCTTGAAGGTGTAGCAATTGCAAAGGGCCAATGTGTTTTAGATGTATTTTGTAAAATATCGATTGCCTACTCTTTCAGTCATAGCTTTTCTTAAAATTTAAATTTTTACTAAATTTAATTTTCCTTTAGGATTCTGCTCCAAAAGATCTAAAAGAGGGTGACCATATTTCCAACGCCCAAATAGAGGACACACATCTTAACAGCAAAAGGTATAAATCAAACAAAGTAAAATGTTTTTTGATGGTACAAAACCTTAAAATAGCTTTTAAAAGCAAATGTTTCATTTAAAACTTTTTTGTTAATTGAGTAGCCTTAAAAAAGGCTGTTTTGAAAAACTCGAACGTTTTCGTCTAGCTCTCTTTAGAAGGTTTCGCTAGAATGAATTGCAGAACTGAATGTAGTACTTTAAAAATTGTTACGTTGACGAAACGTGGTTTTATTTATTAAATACTTTTCAATTATTATGATAACTATTACTAACTTTAATTTTTAGCCAATCAGAATCAGTCTTAAAACTTTTGAAATATTACATTCAGTTCTGCAAATCATTCTAGCAAAACCTCCTGAAGAGAGCTAAACGAAAACGTTCGAGTTTTTCAAAACAGCCTTTTTTAAGGCTACTCAATTAACAAAAGAGCTTTAAATGAAATATTTACTTTTAAAAGTAAAATGAGTAAAAACAACACTCAAAAGCAAAATTTTGCATTGCGATGTAGCTGAAGTTTGAATAAAATAGTGATGATTAAAAAAAGCTATTTACTTTAATACTGTGTCCAATTTCTCCAATTTCATATCAAAAAACTATATAGTGAAAATAATAAAACAAGGTCTTCACAGCGGAAAAATAGACGTACGCGTATCAGCCGAAAAAACTTTTGGGGGCAATATAGTTTTTCCAAATTTTGTGACGTTTGTCCGAATTATCATTTTCTAGTACTTTAAAGATATAAGCAGAATTTCTATTTAGAATTAAGGTGATTCAAAGTGAAGACCAAAAAAAGGTCTTCACTTTGTGTCAGTCTTTGGTTTCTCAATTTTTATTCCAAAAACATAATGATCTTTCAAAAAAAGTCTTTATTTTAAATCTTGAACTTTTTCTGCATTTAGTATTCATATTTGGTGCACAAAAATTTGTATTTCCCGAATAATTCTTTGTCGCTGCCGGAAAACTCCGATTTTGCCAGAATTTTTGAGACTTGGCGGGTCAATTACTCCCCTGCGCCCCGGCAGGCTCTATGCTTCACATCAATATTTTTAGTGTCCTCGAAGAACGCCACATTTTTTTGAAAAAGAGGACATATGGTCACCCAAATCTAAAGTATATATATAAATATATAACATAGCTTTTATAAACATTGAGCGCTCTGCAAGGAAGATCGATTCCTTCTTGCAATATAAAAATATAATATATACATGTATGATTAATTAAATTACCAGACCACAAAATTTTATTCAAACATAAATATTATTTGCCCCAACAGAAGTAGGGCGTCGGAGTTTTTTGCCGGTGGGAGGCAATGTTTAAAAAAAGTTCACTTTGTTGTTAAAAGGGCAAACACTGAATTTTGAAAAAATTTTGAAAAAAGCACTTTTCACAAAATTACCACTTAGTAAGTGTAATCGTTTTTAGCGCAAAAACCCTGACAAAAAAAAGGTCAACACTTTTATTTGGCGTATGAAAACCTGGATTTTTGTTTAAAATTTAAGTGGGGACAAGAATCAGAATAAAATCTTTTACCTTCACTCGATCCAATATTTTCATCGAGTTTCTAAAGTTTTACGGAGAAAATCTATCTCAATGTTTTTGTATCTGCCCACCTCTACCCTCTCTTTTTCAAAAGGACAAATTTGAAGAGTAGTTGCACCCCCTGCCCCCTCCCGATTCCGGTGCCCCTGAACAAAACTTTTTTTGTCAACCTCCAATCGCTTTATTTAAAAATTCTACTTTTATTTGTTTATTTTATTTATTTTTCAGATTTTTAACTGCCCCCTGATAAACCTGGGCATGCGAAACAGTCCGTTGGAACAAACAAAATTAAGGTTAAAATAAATCTTTGTGGTCTCACAATTTAATTAATTATAACCGCTCTGACTTGATGTCATTGAGCACTTTTCTGATGAACACCCACCAAAAAAGATGTTGAAAAAACTTATACATTTATTCCGTATATATACACATATCATTGACGAATTCAAAACTGACCACTTTTTTTTGAGTTTGCAGCTTAATAATATTTACGGATATACCGACACGTTTGTCAAAAAGATAAAAACAATTTTCTAGCCTGTAACCTAAATTATGACACAAGATTGTAAAAAAACTGTAAAGACTCATTTGCGCATACCAGCACAGCAGTTATATGATAGGCTTTATGGCGTTCAAAACGAAATAAAAGCGTTTGAAATCCTTTTCGTTGAATTTATTAGAGATTAAATTAAAAGAAACAACGTAATCATTTTATTGTTTTAAGCTTGTTAATTAGTACCTACTTTTGTGTAATTGTAAAGCTTTTTTTTTAAACAATTAAAATTTGAACAAAACTCCAAAATATTCAGTACTGTCGGATCCGCTTTATTTTGGACACTTTAGTCCAGGTTAATTTCGTCCGAATTTAGCGCAGAAATGAGCATGTCCAAATTGTTGAGAAATATGCGGTAAGGAATTAATATGCCTATTTTTACTATTATAAAATAAAAGAATAGTGAGAGCCAATGGAAAGGTTTAGAAAAGCAATTCTTAAGCCCAACGAAGTACTATTTATGTGTAATACACTACAAGCATTTAATAACTTTACTGTTTTCCTAAATGTTTTGTGCTATTATTAACTGAATCGGGAAAAACGTAGCCTCATAAACAGAGTGAACGGTAAAGTTCAAGGTTGGGCAACCGTTTAAGCTTGAGGGCCTCATTCAAAAGTTGATTTTGTTTGCGGGCCGCACTAGTATTTTAACGTAAATTAATGCCTCAAACTCACTCGAAGACCCTCCCCTCAAAAAAAAAATTTTTTTTGAGCCTACTCTGGAAGGTGAAGACCAAATAAACAGCCGCATTGCTATATACATCATTGAATGATTTGGCCCGCGGGCCGTAGTTTGCCAATCACTGGTAAAGTTGGTTGTTCTGTTTCTGTTAACACTGTAACTTTTACGCTTTTATTCTTACATAAAATTACTCAAATTTGAGATCCTATTTAATCTTAATGCTACAATCAGCAGCATTTATTTCCTGAATTAAATGGAAGCTCAGCGGAATAAATGAGAGAATTATTGTATGTGATGTTAGCCTTTGTTCCGTTCTTGAGACTTTTATCCAAATAAAGCAATTTTCCGGGTTATCTGGTGTCCGAATTCCACTGTAACAAATAGGTATTAAAATTTTGGAGACGTTGAGTTTTTGAAGGTATGTTGGGAAAGTACTTCTCCAAATGGGACGGCCGTATCGTAAATGAGTCATATAGTAAATCAGGAATTTTAGGGCAGCGACAGTGATCAAATGCTGAAAATTTGGGTGAAGACTTTTTTTAGAAAACACCATAATTTCTAGAGACAAAAATCAAGAAATCTGAAACTGATTCAAAGTGAAGACCTTTCTTTTTTTATAGGTCTTCATCCAAGAATCTGAATCGCAGACAATTTTTGACAAAGCTGTATGCCATTTTTCTCACAAATAATTTTTATAGTTTAAAAACAATTTATACTTATCTTGATTGGTTTTGCCAAGATTATTATGTCAGCTTTTAAACCAGTGGGGCAAACTTTTTATTTTGGTGACCGCATTCAAAAGTTGATTTTATTCCAAAGCCTAGCACTTATGTGAATTCGTGTCTCAAAAAAAAGGTCTTCCGCCTTCTCTTTGTTTTGTGACCGTATTCTGGGAATAGCACACCAAAAAATTACAGGCATGCTTCTAAATGACTCGATTCAGGCTCAAAAATTTTTGGAAACTTTAAGATGAAATTGAACTACAACCTCAACTCAAAAAACTCCAGCTTAGTCAGCAACTTTTGACGTTATCGTATTAAAAAACTTCACGGAGAAAAAAAACTGTTCAAAATTAACACAAGTCTGAAGAGTTTGTATTGGCAAATATATTTTGATTAGTATTTTCTCAAAAGTTGAGAAGAAAGAAAATTACTAGGCTTACATGAGCTATTGCATTGAAAAATCATTCAAATGTTTAATTTGATGAAATGCAATGACAAAAAGTAAGCTAAACTTAATTAGAAAAGATCAACGGGGTAGAACTATTTTTACAAGTTCTTAATTTTGGCTAGTAATCAATATTAACTTTGTTAAAATCTTTGAAAAGAAAGATATCAACAAAGAAAAAAGTAACTACCAACTTTTTCATCGCAACATTAAAACTTTCATCATTTTTATAGAATCAATTTATGAACGATTTTTAAATATGAAATATTACGTGGTCGTCGGCAGCGTGGTTGAGTTGTTAAAGCACCGGACTGATGATCAACATGGTCTTGGTTCAAAACCCACTTGCGCCATTCTGTTGTGTCCTTGGGAAAGACTCTTTACGGCACTTTTTCCTGCTTGGTGGTCTTGGCAAGCAGTTAATATCTCTACTAAATTACTAGCGGACAACAATATCTTGGCATCTCCGGAAGCAGGTCGGGGTAATTGCTTACCCTATGTATAGCACCTCCGTCGCTTTCCTGCGAGTCAGGAGGATAAATATAGAGATAAAAATAATAAAAAAATAAATAAATAAATAAAAATAAAAAAAAAATTACAGAAATTTTAATTTGACTCGTGTTAAGCTTATTTAAGAGAGTTGAATTTTTAGATTTTTTAACCATCGGCTTTATTAATGAGGAGTTTGTAATAAAAGTTAACCTAATTCATTTAGAGTGAAAAAAACACAGGGTACCCTGTGTTTCTAAAGAACTTGATAATGTATAGATTCCGCATAAACTATCGGAATGGAAGGTCTTCGCCTATTGATCATGTTTTATCTGCAATTTTGCATAAGATTTAAAAATAAACTACGTTTTTGTCTACCCATTCACATTGATTTTTGTATCAATTTTTACACATTTACCGTTTTTTCCTGATTCTTTGATTGTGTCAAATCGAAGAAGTTTAAAGATGATGCTGATTGTCAAATTTGGTTCACACTGAAAGCGGAAGCAGAAAAATCAAGCGGAAAGCGGAAAATTTAAAGCGTAGCAGAAAATTCCGCTTTCCGCTTGCTTTTTCTGCTTCCACTTTCAGTGTGCACCACATTAAAGTGTTAGCGGAAAATACGCTTTCCAATTGATTTTTTTCGCCAAGTGTGACTCGGGGTCACCTTAGCAAAAAAAAAATATGGGATCTTTTTAAGAAGTCACAGTAAACGATTTTTGTTCGTGAAACTAACCCGGATCCCCTGCGGTTACTATTGCTTCTTGAAAGGGTCTTTTTCTCTTGGCTTCTTTTTTATTCCATCCTGGTGGTGAAAGGGGTATTGTGGGTGATATTCACTTAAAAAAAAATCGCTTAGGTGACTTCTTGAAGCGACCCAAAAAATGTTATCTATCTATTAAATATAATAATAATTTTCTAAAAAAAATTTTTACAAATTACTATCACATTTTATACTTGAATCTTATTGTAATCACTTCTTAAAAATTTAAAAACAACCACAACAAAAAAATGAGTTAACAAAAACGAATCTGTAACTAAATATTAAAACACATACTGTCCTGTATATGAATCTGAATTTTAAAGCATATTAACATCTGAAACATCTGATTTGCAGTAAGTATTAAAACATTATTTTGATTTGGTTCCACACTGAATTCAATTTATTGATAAAATTTTTGAATAATTGTGCATACATCATAAAAGAATTTACTCATGTTGAATTGGAACAAAACTTGCACATCAAAATTAGAAAATTTAGAGGCTACATTGAGAAAAATACTTTAAATACATACACTTCAAAATGCACACCTTGCTTGCTACAAATGACATCAATAATGTTTTACAAACAGCAGCATTTACTATATATTTAAGTTTAGAACAATACAAAACCATTCAAAGCAATATAAGTCATATCAGATGCCAAAATATAAAAAAAAATACCAAAAAACTTTATCATTGAAAAGCAGCAATAACATGGCAAAAGAATCGGTGGAACAATCTAGTATTAGGATCGATAAAATAAATCATAAATGAAAAATAACGTCAAAATCTGTTTTGTTATTAATTAACTCAAATGTCACAAAAACTATTCCCATTGCATACAATCATTCAAAAAGATATTAACATGTCATATGGGTAAAAAACTGGCACAGCTCAAAATAAGCAAATCACCACTCTAAAAAAATATACATTACATTACAAATTCTAAAGTTCATGCATCACCACAGTGGCCGTGGGCTGTACTAGATATTACAGACAACATCAATAAATCTTTTCAACTGCAACCTGAAACAAAGTACAAACACAGCAACACATCAGTAATCTATGGAAGATCTTGGAAGCAGTGGAGTTGATGCAAAAGTCAGAATTAAGTTTGGCTTTATTAGAGGATTAAAGATTAGCTACTTTAATATCTACCTTAGAACTATGTGAACAATAATATTTTGCTTTCTTTTATGTAAATGCAAAACTGTACTTTTTTGTAAAGTCAAGTGCATTGACCAAAATGCTTAATAGAAATAGCAATAGTTTTGTCTCAAAAACAGGATCACTCAAGTCTTTATTTGAATGGCTGGCACAGAGAACCAATAATGGACATAACTGAATTTGAGAATGTGCCTTTACACTAGATGGAATGCAGGCATTTGTAATGAGTAGGCACAAAAGTATTTTCTTTAAAAACCATTGTTTTATTTATCTTGTTTGATTCATAAAGCATGCATGCACAAATAAAGTTATGTGATAATTGTTCAAAAAAATGATATAAGCAATTTAAAAGCGAAATTTCATTTGAGAAAGGCTAAATGGAAATACTGTAATAGCAGTGCACAAGCTCAGAGCGATAAACCCATGTGTTTTGGTCTCAAACAAAGAACACTTTTTGTTTTGAAGTAATCTAAAATTAAATTTCTAAATAATTGGACTTGCGACTGCGATCAATTCGCAACGGTATAATAATTCTATTTAGTGCACTATAGTTTGTCATTTTCTGAATTCCTATCGCCCTTATTAACTTTCCTTCTAATTTAAGGCACAATGACTTGACACATATCCGTCCTTTTGTCCTTATGAATTTCTCATTCTTTAACTTTTTCTTTATTTATTTCAAATTTAATTAACAAAAAACCCTCAGAATATAAATAACGTTCGTCAGAGAAAAAACACTCATTTATTCTTCATCTAAATGGTAAAACTAATTTTGGCCGAAGTGCAGCTAATTGTTTTTTGAACTTCGGAATCGCGATCGTCTACTTAAAGTTATTTGGCTCTCTACATTCCTAAACTTTTGTGAGTACCTTTTATTTGTTTTTTTTTTGTATGTATTTCGTAGTAACTGTTTTCAGTAATTTATTCGTATATATATTATCTATAGATACAAAATAAAATAAGTACAAAATAAAAGTATTAGTCAATCAAGTTTTTACGTGGAGAGAGAGATTTGCGATAAACAATCTAAAACCAAAACACCATGTAAGCATAAAAAGATGGTAATTTTATTTTTTCTTTATTTACAAAAAAAATGTTTTCAATAAATCTATTTAAACCCAAGCCAATGACATCCAACAACTAAATATTTCAAAATATTACTAGGTGATATTTCTTAGATAGGTTCTCTAAGATTGTGTCAAACAATGTCCACTCTTAATAAATAACTCTAAGAAATAATTAAACTTTGGACTTTGGTATTAGAGATCAATTGCTAAATAAATGTGAATGAATATTTTGTGTGAATTGGTGATTCACTATCTTTTTTATTTTTCTTATTGAATTAAGTACATCTATTCGAGTGTCTTCAAGAAGTCACCATAAACAATTTTTGGTAATACTAACCTGAGATCCCCCCTACAGAACAAGAATGAAATAATAAAGAAACCAAATAGAAAGGACCTCTTCAAAAGCAATAGTAACCACAAGGAGGATACAGGTTAGTTTCATGAACTAGTCACTTACGGTCACTTCTTGAAAGGACCCATATACTCTTAGTATACTGATATGATGACTGATTATACTAAACAGTTTACTATTGTATTACCGTAATGTATTGTCAATTTAAATAACATATTTTTAATTGAGACCTATTTATTGCTTTGATAAATGAAGCTGAAAATTAATGTTAATCTATTGAAACTTTTTTTAAAAATTATAGTTTTTTTTATTGAAACAATAAAAAAGTTAGACATAAAGTGCACCAATGGATTATATTTTAAAATTTCACAAATTTTTAAAATTTTGTCATCCACAAAAAGTTTGCCAAGACATAACTGTCCAAGTTTCTTTGTCAAAATATGCTAGTTATTTGTGTTTGACATAATCCCAAACCAGCTAAATGCCTAACATTGTATAGAAATCAAATTTAAGTAAAAAAATTAACTTATTGGCTATATCTAGTCTTTATTACATTAAAACCGATATATTATTACATTAAAACCACTTATTTATTACACTAAAACCACTTATCTAACTTAATACAGGTAAATACCAGTTGATCTGCCAGTCCTTTGTACTCTAGTCAAGAGAAGCGGAAAACATAAAAAGTTAAAACATTTCAACTTTGAAATTTTTCCGCTAAGCACAAAAAATTGCGTAATTTGGCGTTTTTCTCCGCTTTCCGCTTTTAGTGTGAACTAACTTTCCGCTTTGGCTTTTTTTGCGCTTTGCGCCACACACTTAACTTTTTCCGCTTCCGCTTTCAGTGTAAACCAAACGTCACACTTTATCCGTAATAATTTTAAGTTATGGCAATATAATTTGTTTTCCGTCCTACAGCAATTTATTTTTATTATGACGTAAAAATCGCTTACAATTGTTCGAACGCACTTCTTTTTTTTCTTTCGCCAGACAGTAATGACGCAATGTGCTTCGTCAAGTTATTTTCTCTTAACGCATGACCGAGTTTGAACTTTATTACCGAAGGTTCTGGGATATGCTGAAAAAAACGTTTTGATTCTGGCGCATTCAAGCGTAGCGTTTTCTCTGGGGGATTCCAGACAAGTCAGCGTTTGCTACAGCTACGCCATTGTTTGTCATGTGACATTTGTCTATGCATACGCTCGCTTGATTGCATAGAGAGAGATGATTTGAGAGACCACTCGAGTAAAAGTAATTTCAGAGAATGGTAATTTGGCCGCAGAGCGTGGGCGAAGGCCCCTTTGATTGTATTACATGGATTGGCAAGTGTTGTAATTGTTTTTGCGCCAGTGTTTGGAGATTGGTTCTACGGAGGTAGAATTACTTATATTGGACGAATTAAGTTGTAGCGTTGATTTTCGCTTTGCAATGTGTGCGAGAGCGTGGAAAAGAATTTACGTTGGTTGTGAGTCGTGAATTTTGAAATATATTCGTTTTAGTTAGAGACAGTGGTTTCTGTTTGTCAGTGAAGAAGAGTCTTCGACGAATCAATCCAAGCTTGGTTCAAGACAACTGTATAAAAGTTTTAGGCTCATAGCAAACTACTTCTTGAGCCGGAATAAAATAAAATTAGACACAGCTTTGTTTCAGCGCAGGTATTCGGGTTGCCTTGTTCAACTGGTCCTTTAGGATTCCAAAACAAAGTCTGTGACACTGATGTACAACTTTTGTTTTATAATAAAGTTAATTGGCAGCAAACTGCAATACTAAAACTTTATAAAAGTTTTCATCAAAATTAAAAAGGCACCTTTAAACTTGTTTTAAAAAACCTAAAAATATACAATCTAGTTATTACCAAAATTAGCATCAAATAACAGAAATCAAACATGAAGTTTTTGAACTGTTTAAAGCAAAACGTTTTTAGCATAATTTCACAATTTTTCGATATCTTCAAGAGTAAATAGTCCATCTCCTACAGCACAGAATTTGCAAAATTCGCAAGTTATTGGGCAATTTTCTTTCATAAAGTCGTAATGCTCTGAAGTAGAATTACAGTAATCTTTTGATTTCCAAAATTCACAATTCGTATTGTCTTCCTTGCAATCTGCAACAATTTTTATAATAAAATTCAACTGAACTTATTCTTAAACTTGACTTAAAATTTTGACTTGAGGAATTTGAGAAATTAAAACTTGACTTTTTGAAATTTTAATTCCGTTCATATGCTTTTGGACAAAAAACAATAACAATCAAAACCGTTTAAAATACCAATACTTAAAAGTTAAATTATTGTTTTCCCTACCACATAAAAAGTATTTATTAAACTACAAGAAGATCATTTGTAGACGCATAAAATTATTTCTGTTTATAAATTTATTTTTATTTCACTTTGTTGCAATTAAATCAATAGGTTCGAATTTTGAAATAGGATATTAATAGGTTGTTTGTTAAGCCAATTTAAACAGTTATGCCATTTGAATTTTAATGAACCTCCTGCTGATGTTTCAGCTTTCTCGAGTTTTTCAAATGTTTGATAAGTCATATTTAGTTGTTTTACCTGCTGAGCATGGCGGTTCAGTGGAAGGGGGAGAGGGCAGCAATTTGGGGCACGGCGTACAAACGTTGCATGATTTTTGACACACTTCGAGCAAATATGAATACTTTTCAGTTTTGTTGCAATAGCCATTCTCTTTCCAATATTTACAACTATTCTTGGTGTCGATGCAACCTGAGCAACAGAGGCTTTTTTTAAGAAGTTTGTTATTTTTCCAAATCTTTGAAAATAAACTTTAATTTTTTAACCGAAGTAAAAATTTTTGGACGTATTGATGGAATTACTAAAAGATTTCATACATTTTTATTAATTAAAGTTAAAAAAGACCTGTCTTTATAAAGTAAACTTACATGATTGCAGGGTGCGGGAATAAGCGGCAGTGTCAATAAGTAAAAGAATTAAATTTGTAAAGGGCGCAGTGCACCAAGTTTGACGTGAAGTAAATGTTGAATATTTTGATAACTGTTTGGACATCATCTTAAGTCACAACTCCAAAGATTTTTTCGTACCTTTGTTTGTTTATTAAAATTTCTACGGTTTGCCTACAAATTTAAATGAATAACAAAATCCTAATCCTATACGCCGGGCGAACGCAAATTTAAGCTAGACTTAGAAAATATAGATCAGAACTGAACTAATTCAAATAAACAATAAAGAATTTTTGAAAATGTTTCGCAAGCACAAAATATTAGGTTTCAAAAAGATATTTTCAACTTTTTCTGATAAAATTTTTCGAAAGTTTAAATGTGAATCGTCGTCGTTGTCGTCGTCGTTGTTTATTTTCGATTATGAATATTTATTCTGATTGTATGATCAGAATGAAGTCGTTTTAAAAATGATTTTCTAGAAAACGATCTGTTCCAATTTTACGTTTGCGGAAAAAAATTGTGTAAAACTAAATATAGATTTAATGGAATTACCTTTAGGTAGGCAAGCCCGTCTGGTTGAAGGTGTCGGGGGTAACGCCGTGTTTTTTGGTGGGGGTGTAGGGCACTGCTTGCATATTCCACAAGTAAGGGTGCAATTAATTTTCATGAAAGGATAAAACTCTGAAGACGTTTTGCAGTACCCCTTCTTGTTCCATTCTGAGCACGAATAGCTTTTATCTTTACAATCTAAAAAAAAGAGTCAAAATAGAATTCTTTTAGATTCTAAACTTCTTCTCTATTAAACGAAGATAAATCGCTAAAAAAATATATTAGGCCTATAGTCAAGACTATCATTTTGTGCTTTTGTACTTTTATTAACATTTTATTAAAGAATTTTATTGTGCTATTTAGAAGAAACATGCTTATTTTATGTGCCTAGTTTTCATTAATCGCTTTATTTTTTACTTTTTTCAAAGATTTTAAAACGCTCTTTTTGCACTAGCAAGTTGAAGTGAAGATCAAAAATTTTTTTCACTTTATGTTCGTAGATAAAAATTATTTCTTTTGTTAAGCAAGAATGGAAGACCTTTGCTGTCTTAGCTTGACATGATCAATAAAAACATTTTCACAGCTCGTATATTTTTGCACCCTCACGCTTTTGGTAATTAGTCGTACTTCTTTTTTGGTCCGTTCGCGCGGTGATTTTGAGTAGAGTTAAATTAGAAAAACTTTTGATATAATTAATACGTTAAACATTTTTATTTTGTGTTTTTGTTTTTACATCTATTTTCTTGTCAAATCAGTACGTCCCATTTGTCTATAATTAGCTTGGTTTTCATATCATTACGCAGTAATAACCAGATATAAAGTGCAGTTTTTGAAATAAAACATCTCCGCCATTGTTTACAAGTCAGGAGTTTAACAGTGAATAAAATCAGTGTGATCAACTTTTTTGCTTCAAGATTTGTAATCAAGTTATCAATATCAATTATTTGTGATTCTTATTTGTAGTCCGCGTGGCCTTAATTGTCGTTGATAAAGACACTTTGCAGCATCTTCCTTTGCTCGGAGGTTCTTGAAGAAATTTTATATTTTAATCATACGACTAGGAAAACTAGATACCAACTAAAAATAGATATTTGAATTAAACAGAGGTATCGTGAAAACTCCAAAAGCAGGTCTGGGTTATCGTTTCTTGGCTGTTTTATGTTTAACGTCCCGACATTGTCTTGCCAGTCAGAAGGATAAATAGTGATGATGATTATAACTACTTTTTGTTTACAGTACTTACAATTACAGTAGACCTTGGTTAATCCGGATTCAGTTAATGTGGAATTTTGCTTAACTCGGATAAAACTGAAAGTACAAATGATTTTCTATATACTATGAATCTTAATAAAAAGCTTGAGATTATCGGGGTCTTCGCCTAATTCGAATAATTTTGTCTGACAAGTCAAATCCGGATTAACCGAGGTCTACTGTATATGCAAGGAAAGCCAAAAGTTTCAGTCTATTTAAGTCAGTGTGAACGATATGCATAAGAAAGACTGAAACCAGTACGGAGTGGCGATTTTTGATCGGCGGTTCAAGCACTTTAAAAAAACTTCCATAATCTCAATTTTAGTGCCAAAATATCCTTAAATTCTTTACGTTTTTAAAAAGGCCTATTATTCTTCATTTATTCAATCATTTAATTTTATTTGCAATCAATTTATTTTGTTTCCGAATTGCTGTTGAAAAAGAGATTACAAAAAAAAAAGAGCGGCTAAACGGTATATGTTATTCCAGCGACCATGGTATAAGATAATAGCGATCACGCACAAAGTTAATTGTGTCATTAAAAAAGCAAAGCTGATTAAAAAACTTACCGTTAAAAAAAAGTAGCAAAGTTGAGTAAAAAAAAAAAAAAAAAAAACAATTAAAGTAAATAAAAAAGATGAATGCATTATTTATGAGCGCAAAAAAGTTGTAATAATCAGGTAATTAAATGTACATTTTCGAGCTATATGAAAAAAATGTTGAATAACCGTTGGTAGGAGAAACACCAAAGTAGGTGATTACAAAGGTCAAGAACAAAAACACGTCAGGCAGGCAAAGGAACGACCTAAAAAAATCATACCGAAGGTCAAAAGGACTATTTCAAATGTATATGGCCGGCAAAAAAGCATTTAAATTTATGACTATAAAAGAATTGTAAATAAATTAGGCCTATTAGAAAATATAAAATGTTAGTTGGGAAAATACTTATTGTTCAAATAAATTATCGTTTTGCATTCTGCATTTTTTATAAAGCAAAGTGTTATTTTCGCGGTACCTAATTGTTGTGTCATAAATCATTATTGGATTATTGTAAGCTTCGATTGTTGTTTATGGTAAAATAACACGAATACCAAAAAATTGACGTTTTCTATTAATAAAAAAATAAAACTGCGAGGGGCAACAAGCGGATAAAAACTAAACATTTGCCTTACATTGGGAGTTTTGTGTTTTTTGCATCTTTGACATTTGTAAACTATTTATTTGCTGTTTATGTAATTATGTTTTATGTCTGATGTTTCACGGTTGATATACATATGTAAGTGTGAAGACTTAAAGTACGTTTGTTTTCTTTGTTCGTTAATTTTTTTACGAAAGTCAAAAGTATGAGCTAAGCGAAGAAAGTGTAATGAACAAGCAAAGGTCTTACAAGAACATGTCATTAATTTTAGAGAAATGATTTAGGTGACTTTTTTTACTGTCTGGAAGAACTTTATCAAAATAAAAAGTTAGCCTACTGTTTCAATCTAAATCATATTTAATGATTTCTTACCGTTGGTGCAAGCGGGGGGTGGAGTTGGACACTCTTTGCATATGCCACATGTAGATCTGCAGTATTCTTCAGCATAAGAAGATCGACAAGCAGATCGAGTTCTTATAGCTTGACAAGTCAAGGCGTTTTGTTTATCACTGCAATCTAAAAATTATATTTTTACTTTTTGTAAAATTTAGTTTTTGCACGTTGACTGCAATTTTTTACGTAGGCTTGTAATGTGGCTTTTTAAATAGATAAATCATAACATAAACAAAATAATTCAATCACTTTTCCATGAAAAAAGTGAAGTATTCAAAAACAATATCTTTTTCCTGTTGAAAGCATTAAGTGCCATTGCAATTGCAACTAAATAGTTTTTACTTTTACTTGCAAAACTGAATATATGAGACGTTACGTCAATGGTACGCACGTTAATGTAAAATGATAAAAAATGTACAGTCATGTGGCGATATGTATAGTTGATGTTGAAGAAATAGAATTTTCGGAAAAACTTTGAAAAACAATGATAGTATAATTGATATGAGTCAGTATCATTTAACAAAGTAAATATTATGTGATAGGAGTGCGTACTATATTGAAGCAATACTATGCAAGTTGTGTACTGACAACAAGCTTTTGATTACGGGTTTGGCAACAACAAGATGTTTCTGGTTCGGGAGTTTTTTTTTAAAGTGCGTGCAGTTGATCCAAACGGATGATTTGAAGCAATATAAAAATCTGCATAGCGACTCTTCAGCATTGGTGGCCAAACGTTTCAATTTATAGGTTTTCACGAATTTATGGCTGATTTCTCTTCGAGACTTTAAAATATTGAGAGCATTGTAATTTGAAAAGCGAAACGACTACAACATTTTTCCTGTCATAGAAATTTTGTAATTGAAAGCCACAATTTTAGCAAAATCTACGCTAGAACTTTTCAAACTTTTTAACACCGCGGCGAAAAAGCTTAAAACGAAATTATTGCGGCCTATATAGTCTTCACCAGAAGTGCCAGAAAAATATTTTGTCAAGGCGGGGAAGGGGGCGGCAAAGTAAAAAAAAAAACTTTTCTTTTTCAAGAAATGGATTTACAGAACAGTTTTAATTACAGTACGTTGTAGCCATTTTTCATCGCTACCGTTTTCAGCACAAAATCTAGTGATAACTAAAAAAAGCATCACTTTTTTATTTTTTTTATTTTTATCTTTCTGACTCGCAGGAAAACGCCGGAGGCGCTATACATAGGGTAAGCAATTACCCCGACCTGCTTCCGGAGATGCCAGGATATTGCTGTCCACTTGAAATTTTTTCAATAGAGATATGACTTTAATTTAGAACTGCTTGCCAAGACCACCAAGCAGGGGCAAATGCCGTCAAGTGTCTTTCCCAAGGACACAACAGAATGGCGCGTGTAGGTCTTGAACCGAGACCATGTCGATCACAATTCCGGCACTTTGACCGCTCGACCACGCTGCCGATCACTCCCAATCAGTGTTCAAAATCTCCATTTTTCTCCCAAAATTTGGGTGAAGATCAAAAGAAAAGCTCTTCACTGTCAGTTCTTACCAAATTTTACCAAATCATTTCTTCACAATAAAAACAGTCTACGAATATCTGATTTCAACACTTTTTCACACTATCTCTGTGTGGCCCACCGGTTGGAAATCCTTGATCTACTCCAGCCATTTTATGTTTGCTACATTTTTTGATATTGTTGGCTATTTTATTTTGAAAGGTTTTCCTCTATTCTTTCAAACTGCCGCATTAACTCAGTGCATCGACGATGGCTTTTCTTTTCGTGCAAACGTTTTTTCAACCCTGTTGGTATATAACTCGCTAAAAAAAGTTTATTTCTTGCTCAAAAAATTAATTGAGTTGCTTACAAACTGCAACTCAGAGCAGCGAGCCTATGAAAAGTAATTAAAAAGAGATGACCTTTTACAAGATGAGATTTTAAAAAAATATTTGTCTAGAAATTATTTGTGTTGTCTTATTTTGTGATGACAAGTCACTTCATGCTATTCGAGCCAGAAATTCCGTCAGATTCATTACTTTTGTGGTTCAGACGCGTATACTTTAAACCATTCGCCGACAGCATAAAACAGATAACAATTTTGTTATAGTTTTCCGGCAAAGTTGCCTAAGTGGTTCACTACCATTTTACAATAGATAAAAATCTATGTATTTCAATATTTAAAAAAAAGTTATTTTTTTACAATTAAAATAAACATTTTAAGTACTAATATAAAAAGGGTGCAGCTTTGTGTTAATTTCAAAGATACAAAAAAACGTTGAAAAAATTTTATCAAAATTTTCAACAAGTTCTTTTTACTGTACGCGGCATATCTATTAGAATTTTAAATAGATCATTAAACTTCGATACAATATCAAAAAATCTAATGTCAATAAAGAGTTTATTAAAACAAGAATTTAAAAGAGTCAAAAGTAAGGTGTACTATGTATGCAACGTCGAAAGTTTATGGGTTACACTGTAAGCAAAACCTGAAAAACGAAATTGTTACTGTTAGGCAGCAGAGCCTTACTTATTTCGCATTTGCTTGATTTTCCTGTTTTTGAGTCGGTACATGGAGGATCACTACATGCACCACAAGTTTTTCGGCAAAAAATTTTTACGTAAGCTATTGAACACTTTGACTGCAATAACAAGCAACTTAAAGTGCCCGATTGATCATAGCAGGTGTTATCTGAAAAGCAAGATAATTTAGTTAAATATTTAATGAATAAATCTTTCACTTTTATAGTTCAGTTTATAATTTGGTAACATGCAACAAGTTTTGCACAACTATAAATTTTACAAAATTAGCAAGGTTATTATTAGAACGTTAATAAGTCTAAAGTTTTTGTATTTTAAAATTTATTAAGTTTCTACTTGCACCAAAACGTTGCAGTGTTTATATAACAAACCAGTGTTTCAGGATTTCATCTATTTCAGTTATTGAATATTCAATACCATCTATTTGCTAATCGTTTTTGCAGGGACGTAGCCAGAAGAAAATTAAGGAGGGGAGGTAAAAATTTTACCTTACCTCTATGTTTATCTTCCTGACCACAGAAAAACGACGGAAGCGCTAATTAATAGGGCAAGAAATCACCCTGACCTGCTTTAGGAGATGCCAAGATATTGAAATTTTTGGGCTTATTGGAGATATGACTAAAATTTCGAACTACTTGCTAAGACGGCCAAGCTGGGGAAGTGCCCTTGAGCGTCTTTGTAAGGACACAAAAGAATGGCGAGAGTAGGTTTTGAACAAAGACCATGTCGATTACAATCCCGGCGCTTTAACCACTCGACCACGTACCGGCAATATAAATATATGTACAATAAACAGTAATTAACCTCAAAAAGCAAACTTTTTCGTCTGCAATCAGAACGTTCATACTGCGTAATTAGAACTTCAAAAATAAAAGCAGAAAAATAAACTACAGTAACTGCAAGGTACACAATCAGTTTTATAAATCGGTTTTGCGGCTTGTAGCAGAGTAGGGTTTTTAAGAACAGTATTAATCATGAGAGTTTGTTATAAATTAGAATAATAGTTATAATTGAACCGCTAATTGGACTTTGTTTTGGTTGTGGATTTAACATTTCGTCAACCGAAAAGCGTAAATCATTGCAATTAAATTAAAGTTTACAAAAAATGTTGCTTGCAATAGTTGCAACATAAAACGCTTCAGAAAATTAAAGTTTTATTCTACGCTGCAAATCGAGATCAACGTTAAATTTTTTTAATTTACAGGGTTCAAAGTTCAAGGCGCGGGTATGGTCCCGGTGGTTCCCCCTGGCTACGTCTCTGCTTATTTGATGTGTTTAAACATAAAGTTATTGCACATTTATTTTTATAAAATGAATTAAGTAAAATCAGTCCAAGGACTTACCAAATTTTTGAATAAATTTTTAAATTGCAAATATGTTAAATAAATTTATAGTAATCGTAGCACAAAAATAAAATATTTAAAAGGACTTCTTATTGTTAAGGTCACATAACTTGCTGAAATTATATTCAATCAATACAAACCTAAATAACTTACTTTTTGTTTCGGTTAAACACTGAATGCAAAACATGGTTCGGGTTATTGATTAAAAAAAACAAAACAAAAAACACAGTTACTTTGCTGTATTTGCGACATCAAAATTTTGTTTGAAGTTTTGCAATTATATAAATTTTGAAATGTTATCTTTATGGAATTGAATGTATTTTTACTGATTAACATTTAGTCAAAACTTTACTGTACATTACGTAGACTTTTTAATATTTCTATATTTGGAAGTCATGACATAAAGTGAAATGAAAACTTTCTTAAAAGTTTGTCAAACAACTAAAAAAATATACTTTCTCAATTTTATGTTACAAAGAACTGTCCATATATTAGCGATAGTATTTTTAAAAATGCTATATAAATACTTAATAAAAAGAACTCACCGCACCCCAAGCTGTTTTGAAAAAAATAACAGTTTGCTAAAATAGATATCACAATCACAATTTTCATATTTCAAGGGTTTTGCTTTGCGGTTCAACTTAAACGTTTACTTCCAAGTATATTGATATTTCTAAGGCAAAACTTCTAATATATTGTCCTCAGGTCCAACTTTTTTCAAAAATCATTTAAAAAAGTATTACTTTTTTTTACAACTTAATGTTTTTTTCTTTAGGGAATAAGTCTGACTTTTTTTTTCGTTTACTCAATATTTTCCGCTTTTTTGGAAATCACGTGATCAAAATCGTGACACGAACCTGATATTGTTGGCTGCTCTTACAAATATTGTACTTTAGGCTTTAAGTAACTCTAACTTTGAGGAAATTTCTGTCCCTAATTTTAAAAGAACTGTTTTTCTGGAAAGTGATTTTCTTTTGCTGATTAAGTTTTTCAAATAAAAAAATAATTCTGATTTTTTTATAGTTCATAAACAAAAAGAAGCAGTTTATTATAAAAAATTTCATTTCATTATAAAAAATATATATATATATTAAAATATGCGCAGAACACCGTAAAGTTAATAGGATTATTTCATAAATTTGTTTCGCCAGTACTTTTCTCGATTTGTTTTTGTAAACACAACATCAATTTTTCTTTGGATGATCCATTTTTTTTATAACATTTTTTTTTTTGATTTTGTTGGTCAATTTTTCCTCATTGCTGCGGCTTACTACAATTTTTTAAGCTAATTTTCCACCAACATTGATATAAACTGTCGACATCTTATGTATTTTTTGTTCAATAGATAAAGTTTATTGTTTCTTTAGGTGTATTTTACTTTTTATGTGAAATACGAATTTAGAAAAAAGAAGTCCAAAAAACTTTGCAACGCAATATTTAATAGTTTTAACATCATCAAACAGGCCTGTGACGGAGTCGCAAAACTCCCCTCGTCTTCGCTCCAATTCCTCACAACGTGCTTCACGACTAGCTCCAAAATTTATGGATTTTATTCTTTATCAATCGAAAGCGATGAAGCGATAGTTAAAACACCAGTAGGAAAGCGGTTTTCTGTGGAAAATTATTTTCTAAATTAATCTTGTCGCGTAAGTACATAGCCCACACATTTACCGACGATATTGGCCGGACGAGCAAGGTCAAAGTTGATTCCGAACAACACTACCAAATTGTTATCTACCTTGCGTAGACAATGTCCAAATGGACAAAAAATAAATAGCTGCCAAAATCAATTCTAAATTTCTGCTGTTAAAAATTCAATATCTTTTTTCGACCACTCAGACGTATAAAATTACCGTTTCCAAAAAACTGTTGCCCCAATACAACGTGGCATCACGAGATGCTAAACAGCTACGCTAGAAAGCACTAAAAGACAGTACTGATTATTATTCAGCACAAAAACAAAAGTCGTGTTAGTTGGATACCCGTTGGCCATTTCCGACATGGCAAACTTTTACGCGTACGACATAACAAGGCTCATTGATTCTTTCGGTTTTTGTTTTTTCTAGCGTAAATAAATTACAAACCAAAAATTTTTGATCCATGTCTGTCTCTAGTACAACGAAATGAACATATCAGCCAGCAGAATAGCTCAGTATATAAAACTATGCGTTGCGAACAGAAGAACTTGAGTTCGATGTTAGTCTACCTCAATGATTTCTGTTGTACCTTAAAACTGCACATCACGACAATTTCCTCAATGGAGTTACGCTGCTGACCGACAACGGTGACTTAGCTTAAAGCAGAAAGCAGCATGAAGACCCGTATCAATATAAAAAATAAGTTACATTAAAGGAGAACAGATTTTCAGAAATTTAATATGGAAAGCTGGTGTTATGACGGATTTGGGTCGATTGTGCGTCAAAGATAAAGCCGATTGGTCACGTGCCATAATACTCGTATTGCACATAACCATAGATGGAAAAAAAATCTGTCCTTCTGTTACTCCGGTGTGAACGTTACATACCGGTTTCGAAAAAATTCAATAAACATTCTATACATTGCTGGCAATCGACATGTTAAGAATTGTTTTGGATATAGAGAGTGACCTTTAAAACTGACCAGAAAATAACTGCAGTTAATTACCTAAAGTGAAGCGACACCAAAACTTGCAAGTCGCTATTAATTTGAATTTGTTCTTATTTGCAACGTAAAACAAAAACCCAAAAAATTTAAGGCCTACTTGATATTTAAGTAAAGAAAACAATTTTCTCGTGGAGCGTAAAATTAATACTTTTTCTTTATTCTTCCATTTACGTGGCTTGTATAATAAATACGTCCTATAAAATTGCTATTGGTAACTAAAGCAGGATTGATGAAAACTAAGCACTTTGCTTCAAACAACATGTTTCTTTTAAAAAAGCTCAGAAAGATTCTCTAGAACAATGTTCATAAAAATGACAAAGAAATAATAAACTTGTAGATATGTACATATATGTACATACAAGGAAATAATAAACTTGTAGATATGCACAATGTACATCGCAAATCAATGAACAAATAAATCTTGTACATCCCTCGTTGAATTGCTGTGGACAATTTGGGCTTTATGGACCCATAATTTAAAAACCTTCGGTTAAGATATTTTAACTTAATATATTCTGTTTAAAAATTTTTTTTCGATTTAGCATTTTTAAAGCTCTTTAAATTTGTGTAATTTCGACATTTCTTTGACGCTTTGATAAGAGTTT
The DNA here is from genome assembly GCA_963680785.1 of Diplosoma virens. Classification (NCBI taxonomy): domain Eukaryota; kingdom Metazoa; phylum Chordata; class Ascidiacea; order Aplousobranchia; family Didemnidae; genus Diplosoma; species Diplosoma virens. The sequence goes on along the minus strand of OY796895.1, from coordinate 9,083,712 downwards.
TTAAAAGCCCAAAAAATGCACTTTTTTATATTGTTAAAACTAAAAAATATTGCTGTAATAACTTTATATTTTATATTTACAGTAAAATAAAATGCTAGCAAGCTACATTTAGGTATCTCTTTTACTTTTCAATACCTAGGAATGATTATTGATTTCTTTCTTGAACAAATTCTGTATAGCGTACGTGTAACTATAATGTTTTATACGAATCACTATTTGTTTTTTATTAAATTTGAGTAATTTATTTTTGAGTAAGAACATTGGTTGGATTTACCCGATGAATAATTTTAAATTGTACTTTAGCTGCAAACGCTTACATATGATGAGTTAACTTTAAAAAGCTGTCAGTAATTAGGTATTTTATTTTTTTCATTTTTTGCTTTCATAAAATAACATTTTTGCTATGGGGTTACACTACTTTCCTGCAATGGTGGCTCTGCTTTGAACAGAAGACAATTTCAAGTCTTTAATAATTTATAGGCTACATTTACGCAATTGAATAGCTATGGTTACAATAATCTTAATGGTGCTAGTACGTTATAGTATTTTATAAAAAATTCTAGTTGAAACTTAAATGGATTCTGTCTAATTTTTTAACAAAACTCTAAAATTTCTATTAAAATTATGACTTTAACTCATATATTTCAACCTAAATCGTGTGAAACAAACAGGAATCAGGAAAATGGTGTCAAGTAGCAAATTCCTTCATGGAGACAATAAAAACGTTGTGAATATCTTAAAAACACGATTTTGGAAATTGAAACGTATGGGGGCATGCCATACTTTCAAAAAACAGATGTCGTGAATATTTCAAACTAATAGTCATGTGTAACCTAATCATGTGAAATTGTGTGAAAAACCTAAATCGTGTAAAACAAGCAAGAATCAGGAAAATGGTGTCAATTAGCAAATTCCTTCATGGAGATAATAAAAACGGTGTAAATATTTTAAGAGCACGATTTCGGAAATTGAAACGTATGGGGTCGTGCCATACTTCCAAACACAGTTGTCCTGAAAATGTTAAACTAATAATTATGGGCACCCGGGCGAACATTTTGTAAGCTTGTAAAAAATTTTGGATTTATTTTTGAATAATACGACTAAGCTAAAAAAATTATACTTTAAATTAAAACCTAAAAATGGTTTTAATTTATTCAAATCATTTTTTAAGCTTTAGTTGTGGGACCGACATTCTCTAACTTAGGAGTGGTAATTATTTTTAACATAGGGCTACATGAAAATAAGAAAGTATAATAGAGGTCGGGCCTTTTATTGAAACCCTGCTTTTAGTGTTTACCTTTCTTTTTTTAGTCGACATTTTTGATATTTTTTAGTCTTTCTTTTTTTTATTTTATTTGTTTTTTAATTTTTTTAGTTGACATTCTCGTCACTGTAACGTGTACAACAACATCAATTCAGTAACACGCATAAGTTAAATATCATTGGCTACAGTATCTATGCGTGACGTGAAAAAAACTACTTCAAAATGAAACAGAACTCATTCAATGTCTGCATGAGGTAAAATAAGAAAAGACTTTAATTTTGTAATTTTTTACGAACCTTCAAGCACCGGTCAGAATCAACTAAAGAGTCACATGCGGCTCGCGGGCCGTAAAATATCTATGTCAGGTGTACGTGATTCAATTTTAGGCCACGTTTAAAGTAGTAAAATTTTCACTCTTGAGGTGGTCATTGCTTTCTTATGGCAAACAAAACATTTTTGCTCGCCCAAAGGTTGAGCCGGGACGAGATATTAAAGCCGTAACTATCTCGGTTCCAGACATATATGTAATATTACTGCATACAGTAAAAAGTTTTTTCCAAATTTTTGGTCCGTGTTTATCAGAAAAATGCTCAATGACGACAAGTCAGAGCGGTTAAATTAATTAAATTGCAGACTGTAGAATTTAATTCAACATTAAATTTATTTGCCACAACAGACTGTTTCGCCTGCCGGGGCTTGTCAGGGGGCGGTTAAAAATCTGAAAAATAAAACAAATAAATACAAATATAGTTTAAACAAAGCGATTGAATCCCGGCCAAAAAAACATGAAACAAAAACAAGAGAAGGATAGAAAGAAATAAAAATAGGAAAAGCCGTGTCAACTATTGAAATCAAGTGAGAAGAACAAAAAATTGTACATTAAAGTTGACTTGGTTTTTATTAATGGCACAAGCTTTTGTGGGCTACTGCGCACTTTGTCAGATGCCGTGGAATAAAAATAATAATGTAATCGGAACAAAATTTGCACCAAAGGCATTAAACATAAAAAAAGATATATGTGACGTAATGAAATATAAAAATATCTGTTAGAAAAAACTGAGGTTTGGAGAATATGGCAGTAAGTCAAACAAGAAACAAATGTGAAAAAATTGCATGCAAACATAAAAGGATGCAAAATAGAGAAAAAATAAAAATAAAAATCATAAATGACCCTCACGTTTATGGAAATAAACATTACATATAATGAGACATGAACGAATAATCTCTATTTAAACCTTTATTGACGCAATCACATTTGGAAATGATTTTTTGTTCTACTTTCTGTTGTAGTTTTGTTTTACCTTGGCCTTTTTGGATCACAGCAAATTTGAGATTTTCCAAAGTGTGGTCAGGTTTATTGAAATGTTTGGCTACCGGTTTGTTTCTGTTGTGTTTGAAGTCACTCCTGTGTCCATTTATCCGTTGTCTGATAGAGTTGCTTGTTTCATCAATATAGATTGCTTTTGGGCAGAGATTATACAAAATTACATAGATAACATTGGATGAGTACAGTTAAAATTTTTAGAGATTTTTATAGGGACTCGGTTGGGACTAGTTATTGTAGAATTAGTTTTATACTGGGACAGAGATGGTATATAGGAGATTTGCAGGGAAAGGTCCCCGTAATGAAAATTTTGTTTGGTAAAGAGCAAGTGTAAGTAAAAGTTTAAGGTTAGGAGGTTGACGATATGATATAATTGGGGTAGCAGGGAAGATTTGGTTAAGATGGGGGTCTTTGTTTAGTAAAGGTTGCACATTATTGGCAATTTTGTTGATAGGTTTAAGATGAGGGTGGTAAGTAAGGACTAAAGTATGCGATCTGATTCTGATTTATTTTAATATTTCAGAAGGGCTTTTCGGGGAATAGACATGGCCTTAGTTATTTGGTTCTTGACAATTTTGTGTTTGTAGCCAAATGCGGTAAACAAATTTTTTAATGTTGTCAGTAGTAAATTTAACTCTTTTGTGTCAGAGCAAATCCGCTTGTAACGTAGAGCTTGGCTATAAACTATGGAGATATAGATGTGTGGAGGATGGGAGCTGATGAGGTGTAAATAGGCTTGGGAATGGGTAGGTGTTTTATATAATAAAGTATGGAGTGTGTTATTTTAAAGTTTTACAGTGGTGTTCAAAAAATTAACTCCTTCAGTGGAGTGGTTCATTGTGATATTAATCCAGTGATCCTCGGAGTTAAAATCTTTGTGAAATTGCAGTAGTTCGTTTTCTCCGTATGTCTATAACAGAAAGATGTCATCAATCAGTGTGTGACCATAACAGAAAGATCTTTCTGTTACATTGCAAATTTGAGTCTTTCAGCTTATAATTTCAAATTTGTAATTTCATGCAGCTCTTTTTTAGTTTTTGTTATACATGTATATAGCCACTTTACTTGATCAAATATTTCGAGATTTACACTAACTCTTTTCTTTCGTTGTTGTTCTTCACTCATTATTTTTATTATTTGAAACAATGTATGTTACAAGTAAAACTCGCTCTCTATTTTTGTAAACTTGCTCTTTATTTCGAAAAATTCGCTCTTTATTTTTAAAAAACCTTGTAAAAACCCATTTCTAAAGAAATATATTGTTTTTATATAAATTGTCTGTTTTAATATATTGTACTTTTATTTCAGGGTAATGTACTTTTATTTCTGGATATTATACATTTTTTATGGGTGATGTACTTTTTTTAATGGGAAACCCTGTATTATATCTACCAGTGCTGAAGGTTGATTATTTTAATATCAAGATTTTGTCAATATATATGAAATGTCATTACAATTTAGTCCTTACAATTCTTGAACAATAAAAAAAATAATTAGAAAGCTTTTCCTAGAATCAACTGCTTTTATAAATATCTGAAAATAAACATTTTCCACAATTGTTAATGGTATTGAGCAACCAATAATCAATTCTTGCACAATTGCATCGCTGATCGCCTTTTGTCGAAGGTATTGGTAGTTAAACATAAAAGCATTTCTGGCATCGCTCGTGGCAATTGGCGATAGATTTCCTATTATTATTTGTTGATTGGGTGTGACCGACACATTCCTTTACAATTTTCCGTTTTAATGATATTCTTTGTACCATGAAATTTAAGAATAAATCAAAAGAATGGTAAAAAATAACTATTAAAGAAACTTTTCTGCAGTTTATTAAAAGTAAAAAAAAGAATTAAAGTGTAATTTAAGAAATTTGTTTCATATTTAAATAGTACTCACTTGGCTTTATGATATCTTTGCAAATGCCTAACGAAAGCTGACGTTGTCGCTTTTCTTTCTAATATAACCAATGGATTGGTACAAAATTTGCAAACAGCCAAATGTTTTGGATTACTTGCAATCTTATCTTCATATTCTTTAAGGTTAACAAAACCATTTTTAATAACTGCGGAATGTTTTGACATTTTATCAATGAAATTATTTAAATCTGTAAAAATTTACAGACTGCCTTGTTTTATCATATAAACCAAATCCACTTTGAGCTCTCTCTGCATAAAAATTTTTTTTCACACAAAGTTATATTGATAGGTCATAAAAAAATTAATCTAGAAATTAAAAATTAAAAAAAAGTAACTTGTGGATTCTTGTCTCAAAAAAGCTTGGTTCTTTTGAAGCAAGGTTTTCATAAGATTGAACCTTATTACCACTGGGACGGGGGGCGGAAAGTGCCCACTTTTTAAAAAGTAGTATGCTGCTCAAAAACTACTCGCACAATTATTTTCAAATTTTTTGACTCTTCCGAATTTTAACTTCCCAGGAATTATTATTAGAGTTTTTGTAAACATCGCTCAAGTAATTTTGAAGTTATTAGTTTTTTAACACTTATACTTACCAGCTTTTTGATTATTTCATGAAACTCTAGATAAAAGCAGCGAAAACCGATAAAAAGGAAAAGTGTAAACTTTTTATCAAAACAATTTCGACTAAACAATTTATTAACTAGGTTTACTCAAAAAGTTTACGAGGCAATAAAAGGCTTTCAATATCATTTCGAAAAGGGAATTGGTCATTGTAAAAAAACTAATAAATCATCATAACTACACCAAATAACAAAAATTTCAAAAAATGTCCGGTGTCGAGACCGATTTAAAAACATAAGATCGAGACCACATTATCACGAGACCAAGACCTTAAAAATTGGTTTCGGTCTGAGACCTTCATCACTAAAACCTGCTTTTGTACTGCTTTTCCAATAATCCTAATCATATCATATATGGCTTTTAAGTGGGTCCTCAGATGCTCGCCAAAAGAAACACCCGTTTTTATCATCCCACTACAGGAGACCCGCTGCACGAATGCCAGTACTTTTAAGCTTTCAACTAACTGTGTCGTCCTTAAAAAGGAAGCATTGCTTTGTCAACTTGTCCATGAGCAACTAAGGTATACGCTTTTGGACCAATCTCCACCGACATCGGCAATTGAGTAATTTTGCGTGGGAGTTGATGGTTATAAAATAGTCAACGTCTACAAACCTCTACCAACGCAACTGCCATCCCTATATCTCCTAGTATTTTTGCAACCTTGTGTCTGTGTCCGCGCTTTTAACATCCTCCAAGTTGATTGGGGTTACGACGCCAACAGTGCGGACGGTGAGTGCTTGGGTGGCTGGGCAAGTGCTAATTGTCTTGGCCTCCTATACAATAGAGTGGAGTAAAAAACTTTTTGTCTAAAATTAAGTTACTTTGGGTCATAAATCTGGCAATGGGTTGAAAAACATATTTGAAACTAATTTTTTTTGGGTTTCATGCAGAAATGCCCATGCTACCTCTCTAGTGGTCTACTGGCCCCTAATTTTCAATCTTTTAGTTTACATTTGAATCAAACGACGTAGAAAAATAAAGCTTACATCAAAAGTTGCAGAATACCCAAGTTTATATTTCTTAAGAGGACGTTTAATTTAATTTCCACCAGAAAAAAGTTATTAGCGAAAAAGTGTTTTTTCCCTTATTTAGCAAATCTGCAGTATATTCAAGCCTAAAATAAAAAAAAAAAAAAGAAAATTTATTTAAATAAATCGTTGCATGAAATAATAATAATGTGCAGAACTACTTTTTAGTGACATGTAACTACTCTTTTTTTGTCTTTGTAACTTTTTTCTATAAATAAAACAAATAAGCTGCAGCAGTACGACCAGCAAGTTCAGTTATTCACTTTTTTTTTTATTACATATCTTGTTTGATCAACTAAACAAACAATTAGATTTGCTGCAAACTGACACATTATATTCAAGCAAAGGCATTATGTATTTTGTACAAAACATTATATGAATAATATATTTAAAAATACGCAAACGAAAATACGGTAAATACTTGGACAGGTCACCTTTGGCACTTTAATTTCAAGTGCAAACTAAAAAACAATTTTGGCTTTATGTTAATGGTGCCATGAGTCTTTTTAATTGCAAAATTAAACTTAAGTTTCAGTTTGATGATTGTTTTAAAAAATTCAACTAAAGATTAAAAAAAATTTATTAGAAAAAATGTGTAAAAATGTGCTTAATTGCTTATCGCTTTTGAAAGTCAAGTGACGAATAAGAAAAAAGTCTTCATTTGAATTCAGCCCTCCATAAATGTTTCTATTCTTTAAGAATATCATTCTCTACAGCCTGTAATCTCTTACTTATAATATGCTTTAACTTGACCAAAAAAATGCTTTGGTCAGCCTTTGAATGTAACTAAAGTAAAACTTGATACGAAAAAATTACGAAATACTAAAATTTAAATCTATTGAAAAAGACAAAAAATTAACTGTTCAGTGTATATTTATATGGTTAAGATTAAGTTGTGAATGAAGTAAAACAAAGATGTTGACCGTAAATTATCTCGACTTGTTTCTCAAGAAGTGTTTGAACTCTGTAGCGCCACAACACCAGACCCAGTAATTATCTCTAAAAATTTCTCACAGAGAGAACTTACTGCTGCCATCCAACACTTAAAACCAAATAAAGTTTCCGGCTCTAATTCCATCCGTCCAGAGCTCATAATCTATGCAGAAGCGGCTTTGAAGTCCTGGTTACGCGCTTTCCTTTTTTCTTGCTTATGCCGACTCAAAATTCCCAAGATTTGTTGAAAAGCGCTTGTGCTGGCAATCCCAAAGCCGATGAAACCCATAGTAGACTCAAAGAGTTATTAACCGTTATCTCTGCTCTGTTTCGCCCAAAAGATTCCCGAGGGGCCCGAAAGGCCGCGATTTCCATAAAAGCTGCCTATGCAGATGATTTAGCACTGTTGCACTTTTCTGGAAACGGGAAAGACTTAGAAGGGACTTTAAGCTAAGACATGACTACATTTTCGGCATATCCCTAGACTTGGAGGTTGAAGCTCACTTACACTAAGACGATGACAGCAGCCTTTCATTTAAATAACCTAGAGACTAAATGTGAGCTAAACGTCTGCAATAGCAGTAGACTCTTACCGTTTTGTTAAATGAAACGTTACCGTTTTGGCCCAGATGAGAGGTGCTTTCTCGCAGCCTGGGCCATGAGTAAGTCTGTTATAGCGGTAAAACATGACAGACCGAAAGCAAACCTGTCAAAATGGAAAAATATCTACCCATCCCGATGTTCAGGAAAGGTTTGCCAATTGGCAAACGTCCTTTTCAGGACAGGGTAATGTCTGAAAAAAAAATTCCCTAAAAAGGGGAAAAAATGCCCTAAAAAGGGCATTTTTTTATTCCACTCCACATTGCCAACAAGTTCCGATGACCCACTATTCTACAACTAAGCATCGAAGGCCTTACTGCAAGCAAGATAAACATTCGTTTTTATCTTGCTCTACAGTTTGAGGCACTCGTCATCTTATTACAAGAGACTGCACTAATGCTGTGAAGCTGGTACTTACAAACTACCAACTAGTTGGGTTTTCCTTAAGAAGGAAGCATGACCTTGCCACGTTTTTCCACGAACGACAGGATTACAATTTTGGACCAATCTCCACAAAAATTGAAGATTGAGTGGTTGTACGTGGACGTTGATGGTTATAAAATAGTCAACGTCTACAAACTTCCATCAACGCGACCACAATCTCTAGATTTCCTTGTGTTTCTTCACTCCTGTCTTTATGCCGGCGATTTTCAACTGTCGTCACGTTGATTGGGGTTACGTTGATAACAGCCCGGACGGTGAGTGCTTGGGTGGCTGAAAAAGTATTAATAGTCTTTCCCTACTAAACAATGCCAAGGATGCTTCCAGCTTTTATTCCTCCGCGGAAACACTGTTTTCAATCTAGATCTAGCCTTCGCTAGAGTAGATTCTAACAGTTACTTACCGAATAGACATGCACTTAAAAAGTTCTCCAGGTTACAACATCAACCTTTGCTTATTACACCACCAAGGTCTACTTTGTCAGTGTCTAGCATGCCTGTAAAGCGATGGAATTATGCAAGGCCAAATGGACTACCTACATTGCTTTATCGAATAAATTTGCAAAGACTTTGTTGCCGCCTGATGCATTTGATGTATATGTGGCTTACCAAAACTTTTGTAACATCATTAAGAAAGTGGCCAAAAAGATTATCCCACGCGGTTATCGAAACAACTATATTCCATGTTGGGATGTGCCGCATGAATTCCTTAATAAAACTTTTCTCCTCAGGGAGTAGACTTGAGTTTGGCTGCTACGGCTTTACTTCCAAAGTTGACAGAAGGCGGAAGGATTCATGATCCGAAGCAGTTCGGATCATCGACGTTTCACATTCTAATCAAAAAGCATAGAATATATTGAACAACCTTACTGGTAGATCACGACACTCTCCTTGTCACTGTCCGTTTTAGCTGATGCTATCACACCTTAGTTAGTCAGAAATGGGAAATACGGGGCTATTGTTTGCAATTATTTCGACTTGTTTCTCAAGACCTGTCTGAACTCTGTAGCGCCACAACACCAGACCCAGTAAATATCTCTAAAAATTTCTCACAGAGAAAATTCATTGCTGCCATCCAACACTTAAAACCAGGTAAAGCTCCAGGCCCTAATTCCATCCGTACAGAGCTCATAGTCTATGCAGAAGCGGCTTTGAAGTCCTGGTTACGCGCTTTCCTTTTTTCTTGATTATGCCGACAAAAAAATTCCCAAGATTTGTAGTGGCAATCCCAAACCCAATAAAACTCATAAGGGACTCAAAGAGTTATTAACCGTTATCTCTGCTCTGTTTCGCCCTACAAGATTCTCAAGAGGCTTATCTACGCCCGCGTCGAACCAATTATTGATCTACTGCTTCCTAAAGAGCCGGATGGGTTTTGACGCGGGACGTCAACGATAGATCAAGTCGTTCTGCTGTCTCAGAACATCGAGGCTTCTTTCGAAGCTAAGAAGAAGGCCGGTATCGTAATTTTCAATCTGATAGCGGCGTATGACTTTGTCTGGCACCGTGGCCTTACTTGCAAACTGCTGAAGCTTATGCCGGATAAGCACGTGGTAAGAATGATTATGGAGCTTGTCCGAAACCAAATTTTCACCCTTACTACCGATGAGAGAGCAAGAAAAAGGCTTTCCATTGGAAAGCCATTTCAAGAAAAAGCCGTTCCAACAATACGCCGCCTGAAAAACGGTTTTCCATTGGTATTGGTCTTGGCTCCCCTCCTTTGCAACATCTATTCGTACGATCTGCTCTCTACGATTTCCAGAAAGTTTGCTTATGCTGAAGATTTAGTATTATTACACTCTTCTGGAAACTGGAAGGACTTGGAGGGGATTTTAAGCCAAGACATGACTACACTTTCAATGTATCTTCAGACTTGGAGGTTAACACTCAGCCAAACTAAAGACGGTGACTGCAGCCTTTCATTTAAATAACCGAGAGCCCAAACGTGAGCTAAAATCAACAACAACAATAGACTTTAACTATTCTGTCGAACCCCTTTTTATCTTGGGGTAAAACTGGACAGATCGCTTAAGTTTCGTCACCATCTAGTGGCATTGCGCAAAAAATATCTTGCTGCATCATATTTCTGAGGCGACTTGTAGGCTCAGGATCGGTGCTGGTGCCAAAACGCTGCGCAACTACCCTATCTCTAATCTACTTAACAGCTCACACTTGCCTCATAGACAGTATTTTAAAAGACGCTTTGCGCATTTGCGCATAGTCACTGAATGCCTGCTTGCCACTCCAATGGACACTTACCCATACATTCAGGCATCCATCCAGCTGAGCTTCCCTGACAAGGAGCGACACACGCCTTGGCTTACGGTGAATCTCTAGATTTTGATCGTAATCTGTATGGTTTTTTAAGTGGGTCCTCAGATGCTCGCTAAGATCTAGACGCCCGTTTGTGCCAGCTGCGCGGAATCTATTAAACAACTTTGCTGAACTTGGCAATCACTCTTGTCAGTGGACAAGTTTTAGATGAAACTCGGAGTAGTATGAAAGTAAGATTTTTGTAAAATAAAATTTGGTAAACTTCTTCAGTATTAAGGATGTCACACTTCATTCATAATTTTAATCATAACGAAGTAGTTTATCCCCGCTAAAAGCAATTCGTAGTTTATTTAAAGAGAGTAAATACGGCTCTTTGAGCGCTGCTTGCGATATACGTCCAATTTGTTCTATTGCTCGATGCATGTATCTTTTTCTCTTTTTTTCTCTTTGTATTGACGTAATATGTTTTTGACCAACGTCATTGTACTGGAAGCTTCGCGTATATGCCACTTGATTCGAGCGTAACGATCTCTCCAAAGAGTCCTGGCTAAATCTCGAATTTACGAGAAAGTTTACGTCACGTGATTTTGTTTTCTATATAAAGCCGATGCGTAGCGAGAATTATTATTATTGTTGTGAGGTAATTTGAAGCGACTCGAGCGGCGGCTCGAGCGAAGGTGATTTTGTTTGGCCACAGGAGGTGGACCGTTAGATTTTGTGTCGGTGGACAATTGTTGAATTTATTTTGTGCCAGTGGTTGGCAGTTTTGTTCTACAGAGGTAGAATTATTTGTGTTGATTGAATCAAGTTATAGTGTTGATTTCGCTTTGCAATTTGGTAAAGCGTGGAATAGAAGTTGGTCGGACGTGATTTTGTAATACATTCGTTGTTATTAGAGACAGTAGTCTCTATTTGTTGTGAAGAAGAGTCTTCAGCGAAATCAATTCGAGCTTTCGTTAAATCAACTGTATAAACCATCAGGCTCATAGCAAGACTACTTCTTGAGCCGGAATAAAAAAAAAATTTAGACACAGCTTTGTTTCAGCGCAGGTATTCGGGTTACCTAGCTCAACTGGTCCTTTGGGATTCCCGAACAAAGTTTGTGACAAAGGATATAGAGCTTTGACTTGTTTGGTGACATACTCTGGAGGCTATTGATCAGTATATAAATTATTGCAACTGTTTATATTTCCTATTTGCAAAACATTAAGAAGTAACAATGCTTTTTTTCTCATTTGCATTGATTTATTTTTGCTTGTTTTCATCTTCCATATTTCTAGTTATAGAATATTTATTTTTTTATACCACTGGATTTTAGAACTAATGTGAGCAGTGCCAGGCACAGAAAAATTCTGCAAAATTTGTTTTCAAGAACAATAAAAATTAAATCAAAACGTGCCCTTTGCCTTTGCCATTATTACACCACTCATACCAATTCGGTTAATAAGCGGTTTGTTTCAGTAAGAACTCCTGATTTTCTTTATAATTTTTACTTGTATCAGAGTAAAGAAAACCAAAGGACTAATTTCGTATGCACAAAAATTTTTGGAGAACTCTTCGGATTTTTAAAAGACTTTGGAAAAATTTTCGGAGACAAAACACTTTTTATTACAGTAAAAGCAGCAAAGATTAAACAAAGTTAACATTTTTGTAAAACCAAAAAAAAGTTTAAAAAGCACCAGTTAAAAACACAAATAAACAAACAGTTATTGCAAAACACAGAACCCTAATTAGGATTATACTAGGTGCTTCAAATAGTGACCATAATGAATGTTAAATGAACAAGTTAAACGTGCAATTTTAAAACATTTTTGACGAAACTTTTTAAAAAACAATCACAACTTTGTAACTTTTTCAAGAATAAACAAATTTTAATTCTGTGCACAAGGTTCGCAAAAGCCACAAGATACTGGACAAGTTGCTTTCATAAAGTCATAATGCTCGGAAGTAGAATTGCAGTAATCTTGCGATTTTCAAAATTTACATTCTCTATCGGTGTCTTTACAGTCTGAATAAAAATTTTATGTAAAATTCGGCTAAACTTCTCCAAACATACATAAAAAATGCAATTCATTAATAGCATTGTAGCAAACGTTATTTTGTGTTTAGGCGTCAATTCTTTAAATAAAAATATTATTCACAACTTTTATCGCAGTTTCATTTTTCATTGGCTTTCCATCAAAATATTGTTTCAAATTTTGCAGAAAATATCGGGCGCTTTTTACAAGCAATGTTAATAGTTATACAAATAATATTTTCATACTATTGATATATTAATCTTCTCAAGTTCTGCATAAATTATACTTTCATAAGTTATATTGAATCACTTTACCTGCTGAGCATGGAGGCTTTGTGGGAGGGGGAGGAGGCAGTAAATTGGGGCACGGAGTACAAACGTTACATGATTTTCTACACACTTCGAGCAGATATGGAAACTTTTTAGTTTTGTTACAATAACCAATCTCTGCCCAATGTTCACAATGTTCATTTGTGTCGTTGCAACCTAATCAACAAAAAATTAATTTAAAAGAAATGCATTTACTTTAACAAAATACTGCTAGTAATCTTAATGTTATCTATCTTTAAGCAAACCAAACTATCTCTATTTTAAACTATCTTTAAGCAAAATATTCCATGCAATCATAAAGTTAATGTTTTGCTAAATATTCACTTCCTTTTTTACGGAATTTCCAAGTTTTTTACATTTTCAGGAAGTAAAGATTAAACACAAGAACAACTAGTTTTTTTCATAAATCGTACAATATTTTTTACATCAAAATTATTTTATTTAGAACAAAGTGTTATACAACTGTAGTGTACTGTAAAACAGTACTTTACTGTGCAGTAAACTTAAAAGCTTCACAATTAATTTGCCTAAAACTGCCAGTTTGAAGTTTCCCAATAAGATTAGTGACGATTAAATGCAGCACATCATTGCAACTTAAGTAAACAATAAGTTTAATAATTTTTTGTAAATTATCACACGATTTGTATTAAACAACATCACAGACACAATCGTTTTGTTTATCACTTGCACAGCAATTAAGCTCATTTTAAAAATAAAAATTTGGTATCAAGGGCATTTTTTGTTGTTCTAAAATAAAATTAAACTTTGAACAAACATTTATATGAAATTACCTGAAGGTAAGCAAGCACGCGGGGTTGGGGGTGGGGGTGGTAGGGCCGTGTTTTTTGGTGGTGGTACAGGGCAAAGTTTGCATATCCCACAGCTGAGCGGGCATTCATTTTCCATATAAGAATAATATTTTGAGGATGTTTTGCAGTGACCTTTTTTTTTCCAATTAGAACAATCTTTGTTTTTATCTTCGCAATCTGAAATGAATAACAGCCACCGTGAATTTGCTTTTTACTTTCAAGTTCGTCTCCATTGATTGACCGCTCAGCAGTAACAGCAAAGCTAACCGTAAAACAAAATTTAATACCGAAATCGTTTGGGGAACAATTTTATTTAATTAGATTCATATGTTACTTTTTCCAAGCCTGCGTTGGAAGTTTTCTTTCCTTCTTCAAGCTCGAAATTTAATCCTAACAATAATAACCTGATTCGTAGCAGAGGTTTTACTCAGAGTTTCTTTGGGAGTAAAGCTTCTGTCATTGTTTTGTAAGTCAATATTACAAGAGATACAATTACGTTTGTAAATGTTGGCTATAAACTTTATATAAGCGAGTTATAAAATTTTAATTTGTTGTTACAACTACACCGTACCTTGAAAACTTAATAAAACTATCGGATAATTTAAAAATGTTGAGCCTATAATTTGGTTTACCAAAAAATGAAATTCTTTTCTTTTTACTTTTAGTTATTTTTTCCATTCATTTGGAAATTTCTTCACAAGAAAAGTTAGTATTACATCATAGCAAACAAAAACTGAGTTTACAAATAGTACAATGATTTTATTTTCAATTTAAAACTGTATTTTTTACCATTTGGTCGGTCACCGTTTAATTTGCTGGGTCACTGATTATTTGTTTACTACACTTTTGATCACTGCATTTTTATAATAAGTTTTGAAATCGATTATGTAAAAAGACTAACCGACTGTGACCATCAAATAAAATTTTTATGAAAGAAACACCAAAAAGAGTTTTTGTAAATTTTGGTTTTGAAAACGGGTCACCAAGTCATCATTAATTTAGGTTTAAAAATTAGGTCTATAAGACAAATACTGAGGTGCAAAAGCGTAGACATTGATTTTATTATGTCGTCACAATTAACTGTACAACAAATTACGTCTAAATAATTATTTGAAACGACAAAAACTCTCGGCCAGTGTACTCAAACTGCCATTTGGCTTCCTAAAGAGTAGTTTGAAATCTCAAAACTAAAAGAAAAATCACTAGAAAACGATTTGGAAAGAAATTTGAAAATCTTATTATAATTAGTTGAATAAAAAAAATTAGTAGTCATTCGTAAACATGACCGTACCAGCTGGGGGTAAAGAGAAAATAAAGACATTTTTTTAATAAATCGCTGCGTTTTAGAGACAGAAATCAAGAAATTATAGACAGATACAAATTTGAATGTTAATTTTTGAACTTCTTGGGAAAAGCGGAGTTCAAATCACAAATTTGACATGAAAACAAAACAAAAAGTGTTCATTTTGATTATTGAGGCATTGTTTTGGGGAATGGGGGAGAAATAATGGCATCTAAGTTTTGAAAGGGGGTAATGTGGGAAAAAATTTAAAACCACTGCCCTGGCCAAATTTGTCAAAGTAGAAGTCTGCTCTTTTAATTTGAATGACTTTTAATAATTTCTTACCGTTCGTGCAAGGAGCAGGAGGAGTAGGACACTTTGTGCATTTTCCACAAGTCAATCTGCAGGATCTTTGTATAGTTCGGCATCCATATCGGTTTTTTAAAATTTCACAAGTAATGGAAGCCATTTCATCTTTGCAGCCTGAAAAAATCGAACTTAATTAAATTGACATTTTTTATGCGAATGCAATTTCAAAGTTGATTTTTGTTTCTTTAACTGAAAAATACCATTGATCTAAAAATTTAATGACATTACCAAGAATTAATAAATTGCAAAAAAAATTAATCTTTTACATACAAAAGCATTAAATATAACCTTAAAAAAATTGTTGGTTTTAGGTGTCAGATTCTGAAGCTATGAAAATTTTTTAAGTATTAATAGAATCTGAAAAGTGAATCGCAAGAAATAGTGTCTCACCCATTTCACATCTCCTTGTCGTTGTTCTGGCGTTGATGCAAACACTGCGAGAACATGCACCACAAGTTTGAGGACAAAGCACGTTCTTCACGACACTGCTTTGTTGACATCTTTGGAATTGTGTTAAGCAAATGAAGTTGTTCAATCGGTTTAAACAGCTGCTATCTGAAATTCAAACGAATTAGATTGAAAAAAATTTTTTTAAATAGATTTTGAAATGAAAAAAATAACAAAAAACCATTTGGCAAAATGAATCAGACCTTGTTAAACTGCAATTTTTGTTAAAGTGAAGCTTTTCAAATGCCCCTACTGTAAAGTTTTAATGTTAAGTATTCCATGAATTGTTTTAGTGACGAAACGTTTTTATTTCATGGCCATTTATTTTTTAACATTACTTTGTATAAACGCAACTTCGTTCAGTTGCAAATAAAAATTGGAAGATTATTGAAAGAATTAAAAATGTATTGTTTGTTGATTTATTTCGAATAATTTTAGTTTTTCATGAAAACGCATTTTGAACAAATAGATAACAGTTCAATGACTTCTTTCAATTAAAAAAACTATTTTTCCAAAAACAAAAATTATCAAGAAATCAGTAGCATTAAAAAATAAATTATTAAAATTTAAAACTACCACACAAACTTTTCAAACTTAGTTTTTATAGATAATAGCTATATTGATAATTATGCAGAGTTATATGGAATGCATACCGCATAAGATCCCAGAACAGGTTTGAAAAAAATAGCAGTTTGCTAAATATAATACGACGATTCCAATCTTCATATTTCAAGGGATTTACTTTGCTGTTAAAACTATAAACTATAGTGTTTTTTATTATATTGTAAGATGTTTCTGATCTAAAACTTCAAATTTGTCTCCTTTTATACCTTCGAGAAATAAAGCCCTTTTACACTTTAAAAAACTTTCTTTTGTTTTTTTCATATATTATGACTTTGACGCAATGTATAAACCCCACGTGTTTTTTAATCACCCATTATTTCCGCTGCCGGAAAATTCTTAAGTGTAAAATCGTGATACAAAAGTAATGCTATTCGGTGTTTTTCTTCAATTTATATTTGTAACCATAAAGTCATTCTAAGAAATGTTAGATAACTTTTCAAAAGTTTTCTTTTAAAAAAATTAAAGATTTCAACTAGGATAAAAAATTTAAAAAAGTTAAAGATTCTCATCAACTGGATTAGAAAATACATGTAATTATATCAAAGTTAATGTTAATATAATAAACAATCGTATCGTAATTGTTTTTTAATTATACGGTTTTTAATTAATTGTACGCATTGATGAGATTTCCGTTAAAGCGATTTTACTAACAAAGTTCTTGCATTGTATTTACCCGCATCTGTTTATAGATAAGTTTTAGTTTAAAGGATGCATCGATGCCAATGTTAAACATCGCAATATATCGGCCTCTGTTCCAATGTATCACTTTTATTTTGTGGATTTGTTGGCCGATATTTTGTCACCATTAACTTATTGCCTAAAACAATTTTTCGCCTTTCTTATTGATTATTGGGATCATATAAATATTATGCCCCCAGGGGCATATTATTTAGTTGACAAATTTCTGGGGGCATATTATTTAATTGATAAAATTCTGGGGGCATATTATTTATATGATCACAATTTAAGTAAATTATTTATTTGATCAGTATTTTGGTTAAATTTTTTTAGTGATAAAATTTTAAATACAAAATAGTATATATAATTGTGATATTTATTAAATTTTACCTTAAAATGGTTACAAATTATGAAAACACTATTAGAAACTTACTTTCCCAAGGAAACACATTGGAAATTATCAATTATTTTAAAATGAAAGGTGTTTTAAGATCAAAGTTGGATTGTTATTATTGTAATCAGGAGATGGTTGGGTACAGAAGAAATCTTCAATAGACCAATATGCTTGGAAATGCCAAAATAAGGTTTGTAGAAAATATAAAACAACAAGTTCTATACGTTCTTATTCCTTATTTTCATTATCTAACATAAGTCTACAGACCTGGCTTGACCTCCTTTACCGTTGGAGTAATGAAGAACAAATCAGTATGGTCCAGAAGTCCCTGACAATATCAACACCCGTGATTATTAAAATTTTCCAAAAGTTGAGGTCTTGTGTTTCTTTATATTGGGAAAGAAATCCTCTTAGGCTAGGTGGTGATCAAGTAATATGCCAGATTGATGAAAGTCTTTTTGTTCCAAAACAAAAATACCATCGTGGCAGAGTTGCTTCTGAACAGATTTGGGTGTTTGGTATTGTAGATACATCATACACACCAGCTAGAGGTGTTATGATAGTAGTTCCTAACAGAAGAGCTGAAACACTTAAACCATTAATAACTAGGTATGTTAGACCAGGTTCAATTATCCATAGTGATGAATGGAGAGCCTATTCTAATCTTCAATCATTATGTTATGAGCATGATACAGTAAATCATTCTCTCAATTTTGTATCTCCACAAACTGGTGTCCATACTCAAAATGTTGAGTCTTACTGGAGTAAGAACAAATTAAGAGTAAAGAAAATGAAAGGAATACAAAGAATTTATCTTCAAGATTATCTGTATGAATTTATGTGGAGGGATAATTTACCTGGTGATCCTTTTGAAAAACTGATTGATCTTGTAAAGAATTATTATTCTGAATAAATGATGATTGTGAAAAACTGATTGATCTTGTAAAGAATTATTATTCTGAATAAATGATGATGTGATGTTTGAATTATTTTTTATTTTAAAAATTAACATATTTATTTTAATAATTATTATTATTTCTTCTATTTTAATAATTTATATTTTTGTTATATAAATAATATGCCCCCAGGGGCATATTATTTAGTTGATAAAATTCTGGGGGCATATTATTTAGTTGATAAAATTCTGGGGGCATATTATTTAGTTGATAAAATTCTGGGGGCATATTATTTAATTGATCATTAATGGGGGCATATTATTTAGTTGATCCGATTATTGTAACGAAGACACTTTTCTCGGATCAAAAAGGTTATTAAAAAACTTTTTCTGACTATGGTCCGGGTTGACCTTTTACCTTACAAATAAGCGCCATCAAACACTGCTTGGAAGGATAGGGTCATTATTTGACTCTATTTCATATGGGTCGCAGTTAATGGTGGAAACTGTATTTAAAACAAGTTTAGGTTGCCGAAAATTCAAGAAATGCTAAATTAGAAACCATGAATTAAAAGAACGGTCAGAATCAAGTAAATGTCCTTGACTGCTTATACTGTAATTTGCAAAAGTTGAAAAATCTTGCATGAAAATTTCTACATCTGCAAGAAACAACCAAAGATCATAAATAAACATTTATTCAAGAAAAAGCCAGACTAAGTAAAAAGAACAACCAAGTTTCAAACTAATTAACTGTAAAATATAAAGTTGCCAAAATGTTTTTAAAAATTTCAAACAATTCAAGGAACTGAGTAGCACCCGGCCGTTAGTTACTTTTAGTTTTTTCTTTTGAGCTTTCATTCTCATAATTTATTGCCGCACTTTACAGCACACTTCAAATAAAAGTTTGCTTATATTTGTATATGGATCCTATAGGCTATTTTAATGTACCTATGTCTTAAATATCAACCAATATTGATCTTTCTAGAAGGTATTATATATAGACATCAAAAGAGCTTTTTCCAAAAAATCGGTTTCGTTTCTACTCGCAATTTTGAGTTTTAGTGCCTTTAATGCCAAGTGCCTTTTTTCCCGTGATAGGTTAAATAATAAATCATTTGGTTTTTTTCAAATTTCAATCAACTGTTTCCGATTTTAAAAAAATATTTCGATTAGCGATTCTTCATTTGCATATAAAAAATTGCTGTATACATCAGTGGTGTGCGGTGACCTCTGAGACTGGTCATGCAACTGGCATGCGAAAAACTGGTCATGCAATTAGGTATTTTCTGGGTAGCTAATGGGTAGGACATGTAATATTTTCTGGGTAGCAGAAAGAATTCTGTGTGAGATTCTAAAACGTAGACGGATGATTTGTCACTAAATCATGGTGTTCTCAAAAAAAAAAAAAGTTATCCCCTGAAATCATTTCCAGATTTTATACTTTTCGTCCCAAAATTGTAGTATTTCCAAAAAAAAAAAGGTCATCACTTCCAATCAGTCGCAAATTTCATACTTTTGGTTCGAAAATTTTAGTGATCTCTAAAAAAAAAAAGTTGTCGTCTGAAATCATTCCCAGATTTTATACTTTTCGTCTCAAAATTGTAATGTTGCCTAAAAATAAAAGGTCATCACCTCAAAGCATTGCCGGGCTTTGCAATTTTCGTCCTAATTTTGTAGCGATCTCTAAAAAAAAAGTCTTTGTCTTGAATCGGCCTCAAATTTCTCTAATTTAATTCTAAACCAGTACCATTTCTCATTGAATTAAAAAATCTATATCTCATCTCGTAAAAGTTCCTTATGCAATCCTTAAAAATTTGGTTATGCAACGCATGACTTGCATGCCCTGACCGCGTGCCACTGGTATACATTATCACGTTTTTGTGCTGACTGCAGAAATAAGCTTTTTCTTACAGAGTTTACAGAGATGACAAAGTTTACTTTTTGTAAGTATCTTGAATGAAATCCGTGATCTTAAAGAACAAAACGTTTCATGTAAATTGTACCGTATGTTATGGTTGTTGATTATCTTAACATTGACATTGAGACCAGCGCTACAAAAGTACTGTTTTGAAGTTTTTAGCCGAAATAGACAAGATCTAACTATCTTCTGCAATGTTATTGCCGTATAATACAGGGAACACAAGCTTTGAAAATTAGGAGTTTAAATAGTAGAAGCGCGAAAAGACTACAATAATGCCCCATGAATAACTATTAAAATGCCATATAATGATCAACAATACGAAACGCTTCATTATAATCCAATGAGTTTTAAATAGTTTATTCTTCAGTGCTGCTAAGAATGGTAAAAAACATACGTTTTGAAATAGAAAAAGATTATGGTTGATATGACATATGTTGGTTGGAAAAAGCGTGAACTAAATTAAAACTTTGCCGTCTTTGAAATAAGAAAATTTATATAAACTATCGCGCTAATAAAACCGCTATATTCACAGCTGCTGTATTAAGCAAAACAGAATCTGTTTAAAACAAGATGACTTCGATATTTAAAACATAGATTTAATACTCAGATGCTCAGGTTATTATAAGAATACCATGCTCAGTAGTGGAAGCCTTCGAATCAAGATAATTATATAATTTGTACTCTGCAGCAGGCAAGGTAATGTTACTTGCAAATAATAATATTTCAACATTCATTCAGTTGTCAAATAAACGTTTCGATCTGAAATTTTTCAAATACACTGCCATTAAAAAAAAGTACAAAAACCCCAAGATAAAACAATTTACAACTTGAAATAAGGAAAAAGCTTCATATCTTTAATTTTCAGATTATTCTGCCCATAACTATAACATATAGCCAAAGTAAATAATAATTTTACAACTACGCTTTAGAGTTTTTTAAAGACGCCATAATGAATAATAATTTTTGTCAACTAAAAATATGACTAAATCACTTGCAAATAAGCAACCCCGTTGGGGGTGATGATGGTAGGGCCGTGTTTTTTGGTGTTGTGATAGGACAAAGCTGGCATATTTCACAACTCAGTTGACTATGTTCTTCCATTTAAGGATGTTATTTGGAAGATGTTTTGCAATACTTTATCTGTTAATTATCAAGGACAAATGGTATGTGCTGTAGATCTTCACAATCTGAAATATAAAAAAGTTTCGATAAGAATATTATAGGTTCAAAACTTGATAAACAACTTGATGTTAGGATTAAACAAAATTTTACGTAGGTTAAAATAGCCAGCGAGTCGTTTATTTAATAAGAGTAAGGGCAATTAATAGTAAGTGCAAAGGGTCGCCGTAATACACTAAAAGAAACTAATGCAAAAATTTATTTTTGTCTTAAACTTAAAACAAAATTACTGATATTAAAACTATTTTCTTTCAAAATTTAATTACCTTTTAATCGAACATTTTTATTCTTGAAAAAAATAGGCACTTGTTTTATAGAAAAAGATCCTAAAAGGCATTTATTGGTTTGTTATGAATTTGTTACAAATTACTTAATAAAGATTTTAACTACAATAAAATTGCTTTTAAGATAAGTGATCAAAAAAACTTATTGAAATAACAGTTATTTGAATAGCTCTACCATGGTTTTAGAAAAAGTTGTAGTCAGCCCGTGGTAATTTGTTTTATTTGCATTCAATAAAACAATAAATGACTAAAAACAAGAGAGAACAGAGATCACAAACAGAAAAAAGAGAAAAAAAGCGTTACTTCTCCAAAATGGAAACATTATAGCTAAAAGCGTTTATTAATCAAATATGTATTAAGCTATTAATCGATCAATTTTATCTATCTTTAACCTTGATTTTAGTCAAATTATTTTTTATCTATTTACACAAGCATAAACGTTACAATTTAAAAGCTTCTTGTTAAAATACCGCCCAAGGTTGTACAAATTTTAAAGTTTGAAATACAAATGTAAATTTTGGAAAAAAGATGAATTTATAAGATGTAAAATGGCGAATGCCGCAAACTGTGAAGGAAGATTGTAAAAAAAAAATTTTTTTTCGACAAATTTCGATGTTCAAGTGTAGAGAGTTGGGGGTGGAATCTAACAAGATAACTTTTTTTAGGGTAGGCGACGTTTGTCGTGCAATGCATCTTTTTGTTCTTACAAAAAATTTTGTCGATTACTAAGCTTTTGATAGTAAAGTGGATTTACAATACCCGATTACCCTGTAGAAAAAAGTTTAATTTTTTATGTCTGGTCTGTCAATTTTAGCCTGTCCTGCTTGTATAACATTTTATCGCAAATTTTTGGTAAAATGTTCAAATTTTTTTAAATTTTGGAAAGTTTTATAAGTTATACGTACAATTCTGCGATAGAGTTAAGCCTGTGGAAGTGTAGAGTTGGAGTCAGAATCGGAGTCTCCGGAGCTGTATGTTTTAGGATGGAGTCAGACTAGTTTTTTCTGGTATGTTAGAGAAGGAGTTAAATTCGGAGTCATTTTTTAAATGTTCTGGATTCGGAGCAAATCGGAAATTTTTAATAGTCAAAGTCGGAGTTGGAGTCGTAAAATTTTGAATAGATGGAGTCGGTGTTGGAGCTGAAAAAATTCTTTCCGATTCAAGTTGGACTCAAGTTCATAGTTTTATTATGACGTTATAATTCTTTTGGTGACGCATCATTGGAAGGCATTTTGCTAGAATCTTTGAATATTACAAAATTATTGTGAACTTTGACTCTTATCTTAAAACTCAAATCATATCTTATACTTTAAAACGCGAGAGAACATCTTTAAACAGCAATTACATTTTAAAATGGCGGATTTAAGTTGTTGCGTAATAGCATGTTGACTGCTCAAAACGTGCTTGGACTTACTTATTTGTGAAAGTGTTTTTCCATTTCTAATTTAACTAATTTTTTTGTAAAAAAAAAAGCATCTGGTAGCTTTTGGCAAATTATACAGAAAGTGGCGTTATAAAATGCATTCCATCATGAATTATTGCTTTTAAACAAAAAGCTCAGAAAGATTAACTTGACGTTTTGAGTTTAAAAAACCAAAAGGAAAAACTGGTACTGCTTGTTTACATTTAATTGGACTTTCAGAATAAATCAAAGTTTATTATTTTTATTCTATAAGTTGTTTTGTTGAAGGGAGCTCAGCATATTCCCTTTTCTTTCAGGCTTGCTGAAAAGAGGTTGTTTAGTAGGCTACAAAGACAGCTTACTGTGATTGAACTGAGGAGATAGATTTAGCTTGTAAGTTAACTCAAAGTTTAATTCAAGTTCTCACTCAATTTCTGCTGTGGTTTTCGGTTGCTTGTAAGGCACTACGAAGGAATTTTAAGTTTGACCTTAAACTCTTGCCCTATGGTATAATTATCGAATGAAGATGAAATATTTATGTTTGCAGCGAATCATTTAATTTGGCTGAATAAATGTAGTTACTTTTGAAAACATAAGATCATCATATAACGAAAACAAGTAAATGGTAACGAGACCAATTTTTAAAGTACGAGACCAAAACCACATCACCTCAAGACTTAAACTAAAGTAACCAGCACAAATTTGAGACAAAAAGCAAGACCACAAAAACCGTTCTCAAGACCTTTAACACTATTATAATTACAGTTCATAAATAAGATTTCAATTGCAAACAAATAAAACTGTACTTGATAAGAAAAATTTATTTTGACTATATTTTATCAAACTGAACTCATTCATGAAATGTTAATCACCATCAACAACAATTGTATAAGAAAGATAGACTAAAAAAAAAAATTTATTAAGAGATGACCAATCTTTATCGTTTTTATTTTAACCCCAAAAACTCTTTTTTGACTTAATTTTGAACTTAAAATTATGACATTTTTATAGAAGTTGTTATGAGCAAATGCGGCTAAAATGTTGGAAAAAAAGCAATTTACGTCAGTTTGGAGAAGGTATAATCGTCAGCAGCAAGAAAAAAATCTCAGTTTTATCTCGTAAATTAGTGAACCTCCGTGACAAACACTACAAAAAACCTTTTTTTAGCGTTACCATTAATGTGCAAAAAAAAAAATTAAAAGGCATTTACAAAATTATTTTTAAGTATTAGGATTTTGATGTAAAAGTTTTTATAACAAGCACGTGTAAAGAGAGATATTTTTGGCTTAATTACAGTATATGACAAAAATTTATTTTTACCGAATTTTGAATTAGCAGGCATTTCTTAAAAGCATAGAACATATATCAAAAATTCTTAAACTGAAAATTACACCCCCTAAGAGGTAAATTATATTTTAGAAACAAAATATTCAAAATTTATCCCTTTAAAGAACAGTGGTACATATATGTACCATGATCATAATTGTAATTGTAACGTTATAAAAGTACTTCTGTCAAGGCATTATAATTCTAATTTTTAGATATTTGTGACATCATTATTGAACCATATTCCTTGAAGCAGTGGTTCTTAACCTTTTTCCACCTGCGGCGCATTTTGGGACTCTTTCAAAATTCGCGGCACACTTCGACTATTTTCTTGATTTTCGTCCCTAAAAAGTAGTGTTCCCGAAAAAATTAAAAAAGAAATTAAAAAAAGTCTTCCCTTTGAATCTGTCCCGAATTTCTTGATTTTTATCCCTAAGTATTCTTTTTCTTTCGTTTGGGGGAGATGGACGGGAGCTGGATGGTCCTCTAAATAGCCGGAGGACATGTTTCCTTCAGCCAGGTCACCAGGCTCTTGTCGATATCTGAGAGAGCACGGGCTCCATTTGGATGATAATAGATGGGGCAAGATGTTATTACATGCTCGGTTGTCTGTTCCTTTGTGCCACAACTACAGACCTCCGTAGAAGCCGTACCCCATTTGTGCATTTCTCAGGAAAATGACCAATGCCGGTTTGGAGGCGATTAAAATTGACCTATGCAGATCTTGGAAAATTGAATCCCGGTGGCGTTGGGCTGACATCCTTATTAAATGTATGGAATTGAAAGGTGTTTACTTCATAAATCATATTTATCTGCATACAATGTGTATGTCTACTAGTATAAAAGTTAAGTGTTTGTTTTCATATGCCTAATATTTTACTGTGTATTATCAATTTTACTGCTGAAGTAAGCAAATAAATTGTTGTTGTTGTTGTTGTTGTTGTGTTCTTCTGCCACACCATGTTTTATCTACATTCCACCATTATGCTGCACTGATGCCTGACTGGGCAGGGTTGTTCAGCAGTTTTAGTTCAGTAGGCGCAAATGGGTGTCTTGATTTACAGTCGATGACAAAAGTTTAATACTACCTTCGGAAAAATGCACTTTTTAGAGAAAAGCTTCTTAATCACGTAATACTAAGTATTCTTGTGTCAAAATGCATAATTAAGTTTTGAAAATAAAACTTATCACATATTAATTTTTAATTTTTACTTTTCTATAATATTTTAAACGTTTAGGCTAAAAAATACAAAATTTTGAACCCCGAAAAGTGGCAAAAAAACTAGCAGTCAGTGTTAAAAAAAGCATTCAATTTACTGGTCTTTGGACAATAAAGGTTCAGAACGTGAAATATCAAGGCAGATGAAGGTTAGCAAAACTGTTGTACCTAACATCATTAAAGATAAAAAAAAGTACTGTCACGGACAGCAAAAAACAGGCCGTCCGAAGATTTTTAGTAGTGGAAATTAACGTTTTATCAGGAAGAGAGTGAGTCAATCTCCTAAAAGCTCTATTGAAAAAATACAGGCTAAAACGGCATAAAGAAAATTCAAAATTAGAAAAATCTTAAGTTGCCGCAGCTATCCACTAGGTGAAGACAGAAACTTTCATGTAGGAGGTGCTCTGGCTCATAAGAGAAGCGACCTAAAGACAATACAGTTTTTGGCGGTGAAGCTCAAATGATTGGTGCCTGCTAAGACAAAAAATTGTCTGTTGGTGTGGGACGCAGACATTCGGTCACTATACGCAAGGCATCGTTAATGAACTTGTCAATAAGGCGAGTACGAGCTCTGTTACAAAAAGTAGTGTTAAATTTAAAAAAAAAAGCAGAAGAGACGAGACTCAATAAGTCCTAAAAAGTAGTGTAGTCTAAAAAAAGGTCGTGGAACAATGGTCTGATATGTTTTTAAAAGTTTCACGGCACACAGGTTGAGAAACACTGCCTTTAAAGGGTTAAAACTTTTTTGAAAAATTACCAAAACAAGCAAATAGTGTTTTTGTAGTTATAGTTTAATTAGTAAATTTTTAATTTTAATCGAAATGTTGACTTTACATTGACGTATAACACTCATTAAAAAGACTCACTGGCGGCGAAAACTAATGTTAATGTAAGTTTGATGATGCTACAAAATTTTGAAAAAGTTTTTAGTTTATTAACTTTTGCAAGCTCTATACAAGACCAAATATTTAAAAGTACCTCGAATGTTTTATGGTGTTTTCCGAAAAACATGACGTTTGCTTTACATGATTGTCCGTGTCTCACGCAGTGTTGCCAAATTGGACGACTTATCGCCAATTGGGCAATTTTTATTTTTGATTCGTTGCCGAAAATTGAAATTGGCTACTTTTTAAGATTTACGACTTTTTGGGTTACTTTAGACTACGGTTTGGCAACTTTAGATAAAATTTTCAACATGAAAAAAGATCTTTTTGAACCTATTTTCAGCTTGATTTGCCAAAATTTATTTATATAACTTAATATTATTGTTGCGTTTGAATTGAAGGCTTTTTTTTACAGATCACTACTTGTTCGAGATGGAAATCAGAGTCAAATGCTAAGTCAAAATTTTTTGGGGTCTTCACCCAAAAATTTGAAACAAAAATTTTTCTGCGATCAGTAAAGTACTAGAAGAACAACCGTTTAAAAAAGTTGGACTATTTCAAAATTTAATTGGTTATTTTTTGGCTATTTTTGACTAAAAAAACCGGGTAACCCTGGTCTCCGACGGTGTATAACAGTTATTACTTTTAAGGCTTATAATAAATTTAGGTTTTTATCTATTCAGTTATACTCAAAACATTTTTTGTGTAAGATTAAAATTTTTCACCAACTACTAAAGTTATTTAGCTTTTGTACAAACTTGACTATGTTTGGATAAATTGTTGATTACGCAAAACTTTAGATTAACCAGCAGAATGGCGGAATCATAATTTCTTTAATTTTTTGGTAGTCTGTCAAAAAAAAACTGTTTAATTGAAAATTTTTTTGGCCAACTCCTGTCAGAAGAATTTGTTGGCAAATGACAAACTGAAAAAAGACCCTGGTTTATATAGTGTTGGAAGACATCGAAAGCAACAGTGTCTTTGATTGGTCAGAGAAAACGAGCGCGATTGATAACAAGCTCACTTGCGCCGCAAGCGAGAAAGCTTCAATCCATAGACAAACTCTTTCTGGTGACAAAAAAACGGGTTCAAGTGACTCTACGAAGGTGCTTTGAGCATTATCAGATGAAAAAACGATCGTTCTGCAGCTAAATTAGAGAACCAGTTAATATCAATTTTTTGTTTACCTTCGTTTTCAATTAAAAAAAATTTTCTTTATAGCATCAAATGGGTCATTTCATTCATTTTCTCGTACAATTGAGCATACAAAAAAAAACCGCACAAAATCTATAAAGTTCAAATAAAACAACCACTATAAATATTTGCCCAGGAAAGGATTTATAACCGTACAATTATAAAGTAAATTTTTTTTACAAATAGTGACAGATTACAACATACCCGTATCCCATTAAAAGACACGCTTTAACACGTTGAACTCGTTGTGTACCACCGATGGTACATTAAAGTATTTCATGCTGAACCCCGTGTACATCAGTCGTACACACAAGCCTTTAATTTATTCATTTTTATCATCTGATATTGAGAAATTTCTAATCAAAACTTGTATCACGTGCACAATTTTAAATTTGGTTTTATATGCTAAAGTATTTGCATTGTTTGGATATGATTTTTGCAAAAAATTAGAAGTTGATTTTGGGAATGGTTGTAATGCAACAAACAAAGGTTTTGACAATTTTTTCAAGCTTCCAATATAAAAGAAAAAACTGAAACAACCATGTAAACAAAAATAAACAAAGAAGCATTCTATACACGTATTAGTAATTCTTTTCGTAAAGTTGATGACGTCCAAGAGAATTGATTAATCACATGTAGTCGTCATACCACCTGTAAGCATGCAAATAAACATACTTTACTAGCACTGTAATAAAAATTCCCTCGTGTTCAAAATACTAGAACAATACTTGGTCAACCATAACGCTCCCTAAACTATTGTCGTGAAAATCGGACGAGCTCAACATACTCGTATTAAATCAAATTTTAATGTGAATATTTTTGTTTTTTAAAAATTTTTTCAGTAAAAGCGCAAAGTTTTTTGTTATTTTAACTATTTTTTATACAAATATAATGAGAAAAAAAGCATAGTTAATACGATTTAAAAATACAACTTTTTAATAAGTACAGTCTTGTGCAAATTAATTGACTAAAGAAGTAAAATGCACTCAATGGAATCATTTGTTATTAAAACATATATTAATATTTACAAAACTTAAGTTTTAGTAATTGATATGGCCTCCTTTGTTTTTTACACTCCCTTCACTCGGTTGGGCATTGATTCTATCATTTTTTGACAGTTTTCTTTGATTTGAGTGTCTCGATAACATACTTGAATAATAGCCTCTATTAGCTTGGTCATGTTCATATTGTGCAATTCAATTTTTGTAACCGAGATTTAGTTATTGACCACAAATTCTCAATGGCGTTAAGGTCTGGTGACTTTCCAGGCCATTCTAATTATTTGTGTTTTCGGAAAATCATTTTCACTTTTTTAGACAAATGACACGGGACAAGATCCTGCTGGAATATTCTCCACCATCAGGAAATGCCCTTCTCATAACTGGAATGACTTTGTTTTTAATCCCATCAATGTATTTGTCTGAACTCATCATACCCTTAATTGGAATAAGAGATCCTATCCCAGCAAAACTAAAACTGCCCCATAACATTTTCCTTTGGCGGTGTTTTACAAACACATTGAAATGAGCATGACTTAGATGTTACTCTTGCTGATTGGGCCAATCGGCTGCGCTTTCTTTGAATGAAAAAATGACTTTCGTCTGAAAACAACACTTTCTTCCAGTCTTCTATCGTCCAATTTTTATGTACTTTTTCCAATTCTTATATTTACTTCTTTATTTTTTTTATTATAACAAGATGCTTTTCCAAATGTTTCTTAGCCCTTCTACCAGCCTCTAGCAGGCGTCTCACTGTACTTGAGTTTATACAAAATCCAGCAAACACCAAATCCTTGTGTAAAAGAAAACTCGTATTTCTTGAATCTTTTTTGCTATTTCTAAAAAGGATTATATTATCTTTCGAGGAAGTTTTACGCTTTCTTCCGTATTTACGTTTGCGTCTTGAAGTAATAGAGCCTGTTGATTCCTGTTGTTTGATTATGCAAGACGCAGACTTTTGTCTAACCCCTACAATATTTGCAATGGCTGTTTGAGTATAGTCACAGTGTTCTGAAAAAGTAAGAATGCGATTGCGCTTCCTAGGAGTGATATCTTACATTATAAATTACAGAAATACCAAGATGTTTAACTATTATCTGCAAATTAAGCTGCTTTAAAAACGAGAAGCACCAGACTCGAGTTTTGCTCTTGTTAGAGTTCGTCAGTGATGCTTATTTTGTGGGGTGCTATGTTATGGGGTGCGCCTTGTGCAGCAAATCCGAGAACTACTTATAGCTGCTTTGAGTCAAATTGTTGTGTGGTCTAGTGATGTTGTCTCTTGCCTGGAAGACCACAGGTAGTCGGTTCAATTTGCAGTGAGATAAGGATCACTGAAAAGCTCTAACAGAGCGAAACTCGAGTCTGGTGCTTCTCGTTTTTAAAACAGCTTGACTTGTAATCAACTAAATCCTCATGTTAAACTATATATTATCTGCAAGCAATAGAAAAAACGTGTTTCATTCTGCAATACTATTGAACTACTCAAAGTTTTCTGAGACTTCATAAAACCTATTTTTCTGCTGTCTCGTCGCGTCTAGCACTACTTAGTAAATTGGTATAACAGTGCAACAGCATCAATTAAAATATTTCCAAGCACACAGACAAAAACATGGAGGTACATAGAATAGAAACTCAAAAAACAACTTTAGTCAATTAATTTGCACAAGACTATATGTTCATAACATCGAATTAGATATAAATGCAAAATAACATTAAACACATGCAACAGATTATAGCTCTCCCTGTCGATCTTTTGATGTAGAACAGCGTTCATTCTTGCCTATCTGCGTCAATTTTGCTGGCGGTGCACAATAATTTATTTCAAAATACAAGATTATAAAAAGCCATGCCTTGGACTAGTGCCTAATATGGGACATCCAAACATGCGTTTTCTGCCAAGTTACAGAAAGCTTTTGAAAACATTTTTGTGGCTTGAATTCTTGATTTCTAACCGAAAGAATAATCTTTTCTGAGTGCTTTTCTAATACCAAGGTTTCTGACTTAGTAACTTTATAAGCCAGAGACGTTTTAGCTTCAAACCTTGTATTAGCAAAAACCAAAGTTATTTGTTCTTAATCCCGTATTTTTAAAATTGATCTCGTTACCAGACGTTTTTTGTCTTTTGTTACATGATCATGTCACTCTTTTCAAAATTAACAGCTTTTGCTTACCGGAATCAGTATCAGTATCTTCATATTTCAGTTCTGCCATAAAAAATATAGTGAAGTAGAAAATTTGTAAGTAGTAAAATGCAGAACAGAAAAAGGTAGAGGCAACAAAACGATAAACGTTATGACATGCAATCAAGATAAGAGATTTTTAACAATAAATTTGCATGGTTGCAGCACCTTTTAACAAAAACCAAAAAATAACAGAAAAAAAAAAATCAAATGGAAAAAAGAAAATGAAATAAAAAAATAAAATAAAAGCGTCATTTGAGTCATATGTAGACGCTGTTAAGTCGGGGGAAAATGTGGTGGGATACACAACAGGTCGCTCGCAAAAAAAGCCTGACAGGTAAAGAAACCCACTTAAAGAAATCTTGTCGCGGGTCAAAAGGACCATTTCACTCATATGACAAGGCAAGAAAAAATTTAAGATAAGATTAAGAATTACAAACACTAGAAAAAAACAAAAAAATTAACAAATAAACGGAAAACACAAGATGCAGTGCGCAAATGTTATAGGAATGATACGAAGTTTATAGTGGATTGAAAGCGATATTTAAATAATGCTTCGTGATAAAGTCTTCTATTCTATTCATCGTAGCAAGGAAACTAGAAGTGAGTGTGTCATCTTATAGGGTACAAATTTTCTAAAAACAACAACAAAAACAAGCACCAGGAAGTGAGAATTTTTTAAGTTTATAGAGTATAAGAAAATTGATCTGAAATGATAAGAATTAAAAGGAATTGGTTTAATTTTTGTTTGAAAGCATACTTTGTTTTAGAGTCTCTAATTATAAGAAGAATATTATTCTAAACTTTTGGTCCAATAAATTTTAATGATTGTTGAATAACAGCAGATTGGCAAAAGCTGGTGACAACATTACTGCTGCTTCTTGTTTTTATATGAAACAATTTTTGAATGAACATTTTGTCAAAAGATCGAGGCAGTAGGTTTTTATAATATTGAACATGTTGTGATATTGTGCATTGACCCGTACACGGTCAACCTTCTACGTCGGTGCAGAAAGTTTATCACGCAAAGTCCAAAACTTCCAAAACGCAAGAAAAGAAAACCGCCTGCTTCAGGTGTGGAAATTCTGGACATTTTAGCAAAGCTTGTCCCCACATTAAAGCTATTTGCAGCTTCTGCAAGAAAACAGGTCATCTGCAATCTGTAAGCATGTCTCGACTAAGAGGTAACAGTAAGCTTGTGAAACAACAGCTGAAATTGGTGCACAAAGTCCAATGTTCTGTTTCACCCATCTATCAAACTATTAGACTTAATGACCACAGAATTAAGTTTGAAATTGATAGCGGAGCCAGTGACACATTTTGCTGTGAAGCGACGTGGCAAACGCTGGGTAAACCCATTCTACAACCTGTATCAGTTCAATATCAAGTTGCTGAAGGTAGCCCGCTACCCGTCGTGGGACAATTCCAATCAACTGCAAGTATTGATGGAAAATCACCTGATGTGACCTTTCCTGTAATTGTTACTAAGGTGCCCAATCTAAATTTACTAGGTCGTCTGGCGATGATGAAGTTGAAACTCACCAACTTAACTGATCACTTCAGAGAAAACCTAAGTTGTGCTGAATCTACTGCAACGATAGAGCACGTCACTACAACTGGTCCAGAAAACTCTTTAGATGCGGCATGTATTCAATTATGTGGAGAGTTTCCTACTTTATTTGAATCTACATTGGGTTGTCTAAAAGATTTTTCACTGGACATACGGTTTAAACCTGAAGCTAAACCTATTTTCAAGAAGCCAAGACCTGTTCCGTTCTCAATCCTACAAGATTTAAACGAAGCATACGAAGCAGGAATTAAGAGAGGTGTATGGGAGCTTACAGATTTTAACTCGTACGGCACCCCCGTGGTTCCTATTCGAAAGTCTCCTTTGCCAGGTCAAGCAAAAGCAAGCATCCAAGTTTGTGGAGATTATTCGGTGACTGTAAACTCGCAACTGGAAGACCATCGTCAACCAATCCCTCTCCCAGAAGATCTAATGCGCAAGCTAGGACGTGGTTACTGCTTTAGTAAGATTGATCTAGCTAATGCATATAATCAAATCTGTCTTTCTCCTGACAGCCAGAAGAAGCTGGCTCTCAGCACTCACAAAGGAGTTTTACTTCAGAAAAGACTTCCTTTCGGAATTAAATCCGCACCAGAGTATTTCCAAGAAATCATGGAACAGTTAACGCAAAATTTGCGAAGTTGCCGTGTATTTCGATGATATTTTGGTAAGTAGTGACAACGCAAAAGATCATTTGATGAACCTGCGAACTTTGTTCAAAAGACTAGAAGAAAAAGGTCTTCGCTGCAACCGTGAAAAATGTGTTTTCGCCCAAGTATCAATTGATTACCTGGGTCACACTTTATCAAGTCGAGGAATTGCAAAAGGGTCCAAAGTTGATGCCATACTAGAAATGCCTACACCCAAGAACATTTCTACGTTAAAATCTTTTTTAGCATCTGTGCAGTTTTATTCTAAATTCTTACCTCCATATTTTTCGGAAATCACCGAGCCGTTGTAGAAGCTTACACGCAAAGGACAACAGTGGAAGTGGGGTGAAGTAGAAGCGACATCTTTCAAAAAGATCAAACGGTTACTATGCACAGAGACTGTACTTGCGCACTATGACCCATCTCTTCCGTAGGGTTTATCTTGTGACGCCTCAGAATGCGGAATTGGAGCGGTATTATTTCATCGCTTTGCAGACGGAAGTGAGCGTCCGATTCTCAATATTTCTAAAATCTTATCGGCGACACAAAGACGCTACAGCCAAATACAGAAAGAAGCACTATCCTTAGTGTACGCTTTGAAGAAATTTCATCAGTTTCTGTACGGTCGTAAATTCATTGTGGTTACCGATTACAAACCTTTAGTGACCTTGTTTGCCCCTGATAAAGGTACTCCTGCAATGGCCGCGAATCGACTTGCACGATGGGCATTACTAGTCCATCAATATGACTACACGGTGGAATACCGTAGAAGCAAGGACCATGGCAATGCCGATGCTCTTAGTCGCTTGCCATTTTCAAATGACACAAGTTTTGATGGGGAGGAGATGGAAGATGATGTCGATAGCGTTTGTTTAGTTCGAACAATCAGTCGTCAAATCAATCCTGACAATCCATTGCTTGTGGTCAGAGAGACTGCCAAGGATCCAATTCTTGCCCAAGTAATGCGATTTGTGAAGGAGGGATGGCCGCATGCATTTTCGGAAGAGCTTAAAGACTTCAAAAAGTTGGAAAATTCGTTGTCAACAGAGAATGGTTGCGTTTTTTACGGCTTACGGGTAATAATTCCTTCAACCCTACGTAATCATATTCTTAAATTATTACACCTTGGACATTTCGGCATGCAACGGATGAAACAACTTGCCAGGTCAACTGTCTATTGGCCTAGAATTGACTTTGACATTGAGGATTTATGTCGCAAATGCACTTCCTGTGGCCAATTTCAAAATAAGCCGGATAAACCTTCAATCCATCCGTGGATGATGCCAGAAAAACCATGGTCAAGACTCCACTTGGACCATGCGATCAACTTTCTGGGAAGAAACTGGTTAGTCCTTGTAGACGCTTATTCAAAATATCCTTGCATTCATCCAACAACCTCAACGTCTTCGAAAAGTACGACTGCTATACTTGAACAAGAATTTGCTCATTTCGGATATCCCCACACGTTGGTGACCGATAATGCCACAACATTCATGTCTCAAGAGTTCCAAGCTTGGTGCAAACAACGAGGCATTGTACATCTCACCGGAGCACCTTATCATCCAGCAACAAACGGTGCTGCCGAGCGTTTGATACAATCGTTCAAACAGGCATTGAGAAAATCTTCGTTACCTCCAAAGGAAGCTTTGCAAGAATTTCTAATGCAATATAGAAGAATTCCTTTTGCATCGGGACTGTCACCAAGCGAATTGTTGAATGGAAGAAGAATTCGCACCAAAATTGACACTTTGGTTCCATCCATTCCGCATCTCCTGCAGGGAAGACAGTCAAAACAAGCGAGCAAGCATTCAAATGCTGAAGACTCGGAAGTGGTTTCGAAAGTCGAACATCATTACTCACTAGGAGACCCTTGTTACGCACTGTACTTCGGCCCTAGAAGAGATCGTGACCCACGATGGGTGCCTGCGATAGTTACGAAAGTCCATGGTACACGAAGCGTCAATGTACGAGTCATTCCTCGAGGACCAACTTGGAGAAGACATCTTGATCAACTTCGACCTCGATACGGTTCGGATCAAGATGATGATCCCTGTGAAATCCCAACGAGCGTTTTGTCTACAGAAACACTTCCAGCCGGGACTGACCACGCATCTAGTTCTTCTTCGATGAACCAACGCAACAATCCGAGATTACCAACCGGAGACGAGTACGGGCGACACAATCCACGACGATCAGCGAGAACAAAGAGACCTCCAAAAAAATATTGTTGCTTATATGTATATATATTTTTTGTCGTAGTTTATTTGGGGAGGTGTTGTGATATTGTGCAATTGATGACGTAGTGTTTTCTTAAACGCTTCTAATCTTAATCAGCGCCTTCTGCTCGATCAATTATTGGACACGCGTATCTCCAAGCATAATTGTAACCAGTTAAATCTGCGCCTCTATTTCGGTTCATCAGTCAGTTCAAAGTTATCAAGCTACTACAGCAAACGAACTAAAAGCATTCTATTTCAATACGGTTGTTTTTTGGCTAAGTGATTTTTGTGAATTTTAATTATTGTTATTTAATAAACCTGTGTATTCGTGCAAAGATACAACAGAACATAAGAATATCATTTTCCGTTTTGTACATATGTTTTATAGTAATTAGATTGTGTTCCGGCATCGCGCGACTAACCTTTTTCCTGTGAGAAAGATTTAAAATTATTTTTATGAATTTGTTGCACAGTCTTTGTAATTTATCAATCAATGTTTCATTTCCAAAGAACCAACTTGATATTCAGAAGCGTATGTGGATCATGAAGAGACAACGATAGAGCATTAGCAATGCTAATGAAAGATTAAAATTATTCTTATTAAATTAAAAATTATTCTTATAAATTTGTTACACAGTCTTTGTAATTTATCAATCAATTTTTCATTTCCAAAGAACCAACTTGATATACCGTAGTTTATCTGGATCATGAAGAGAAAATGATAGAGCACTAGCAATGCTTTTTCATTTAGATTAGGTTTTATTCTTACTATTATGCAAAAGATTTGTCTTAATTTTTTGCAAATTAACATGATGTATTCTTTTCGCGACAAATGCTCATCAATAATAACGCCTAGAAGTTTTATTGATGACACCTTTTCTATATTGCATCCTTTAAGGTTTAAAAAAGGTTAACTGGAGGTGGTTTTGAGTTAGGCGTTCTAAACAAAATGTATTTGATCTTGTCAGAATTTAAAAAAAGTTTATTGGCAATCAGCCAGTTATCAATGTTGAGGAGTTTAATGCTACCCTTTTTAAATAAGCATTTAGCATTTTTGTCGGACAGTAGGATGGTGGTATCATCTGCAAAGGACAGGCAAGAGCTCTTATTTAAGCAATGAGGAAAATCGTTTACATAGATAATAAAGAGAAGTGGGCCGAGTGCAGACCTTGAGGAAAACCATAAGTTAACTTGTTTTTGGTAGTTGATCTAGCACTACAACACTCTGTCTGCTGAGTCTTTTCAAGAAGGTAAGTTTTAAACCATTTTAAAACATTGCCTCAATCACCGTAATGATCAAGTTTGCAAATAAGATATTAGGATCGATAGCATCAAAATCTTTGGATAAATCTAGAAAAATATCCAAAGTTGATTGTTTTTTCTCAAAAGCAGCAGTAATATTT
The DNA here is from genome assembly GCA_963680785.1 of Diplosoma virens. Lineage (NCBI taxonomy): Eukaryota > Metazoa > Chordata > Ascidiacea > Aplousobranchia > Didemnidae > Diplosoma > Diplosoma virens. The sequence goes on along the minus strand of OY796895.1, from coordinate 9,047,041 downwards.
TCAATTGACAAAGTAATTACATGTGAATTTGAATGAACATGTCTGAAACCAAATTGATGATGTGAAAATAGGTTAAAACGAGTAAAAAAAAGAGTAAACTCGATTGTACACAATTTTTTCAAGAATTTTTGAAAGGTTGGAGAGTAGGCTGATGGGACGATAGTTCGAAATATTGTTGGTATTACCTTTTTTTTGAAAAGAGGAATAACTCTGGAGTGTTTGAAATATAAAGGAAATTTTCTCTGAGATAAAGACAAATTAAAAATGTAGCCTAACTGAGAGGTGACACGAAATTAGAAGGCAAGTACTTCAAGAAAATTAAAGGAATATTATCCCAAGCAGCACTGAATTTGGAAATAATTTTAGAGATAATAAGTGAGATTTCATAGGGTGTAGTAGGAAAAAAGAATATTGAAGAGGGATTTGCAGAATTTAAATAATCATAAAATTTAGTACTGGCTGAAGGAAGCAATTTTACTGAGAATGTTGAAATGTTGAAAACATAATCATTAAATATGTTAAAAATCTCAACAGGATCATTTACTAATTTTTTATTGTAATTGATATTAAACAAATCAGATTTTGAAGTTTGGGATTTTCTAGGTAAATAATTTATGCATTGCCAGATTTTTTTGATATTCGATTTATATTGATAAAATTTTGACTTATAACATTTATTCTTTTTAAGATTTACCAGAAGGAAACATGAATTTCTTGCTTTGTGATACTTTGATTTAATCTCTGTATAGTCAGTATATAGCCACAAATTTTTTGTCTAGTCTGTCTTTTTTGTGAAGCAAGGAGCGGAGTTCCTTGCTGAATCATTTAGAATCAGGCGCTCTTTTTTTAGACGGCTTTAATGGAAAAAATATTTCAAATTGATTATGTGATAGTGCATTAAAAGCTGCATAAAATTTATCTAAATCAAGTTCTTGTAAAACAGGTGAACCCCTTTTAGAGTTGAATCAAATTTTTCAAGATAATCGTGTGTAAAATATCTTGAAGCATGTTACTTTGAAAGGTCAGATCTCCTAATGCAAAGCATTGAACAACAGGAAAATGATCTGCAATAATGTAAACAATAATATCACTTGTCACTTCAGTACTGGTAGTGTTTGTCCAAATGTGGTCAATGGCGGTAGCGCTAGTTTCACCCAATTGCGTCGGTTTATTTATGAGTGGATAATAGTTGAAACTGAACATGGTGTTGGTGAACAATTCTGTTCGTTGATCAGTTAAGTTTAATAAATCAATATTAAAATCACCCATAATAAAACATTTTTGTTTGGCCTTGTTAATAGCATTCAGAGTTTAAAGAAGATGATTATTAAAAATATTAAAAGAGAGTTTATCATTTAATAAATCAATATTAAAATCACCCATAATAAAACATTTTTGTTTGGCCTTGTTAATAGCATTCAGAGTTTAAAGAAGATGATTATTAAAAATATTAAAAGAGAGTTTATCATTTCGAGGGCATCTGTAAATTGTTCCACAAACAATTGATTTGTTTTTAAGCTGTACAGCAATGAAAATAGGTTAAAATTTTTTTTTTCATTATTGTTAAATCAGAGTTGAGGGTTTCTCAATTTTCAGAATCATTTGAACACATATTCAGGCTGTCATCATGAAAAATTGTTTTCAACTTATCAGAGCAGAAATTTTTTAAATAACAATTTTTAAATAAATCAAAAAACTCTTCATTATCAATAGAATAAAAAGAAAAGACAAAATTTACCCCAGAATGACACAAACAATGTTTAGAATAAAAATTTATAAAGATATTTAAATTAATATTTACACAGTTTTGATGATGATACAAATTGCAACAAGAGCAAGTAAGATATGGCTGCTTAGCAAAAATTTTTAAATTGCATATAGAATAAATTAGTATTTTTATTTTGGACATTACAAATTATGAAAAGAACACTGCATTATTTAAGTTAAACAAAATAAAAATAAATAAATATAAAAAAAGCTTATAAACAAAAAATAAACAAATAGGAGGCTTTATGGCTAAAATTAGCTCTTAAAATTTGAGCTGGGTTATGACTCAACTAACTGTGCCAGTCATGTTAATTACGGATTAGATTTTTTTTTAATTTTTAGAGCTTTTTATACTTTATCATTTGTAACAGCTGCATATACGAGTATAGGCAGATTTTTAAACTTAACTATGTCTTTAAAGTCATTAATGTAAAACTTTTTATTGTTAAAGAATACATACACCTCATCTTTTGGTGTACATGTTGAACGTAAGCCAAAAACTGTTCTTGCAGCTTCAAGTAGTTGCAGACGGCGTTTTATTAACGACTCTAAGAAGACAACTTTAAGTAGCCGCAGCTTCAAGTAGCTGCAGACGTAATGAAAATTAGTATCATACGTCAATTAGTACCATACGTCAAGAGTTTAGGGTCACACTTAAAATTGCTGCGTAGTGCTTTACGAGCTCTTTAGGGCAACAGCAATAATTGAGCAAGAATTTTAATTAACTTGATCATGAACACATAAAGCTAATTTAATCTAAAAAATTAAATCAAGCTTCTACTTTGTGAGATATATTGCTTTAAAATTTATGAACAAGCAAGTCTTGTTTGATTTCTGATAAACCTCTGCATCTATTAGTTTTGCTGTCAAGACCACAAACTTTGAGGCCGACACTGAAACCGAGACCAAATACTTTTATACAAAACAAAGTGCACTTTCAATAATTTCGAAATCAAAAACTTTTTTCAAAATATAGGCTATAGTTAAATTTTAAATAAACAAGCGTCTTTAACATATTGGAATAGAACTTTGCTCTGTGGGGTCGCATCATTAAACAATCCGCTCTAAAAATCTACTCAACTAGGGCAAAAGAAAGCCCGAACGCATATAATATTTTGGAGATTTTAACAAAATTCAAAAGAACCGAATATTTATTAAATTTTTTCTTTTAAAATTTCAGTTTGCATCTTAAACAGGCCCTCAGTATTGGTGTTGTAGTTGTTAGATTCTTGTTTATTTTTTGCTGACATACAGCAGAATTCGTCTACTTTGTCACCTTGAAAAAATTTCAAATATTGACAAATTATACAAACGAGTAAGACTCTATAACGACTTACAGGTTTTTTCTTTATGTTACAAGTTTTGTATATCTCCCCCATATTTGGTTGGGTTATTCGGTGTGTTCTAAAAACATTGAGATCCCTTGTTACCTCAACACATCAACTATTTTTTGTTTAACTTTTTGAATAACTTGGTATTTTGTTTTAAGCATTACCGTATTTTCCCGTGTATAAGAGACCCTTTTTTGTTCATAATTTTCACTTTAAAAATAGGGGGTCTCTTATACATGGGAGTAAGTCTTTTGATTACTAAAAAACTTTTTTCCTGAAAATTTTTCCTAAAAATTGAAGGGTCTCTTATACACAAGGGTCTCTTATACACGGGAAAATACGGTAAGTTTACAAACAAAGTTTAAAAAATTTACAGATTTTTTTTCGAAAAATTAAATGACTCTTTACCACAAAGTGTTTTAAGTATAAATTTAAAAAATTTCCTTTAAAAATTGCATTAAATTTCAAAATTGACCAACCATTAAACATTGGCAAAAAAAATAGTAAAATAAGAAATGAGAAAACACTTCTATAAACAGATAAGTTCAAAGACGTTTTGAGCCGTAAAACATGTGTTTAATTAACAATTTAGCGTCTGCTATTTATAGACGTTCTGTCACGTTTTAAATCATAACATACGATTTGAGTCATAAGATAAGATTTTCAACTTTTCAGTATTTTGGTAATATTCGAAGTTCGCACAAATTACATCACAATAATGCGTCACAAGAAAAACTATGACGTCATAACAAAAGTATAACATTGAATCTAACTTTCAAATTTCGTCTCACGTATGATGGGATGATGGTGATGTTAGTGATGATTAAATTTGATTAAAACAACACTCGATTGTTTAACTTCGTTGTAATTTGCTAGCGGTAAAGAAGAAAAGTTTTTTATTTTTTGTTTTAGACTACAAGTTTCTGACTTCTATTGCGATAAAAACTTTGTATGTGGTTTTGGCTATCTTTGAACGGCTAACTTTATCGCGGAATTGCAATTGTAACTTATAAAAACTTTCCAGAGTTAAGAAAAATTTGCAATCTTACCAAAAAGTTGCAATAAAAGGTTTTGGGAACAGCACTAGTAAAAATTACCAGATCAGATATTAAAAATATAAAAAAAATTTTCATTGTAATCGGGTATTTTATACCCCATTATCATTAAAGACTTAACCGAATGGGTTTTTGCAAAACGGAATATTGCACAACCGACAAAGGCTACACCAAAAAGTTATCTAAAAAGTCTTTTAACAAAAATCTACTACCCCTTTTTCACCAAAGTCAAATTGACGATTTTATACAACTGATCAAATTGCGATGCATAAATTCATTAATAAAAGTGGTCAAATTTCAATGAGCCGAATATTTAATATAGAAAATAAAAATTTAAAACTTAAAACCAACTAAATCATCACGAAAAATCAATTTCGACTTATACAGGTCATCATATAGAATAATTCTATTTGAATAAGAAACTGAGATGACCTTTATAGGTTGAAATTGATTTTTCGTGATGATTTATTTGGTTTTAAATTTTAAATTTTTATTTTCTATATTAAATATTCGACTCATTAAAATTTGACCGATTTTATTTATGAATTTATGCATAGCAAAAAGTTATCTTGTAAATCCCATTCCCAACTTTTTGTACTGAAACATCAAATTTCGTCCAGCAGAAAAAATAGAATTTTTCAACATATTTTTACAATGAAACATCAAAATTCATCCCACAAAAATATAAATTTTTTCACCATCTTACTTTATAGTTTGCGGCCTTCGTCATTTTATATCTTAGAAACTCATATTAATTTCAAAATTTATGTTTGCATTTCAAACTTTAAACAAGTTAGGTTTCTTCCTTGAACAAGAAGCTTTAAATTTAACGTTTATGCTTGTGTAAGTGGGTAAAAACATAATTTTAATATTATCAAGGTTAAGATGGACAATTTATGGATTAATACACACCTAGTTGTTACGTTTTGTTAGAAACAAAGCATTTAGAAAAGCATGGCTTTTTTCTCTTTTTCGCTACCTTGCTCTATCTTATTTTTAGTTATTTGTTGTATTAAATACGAATAAAAGGAAATTATGATTGGGCCACTACAGCTTTTTGTTTAAAATGGACATAAAGTTATTCAAATAGGCGTTATTCCAGTTATCAAATCAAAACCACCTATAAACTTCTGAATTACGCCATTAAATGAAATAACCTATTATTCAAAATATTGTTTTAGCAGAGTTAAATATAAGAATGCATAAAAATACCGGTTTTTAATCTATCACGATTTTGTGCACGTAATTTTTCAGGAGCTGGAAATGCTACAGCAATCAACATCAAAAATGACGTCAAATTCATTCAATTATGAAGCAGCAAAAAATACAAAAAAGCAAAATATTTTTCCAAAAGTGTCTTTTGTGTAATTATAAAAAAAATGTTTGAATTCTTTTGAAATTTTGAATCAGAAGTATCTATAGGAAAATAGAAACTAATTTACTTAGAACTGTAAAGTTAAATTCATAAAATATGAAGATTAGTGTTGTCATAATGCTTTTCACAAGGTGCTATTTTTACAAAGCTATTCGGGTTCTGGGTACCGCGATAAGTATTTGATAAACTTTATATTTTCACAGCAGTCTTTTGGCGCTTTGATCAATAATATTAATTTTATTGTTCTGTTTACCGCAATTCTATTTTTTGGGTGATTTTTTTCTTAGTTGGAAATATAATAAACAGATTTGAATTCAATGATCGGAATCAAGCTAATTGTGAGATACTGGTCTAATTTCAACACGGCAACATTATGTTGTCAATAAAAACTTAGAAAACATTAAAACATTAAAATAGAGTTGAAGACAAATTTTTTGGGTATTTTTTTGCGATTAAATTTTTTTAAATCAGATTTTTGCAGGAATACTTTATTTTATTGTAAAATTAAGTTTATTTAGATCAACATAATTTTAATTGAGTTTGATTTTTTCAGGGTTGTAAAGACGAAGTAGCTTCTATTACTAGTAAAATCTTGAAAAATCGATATGGATGCAAAACTATAGGAGGATCAGGCAGAGTGACTTGCAGAAAATGCACAAAGTGCGCAACTCCTTCTGCTCCTTGCACGAACAGTAGGAAGATCATTAAATGTAATTCAGACTGAAAAAGCAGATTCCTTTTTTAAAAAATTTTGTTGAATTAACATCAATCATGGACTATCAAATTATAGAACCTGGACTAGAAATGAGAAATCACGAGTGCCCAAACGTAGGCCGTTGCAGTAAAGGCGTTTTTTTTTAAACAAATTGGTTGAAGGCTTATTGAAAAGCATAAATTAATAAAATCAGAGCCTTACTTGATTGAAGGCTTATTTAAAAGCATAAATTAATAAAATCAGAGCCTTACTTGATTGAAGGCTGCAGAGGACATGTTTGGGTCGGCTCGCAGCCTAGTAGAACCAAAAATGTTCCTTTTGAGCCGACTTTAATTTAGTACGTATCGTTTTTTTTGCAAAAACCCTATGATAAACATCAACTTGGTTTAGCGGCAATTTCTCTGATTTGGTATACTCACGATTTAAAAAGCGACAATCAAACTAAAATAATAGACTATGTTAATGAACAAACTGTAGAATAACACCAAATTCTTAAATAGAATAGCAAAAATATGTAATAATTAGATAAAAATATATGTATGAAAAATAAAATGCATAAAAGAGTAAAGTAAAAATTGTTATTAAACGCATAAATTTGTGACAGGTTTGGTGTTGGGAAAAGTTTTTGAAAATTTTGTAGGTAACTGAAAGCAAGCATAAAATATACCTTAGACACATACTAAAGTACTGCTACTGAATGAATGAAAGCAAAACAGATAAATGAAAAATTACGTAACAATATTTTAAGTTGAAGTGTTTTAAGCTGGTTTATATAACAGTTGCTTTGATAAAAAATATGTTTCATCGTATGATACGAAGTCGCACAAGCCTAGACTTAAAAATAGCAAAACATTAATTGACAAACGAATAGAATCAATACTTTTTCCTTTAATTATTAAACAAGTGTCATCTGCGTATAGTTTAGAATTACAGTTAATTGCATTTGAAAAATCATTAACGTATATAATGTAAAGTAATGAACCAAGAATGGATCCTTGTGAAACGCCATATTTTATCTCCTTTGATGTTGACGAATTAGTATTAATCTGAACATATTGATATCGATTAGTTAAATATCTGTTTAATAAATCATATGCTTTACCTCTAATACTATAATTATTCAATTTTAATAATAATCTTTCGTGGCAGACAGTGTCTAAAGCTTTTTTCAAATTGATCATGACTAAGCATGCAAGTTTTTTATCATTAATAACATCATATACAGTAGTTGTTAAATCTAAAACAGCATGGCTAGATGAATGATATTTTCTAAAACCATATTGATATGGATGTAAAATATTATGCTTATTTATGAAAGACATTATTCTATCCTTGAACAATTTTTCTAAAATTTTGGAGAGACACGACAATATCGAAATAGGACGATAGTTAGCCATATCGCATTTTGAATCAGTTTTATGTATGGGTATAACGGAAGCAATTTTTAAAAAATTAGGAAATATTTCAAAATCACAAGATAAAGAGAAAAAATATGATAAATAAGGTGCTAAAATATCACCCGCAACTTTTAGAAAATATGAAGGAATAACATTATCGTCACAACATTTTTTTGGTTTTAACGAATTTATTATATTGAGAATTTCGTTGACTCGTGGTGATTTTAAAAAAATTGTATTTTTCACTTAATCATTAAGAAAAGAATTACATTGTGAAGTTTCAGATGAAGGGATTTCATTTGCCAATTTTTGCTCGATGTAAACAAAAATTCTGCAACTTCATCTGGTTTATCATAATAATTACCATTTACCTTTAGGTTGATTGTTGAACTATCATTACTTTTTACAGAAGGCAAAATAAATTTTAATGTTTTCCAAACAAGATTGGTATTATTAGCGTTATTACTAATTTGTTTATGAAAATATCTCTTTTTACATATAGATTTTAAATGTGTCAGTTTATTAGAGTATTTTTTGAAACTTTTTAATATTATTGCTTTTAAAATGTGTTTGTACAAGCTTTGCCTATGGCGGATTGAAACAAACAGCCCTTTTGTAATCCAGGGTTTTGACATTAAACGTTTTTGCTTTCTACTTACAGTGGTGATTGGAGCATGTTTATTAATAATTTGTAATATTACATTGTTAAATGCCTCGAATTCTGACGTGTACATGTAATTTTCAGGGATAGTGACAGGTAAGTGATTCATATAGAAATAAAGAGTATAATCAAGGTTGTCACGGTAAGTAGCGGCATCAAAATTTCAAAATTTCTTTGTGGTAGTAACTGCTTTTTTGTTTTTATCTAGATTATAAAATTTGTTAAATTGCAAGACAGCGAAGACAAATAAGTGGTCAGAAAAATGGTAATCTATAGTGCCAGGAGTAAAATTTAAATTGGAATCGTTTGTTAAAATGTGATCGAATGAAGTTTTAGAACGCTTCGTGGGACGAGTTGGTTTGTTAATAATCAAGTAACAATCATTGCTTTTTAAAATTAGTTCATACATTTTACAAAAATTAAGTTGTCTCGAATCACATAATGTATTAATGTTGATATTGCCAAGGATGTAAAAAAGTTTACGTTTTAAATTGAGACTTAATAAACAATTGTTTAAGTTGATGAAAAAATATTCTAAATTTTTTTGCTAAGGGTGTCTATAAGCACAACAAATTAAACGTTTTATATTAGAATGAGATTCTGTACCTGAAATTTCAGCCCATAACTCATCAACCCCATCAACATTAATAAAAAATTCTTTAGTAATTTCACATTTTTGATCTTGCAAAACATATAGTCCTACACCCCTATTATTGTTGGAGAGTTAACATAAAAAAAATTATATTCAAGAATAGAAATGTTAATTAAGGGAACATCAGCAATACGCGTTACAGAAATGCAAAGTACATCTGGCCTATACGGTAAACAGACTAAACATTCATGCAAGTCATCAAATGTTTCTGCAAAGAAGAGATTTTAAGGTGCATAATATGTAAATTATTGGATTTCTCATACACAATATTGTTCAATGAAGCGTCACACAAGAGACAGGATTGAATGTTATTGGGAAGTAACTGCTCAAAATTATCAACTATGTTATTAAATTTAGATTTGTTGAAGCTAGTTGGGCGAACTGCTTGACCCGTAAAATAATAAGCATTTCTACTCATGGTTGCCAATGAATAAGCAGCTTGCCATTAAGAAGCAAAAGAATACGCTGACTTAAATAAATATAAAATAAAACAAGACAAAGGACACATTAACAATTTTCATAAATTTTTTGAAAAGAAGTTATTTGTATGGAATATTTTACGTCATCTATGTACAGGCAATAACATGATTGTTCAATTTTCCAACTTACTTTTTTACCAAGTTCCTTGACATTTTTAAATGCAGCAAGTAACATCTTTTTTTGTTGCATTGAAGCATGTGGAAGGTGCTCAGTTACGTAAACACTATTGCATTCTGGAAAAATTCTTGATTTTCTTTCTACGTTATATTGCTTGAGGTTTTTAAGTGACGTCATTATCAATTTCTTATCGTGTGACAATGTCGCGTAATTTTTTTTCCCTGCTTTGTGACAACATGTTGCGGCAGCCAATGTGCGTCACAAACTTCAGTAGCATGTGATGAAGGAATTTTTAAAGCTTGATGCAAAAATTCTCTAATTTTTTTCTCTGTTTCTGTTCTAGTTTCCCAAGCTGTGTCAATATTTTCACCAATGCCATGAATTAATGTATTTAACCTTTTGTCGTATAATTCTTTGGCCAAAAGATCCTGTTCCGTTTGTGCTTTGAATTTGCGTAAATAATCATCTAATTGCAAAATTTGACCAGTAACTGTTTCCAATTTTTTACTTTCTAATTCAATGGAATCTTATACATGATTTAGTCTTGTTTTTAAAGCTTTAAACGAGTTTAAATCAATTGAATGGTTTAACCGATTTTCAATGTTATCGCATCGTAAGTTTAATTTACTTTCAATCTCTATTAATTTCACACTGTTTGTAGCAATTTTCCTTTCAATACCATCTAGTCTCTCTTTCATATTATTGAGAGTATCAATGATAATGTCCAATTTGTGCTCCATACTTATATTTATTTCTTACAAAAAAAACTACTATAAATTCAATTTAAGACCTGGCTCGTCTTGTTAAAAAATTCGAAAACAGCGCTACTTGAGTTTCTTTCGCCTGCACAAAATTAAATTCGTCCGTTCACTAGCATGTTTCTTTCTAAACGAGAGAGCACTACTTGGAGTATTTGGAGGGTGTAAAATTTTTTCTAGCTATGTTTTTCATCCAACTACGTAATAGCTCTTCATTTTACAAAAGGAAGAATTGATATGTAAAATTTAATTGTTTTTCTTCAGTAAAGTATCCAGATTTGAAATTGATGGTAAAACATTTATAAACCATTATAAATAAAAATATTTAGGTATGCCAAAAAGGTAATTAGAAGCTGGGAAAATGCAATATTTTTAACTTCAATTTAGCTTAACTTTTAAATAAAATACCTAAAAATTAAACACTAAACTTCAATAAACAATTGTATTTATCGTGTAATATTCGATAGTTTATTTAATAGTAACACTCAATTGAAATAATTGTAAGATAAGGCATAATTGTTGTTGCATATAAATTAAAATACAAAACATATTGTCTGTATTAATGTTACAAAGACAATAGTGAGTAGATTATAATGTCATTATTGAATTAAACAATGATCAATGTTAATCCATGCAGAAATAAACAACAAATTGACAATAGTTCTTAATTTATAAGTTGCCTACATTATCAACTGAAAAAAAGTTTCACCAGAATAACAGGAATAGAATATGAATTTTGGTGGAATTAATAAATAATGCGTAGAATATTTATGATTTTTACCGTATTTTCTATAGTCACTATTCTTTTTCTAATGAACCTACAATAATGTTTTTCTAGCACTATCCTCACATTTATCAATATTGTTCATGATAGTTTGCAAGTCATACTTTTAATCTTAATAACTTAACAGTCAGTAGTTCATAAAAATTGAGCTGATTTTCTTGCTTTCTAGAACAGCCCTGCCTTTTTTCATGCGTGCTGCAGTTTTCAATTCCATTTCCAGTCCGGGTTCTATTATGTAGGAGTCCATGCATCAACTGTTTGTATCATATCTTAAAAGCAATTCTGTTTAGTTCAAATCTTTATGATGAAATGTGTATCAAACAATTGATTGTCTTTCGGAATTCTCTTTAATTAAGACAAAACGTCTTTTTTATTTCCGAGAATCAAATATTGTCACATAAACTAATTAAAAAAGAATAAAATTAATCAAAGATAAACGCAATAGTTTTTTTTTCCGAAAAATAAAAAAATTGGGATTTAAGCTAATTTAAAAAAATAGACTTAATTAAATTAAAATCAATTTGTTCTTTTCTTTTTAAAACAAAAAGTGTTATTTTCAAGAATCAAAGCGTTTTATTTTCTAAAATGAAAAACTGATATATAGTGCTGATTTTTCGCATAAGCATACCAGCATAATGATTTATTGTCGAGTTTCCTTGTAATATGCCTGAAAAAAATCTAAGACTAGATATATTTCAAATGCTGTTAAAATTTTGCTTGTAACTTTTGTTCTATAAGATCACAGGTTTTACTATACCTAGAAAATAGAAATTTTGTCATCAATAAGAAAAAAACTGTTTCTGCAGTCAGCACGATATATTTATTGATATATTTATTCAAATGGAGAACAACTAATCAAAATGTTTGTTTCAAAAATCGAGAATTGTTGATTGAAATCTAATGAAGATCAAATGATTTGACATTTAACCAAATTCGGAGAAAGGCACTTTGCATTGAAAGCATAAAAACTTAAAACTGCGGAAAGAACCGAAACCGGTTTCTTGATAAAAAGGTTATTTTGTTGTAAATGTATAAGTCTTTCTACAGTAGAAAATCGATATTTTTTGGCATTTACGACATCCGTAAATTATATGCGTGACTTGCATAAAAAATACTGTATACACTCCATATATAATTACAGATGAATTCTTAATTGAAGTGTGTGATAAAGTGCGGCAATAAATTAGGAGTACTGATGGCTCTAGTACCGTGCAAGTGGTGCGGCCGCATAGGCCCCCAAAGCAAGATATTGCTCTATTTTTTTCTTGGTAGCACCATGACGGTGGCACTCCTAAAGTGATGACTTTTTTAAAGATTACTTTGTTTCCGAACTGTAAAAAGTGGCGCCCCCGGAAACGATTATTTTTATTTCGGAAATCACTTTGCTTGGAACACTAAATAGAGACCTACCTAAAACGAAGACCCTTTTTTAGAGATGAATTTTTTTGAAACAGTAAAAGTGGCCCCTTCCTATTTTTCTTGCACCGGATCTCCCTTTTTGTAAGGTCATCACTGTTTACGAGAGTAGAAGCTCAAAAAAGAAAAAACAATAAAAGTAAGGGTAGCCTCTTTTTGTTACTGTGAATTAGTTTTAAAATTTTTTTTGTTCTTACTCAGGAATTTTTCTGCAACAAATGTTTATTTATAATCTTTGATCCCTTCTTTTGCTGAAAGAAATATATTACATAAAATTTTTTAACAATTACAAATTATATACAACTAAGTACATTCACTCGGCCTTGATCCTTCTGGTAATTCAGGATTTGTAATTTACAATATTTTTTCTGCAATCTAAATTTGTTTGAAACACTGTTTGTAGCATACGACTGTGTCAAATGGTGAATTCCCATCTATCCAAACGTATTTGATGGGATTTGTTCTAAATTTGAAACTAAGTTTAAAAAAAAAACTTCTGACCTTTTCGTAAGGTCTTTCCGACTAAGGTTTAAAAGATCCTTTTTTTGTTTATATTTTCGATTCGAAAATATCATTTTCGTTTTTTTTACAAAAAAAAATTAGCCTAAGTAAATGATGACAAAATATCGGCCAAAAAATTCTTGAACAAGAGTCGTTACATTGCGAAGTTTAACAGTGGCTTCGATAGATTCTTTATAATAAAACTAATAGATGTCAGAGACAAGAAGGTTTTTCAAACAAAATCTTTATTAGAATTAGTTTGATTTGATTTTATATTTATTATTTCTTACTAATGTTTTCGAACAAACGTTTAAATCAAAAGGTCAGAGGATAAGAAAATTCTAATAAAGCTCAATTCTGGGAAGCAATTTAATCGCAACGCAAAATCAAAAAAAAATACTATGGTTATTTATTATGTAAATATTAATGTTAAAATATTTTTCATTTTTCCATGTTGAAAACTTGAATTTTTTAAAATAAAAGTTTTAGATAAGTTATTTAGACATTATTGGTTACAAATTTAAATTGTAGAACTTTGCACCCAACTTTACAGAAAAACACCCAACAGCGTCGGCTTTGTATCACGATTTTGCACTTTTAACATTTTCGAGACCGGAACAAAGGGTAATTAAAAAACACGTGGGGTTTATGCATTGCGTGAAAGCCACGAAACGTGAGAAAAGCAAAACACATTTTTTCAAAATATGATTTTCTGAAAAAAGGTTTTGTTTGTCAAATGTATAAAAGGAGATAAATTTGAAGTTTTACACCAGAAGCATCTTACAATTTAATAAAAAACACTATAAGATATAGTTTTAACTGCAAAGTAAATCTCTTGAAATATGAAGATTGGGATTGTTGTATTATTTTTAGCAAACGGTTATTTTTTTCAAAGCTCTTCTGGGATCTTATGCGGTATGTATTCCATATAGTACCAATAATACTACATCATTATCAATATAGCTTTTATTTTTAAAAATTATGTTTGAAAGGATTATTTGAGACTTTTAAAGTTAAACAGTTTCTGTTTTATTGCCAATTGATATCTTGATAATTAATTTTTGTTGTTTAAAAAATAGTTTTTTAATGAAAAGCGGTTATTGAGCCGCTAGTCCAGCAAAAAATGCACTTTTATGAAAAAATAAGATTATTCGGAATAAATTAACTAACAATGCATATTTAATTCTTTAAATAATCTTGCAATTTTTATTTGCAACTGAACAAAGTTGTGTTCATATAAAGTAAATTTTAAGAAATAAATGGTCCAGAAGCAAAAAAGTTTTGTAAAAAAAGACATATGGTATGCCAAATATTAAAATTTTACAGTGATGCTATTCAGGATGCTTCCCTTTTATTAAAATTTGCAGTTGGAAAAAGTTTGACTTGTTTCACAAAACGTTTTTTCTCTTTTTTTTATTTCATGATCATTAAAAAAATTGAATATTAAGTAAAAAAAATTTTTAATTAACTTCGTTTGAATTTCAGATAGAAGCTGTTCAAACCGATTGAACAACTTAATTTGTTTAACACAATTCCAAAGATGTCAACAAAGCAGTGTCGTGAAGAACGTGCTTTGTCCTCAAACTTGTGGTGCATGTTTTGGTGGTGCTTGTGTCAACGCCAGAACAACGACAAGGAGATGTGAAATGGGTAAGATTTCATTTCTTACAATTTCACTGTAACTTTCAGATTTAATTGGTTATTTAAAACTTATTCAAAGCTTCAGGATCTGCCACATAAAACTCAAACGTTTTCTTCAGGTTACTGCAATTTATCAATTTATCAATTCTTGATAACGTCATTAAATTTTTACATAAGTGTTGTTTTTCAGTTTAGGTAAACAAATACCGATTTTGAAATTGCATTTGCATAAAGAACGTCATTTTCATTGAGTTTGATTTTTTAGGTTGCAAAGACGAAATGGCTTCCATTACTTGTGAAATTTTAAAAAACCAAAATAGATGCGGAACTATAGGAGAATCTTGTAGATTGACTTGTGGAAAATGTACAAAGTGTCCGACTCCTGCTCCTTGCACAAACGGTAAGAAATCATTAAATGTGATTCAGATTAAAAGTAGATTTTTTGATGAAATTTGGCAAGGATTTTTGTTTCAAATACTTATTTAAACGTAATTGCACGGTTATTACGACATGATTAAATCAAGATATTCATACAACTCAGCATTGGTTTTTGGAGACTTAATACGTAAGCGTAAATTGATGATCGCTTAGTGAGACGTTTCCAAAACCATAATTTACAAAATGTTGTTTTTGTGTTATCAGATATAAGAAACAGATAATCAGCGACCCAAGCAAATTAAAGGGTAATCTATCAAGTGTTAAAATATAGGGTAAAAGTTAAAAGTAGATTCATCGTGCAAACTTATGAAGTCTGTTTTTGCTTCGTTATCACGTAATACTAACTTTTCTTGTGTAGAAATTTAGAGATAAATGGAAAAAATAACTAAAAACAAAAAAGAATGAATTTCACTTTTTGATGAACCAAATTATAGGCTCAACATTCTTAAATTATCAGACAATTTTATTAAGTTTTTTAGGTAGTGTGTAATTGAAACAGCACATTAAAATGTTATAACTCGTTTCTATACAGTTGAAAACCCAAATTTACACAGTAATTTTATCTCTGCTCGTAAAGAAGCTTTTTTCTCAAAGAAACCTTGAGTTAAACCTCTGCTACGAATCAGTTTATTATCGTTAAGGTTAAATTCCAAGCTTGAAGAAGAAAAGACAAATTCCACGCAAGCTTGGAAAAAAACGACATATAGATATAACCAAAAAAACTATTTCGGCATCAAATTTTTGTTTAGTTCAATTTTACATTTAGATTTGCTGTTACCGATGAGCGGTCAATCAATGCAGACAAAATTGCAAATCCAAAAATATTTCACGGCTGTTATTTATTTCAGATTGCAAAGATAACAGCAAAGATTGTTCTAATTGGAAAAAAAAAGGTCACTGCAAAACATCCTCAAAATATTATCCTTTTATGGAAAATGAATGTCCGCTCAGCTGTGGGATATGCGAACTTTGTCCTATACCAGCACCAAAAAACACGGCCCTACCACCCCCACCCCCAACCCCGCGTGCTTGCTCACCTTCAGGTAATTTAGTGTAAATGTTTGTTTAAAGTTTTATTTTACTTTAGAACAACAAAAAAACTCGTTTAAAACAATTTCGTTTATTTTTAAAATAAGCTTAATTGCTGTGCAGTTGATAAACAAACCATTGTGTTTGTGATGTTGTTTAATACAAATTGTGTGGTAATTTGCAAAAATTCTTAAACTTATTTTTTACTTAAGTTGTAATGATGTGTTGTATTTAATCGTCACTAATCTAATTGGGAAACTTCAAACTGGCAATTTCAGTTAAATTGATTGTGAAGCTTAAACTGCAAGTCTATTGCACAATGGCTTACATGTAAAAATCTCTTTGTTCTGGATAAATCTTTTTGGTGTAAAATTATTGTACGATTTCGAAAAATATAATTATCTGTTCTTTTTTTATTTAATTGTTATGTTTAAAATTAAATTTCTATTGTTTAGGCTGCAGCGACACAAATGAACATTGTGAACATTGGGCAGAGATTGGTTATTGCACCAAAACTGAAAAGTTTCCATATCTTCTCGAAGTGTGTCAAAAATCATGCAACGTTTGTACGCCGTGCCCCAAATTATTGCCTCCTCCCCCTCCCACAAAGCCTCCATGCTCAGCAGGTAAAACGATGAATATGAATTATCAAAATATTAACTTATGCAGAACTTGAAAAGATCAAAATATCAATAAGTATAAAAATTCTATTTGTATAACTATTAAAATCGCTTGTATAAAGCGCCTGATATCTTTTTGCGAAATTTGAACCAATTAATTTGATGGAAAGCCAATTAAAAATAATACAGATACAAAAGTTATGAACAATATTTTAATTTAAAGAATAGGTCCAAACACAAAATAACTTTAGCTATTATGCTATTCATTGATTACAGTTTTTATGTATGCTTAGAGAAATTTAGCGAAAATTTTACATAAAATGTTTATTCAGACTGTAAAGACACCGATGGAGAATGTGAATTTTGGAAATCGCAAAATTACTGCAATTCTACTTCCGAGCATTATGATTTCATGAAAGCAACTTGTCCAGCATCTTGTGGTTTCTGCAAACCTTGTGCACCGAATCAAAACTTGTTTATTCTTGAAAAAGTTCAAAATTTGTGAATATTTGTTTTTTGAAAAGTTTCATTAAAATTGTTTTAAAATGGCATGTTTGACTTGTTCCATTTAATATTCATTATGATCACTATTTAAAGCACATAGTATAATTTTAATCAGCGTTTTGTGTTTTTCAAGAACTGTTTGTTTATCTGTTTTTTTAACTGGTGCTTTTTAAACTTTGGCTTTTTGATTTTACAAAAATGTTAACTTTGTTTAATATGCTATTATTGCTGTTAATAAAAAGTGTTTGATCTTCAAAAAATTTTTGTAGTTACAAAATTGGTTTTCCAGTTTTATAAAAACTACTATACGAGTATAATGCATCATCTTTTAATTTATCTAATCAGTCTATTTCCAAATATATAAAATACAATAATTTCTGCTATGTAGTGACAGTGAAATAATAACAAAAACTTATACCAAAGGTAGCGATCCGGGAAAATCTATAGGTTCATAAAAGTTTGCAAAAAAACAAAATATACACTACTTTTTATTTCCATGATTAGTACTCAAAATTAATTTTCTAAAAGTTTGAAAACAATATCAAACCTTATCTACTTGATTATCATATGCTATGTTCCGGAAAAAAATTTCTGGAAAAGCCAAACCAAGTTTAATTCAAGACCATTTAAAAATTAAATAGTTTTAAAGTACCATTGCTTTTTACAAATACTGCTCCTAAAAAGCTATTCAAATTATCGTTGCTTTATTTATTGTGATAAAAATCGTTTAGAACAAATTTTCTAGCAATTAAAAAAGAAATCTTGATAAGACTTTTACTTTTGACTAATCAAGAAATGTTCCATGAAAAAATAAATAGTTTTAACAAGGCGATTGAGTTGGTGTGAAACCTTAGTTCCAGCTTTTTTGTCGTTTTTAAAAGATAAATTATCAAAAACTAAATCCGAATTTTATTTAAAGCTTTTATTACGTTTTGCTGATAAAAAAGTTTTAAGTTTTTGTGTGAATTTAAATACCCAACCGAAAACCATCAAAAATACAATAGAATATTGATTAAAAAATACTGTATTACTTTTGTTGACGTTGAAATTAAAATTAATGGTACATGTATTGATACTAGTTAAGTGGGTTTTAAGTAAAGCATTTTTACGCATTTTAAACCCTATTTTTTACGTAATTCCCACTAGCAGCACTACGCACAACTTTGTCATAAGATCAAAATTTAATAACATAAAATTGCCACTCAAAACGAACGATAATTAAATAATCTTTTTTTCAAAATACATTATTAATGATGCAACCAAAGTAGCTTTTCTTCTGTACCGTTTGTATCATAGGGAAATTTTTATTAAAAACTTAGTGAAGAGCAAAGTAAAGATCTTCACTAGTAAATTCGACCGCGTGGATTTTGTTTACTTGACCCGCAAATGCTTTTAAGAGTTTATAAGGTTCAAAGAGTTTACATCTTTTAGGGACAAGTTTTTTTTTATCTCCACTTTGGCCTAAACAAGATTTTTTACATTGAAACTCAAGTGAAAATCTACTAAGTTTTTATTAAAAATTTTTTCCAATACGCTAAAGTTTACATTGATTGAAACTGCTTTTTCAACAAAAAAAGTGCTTTTCTTGTAAATTCTGCCCCCTTGCTAAATTACAGTTATTGAGATGTGGCTTTTAAGGAAAAAGTGTGATAAGTTCTCGTCCAAAACGATATTTTACAAGTATTGTTGGCAGGGGCGTATTCTCCATGCATGCTTAGAAATTTTATAAAAAATAATTATATAAAAAAAATAAAAAATAATCTTGAAAAAATTCTCAAAGTATAAAAATTTTGATGATATTATGTTGATTATTTTTTTGATATAACAGCATAAATACGTTTTATCGATTGCAACTCGGATCATTCAGTACAACTTCAGCTAGAGCTTATTACTAAAATACAAAATAAAATTGGAAACACGCATGCAAAATCTAAGTTGCATTTTTTGACTCTGTTGCTAGAAGGAATTACGAGACCTACCGGTAGTTCTAAGAAATATTATAGATGCATATTCCATTGCAGACATTGTTTTATCCGAATATTTCTTTTCTTTTGCGAAATTTTTCTTAAATTAAAATCTAAATCTCCGATTATTCAGCAGTTTGATATCGTATCTATGCATGCAGTTTTAATATTGCATGCACGCCCATGTTTATAGAGCGTGACGTTGTTGAAGAACTAATCTAGTATCGCTTGCTACAAACTGCTTACGTTTACTCAGTACTAACATTCAGATGCATTTCGAAATCATATTAATTTGAAAGCACTTTAACACTTTAGTTTAAACAAGCAGTTAAATGAATTAGCTAGGGTAGCAGGTTAAAGCAAGTTGCCTACTTTTAGTATAAGCTTAAGCCTACTTACTTACGGTAGGCCTACTGGTAGGCTACACGGTTACTGGTGCATTTTAACCTCTCAATACAGTACTTGTTGTGTTGTTTGTAGATGATGGTTGTTGCGAGTTAAGGGTAGTAGTTTTTGTCAGACAAAAAACTTCGTGTATTTACTAGGACTATAAATCGGAAAATTTTAAAAATTGCTTGTTTTATCAAATATTAAAATTGAGCTAAATTTTGAGACTGATGACGTCATCATTTCATCATTGCATGCCTGACCTGAAAAGTCACGGTACGCCACTGATTGTTGGGTTTGATTTTAGTCGAGATATAGTATTATAGATACACATCTAACAAAATGCTTCTGTTAAGAAAGAATGGTCAAGTCAATCAACAAGCAATTGCCGACAGACCTGTTTCGTCCTTGTTGGAACTCGTCAGGACAATATGCTGATAGTGCATTGTTTTCATTGAAAATGCTTCTGTCTTGCGAGTTTCAAAGGGCATTATCTACCCTTTATGCTCCTGTGTTTTAGAAATAAATTAATAAATCAGTAAAAAAATCAATTGCTCCACCACCCCCTCCCATTTACGCTGCCTCTGGATGCCCTGAACACAGCCCCTGTTTTTGGTCACTAGAAAGGCGTAGCTATAAACAGGTTAAAAACCACTGAGCTTTAAGGTATGCTCGACTTTAAAAAATGGCGCTTAGTTTTTGTGTTTGTAGTCACAATATTTTTTGAAAAGCGTACAGATTTGATTTAAAAAAATTAGACTTAAATTTACGTGAAATTGCTTTTTTACATGAAACAAACGAAAATTGAAAAAACTGTTTTGTAAATAATAATCAATTTTACTTTATACATGCTGTAAGTTTTTACGTGGACTATGCAAAATTGTTTCCAAAATCATTTATATCAAAAAAAATTATTATTTTACAGTACGTATATTTAGAATTAATGATATTAGCCTAAAGTAAATAATTTATGGCTATATTATTTAGAAAACAAGGTTTTGAAATTCATTAATTTGTAAATTGTATTTTGACGAAAAAGATTCGAAAAAAATTTTTAAAGCTATTGTATTGTTCTAGAATTACTGAAAAAAAACAACAAGAAAAAAACTGATATTATTTGTTCACAGATAATTAAACCTCCAGAATAGATTAAAATTTCTTATTCATATTCAACGTTACGATGTTGTTGAAGGGAGCTCAGTGTGTTCTATCTTTTAATATACCTAAAAATTGTTCTGTACAGGAGTTCTCAACTTTTTTTACTCATGGACCCCTTTTGCTCAAAATACTATTTGCTATATCAAAACATCAAACTATTTGCAATTTTTTTGCATAAACCAAAGTGAAAACTTTTTTTTGTCCTCACTGAGCACTTATATTTTATCTTTCTGAGAACTAGAATTTGAGCCACAAGTTTAATTGAAGACCAAAGGTCGTCATTAAACTTGTGGTACGAATTCTAGTTTTCAGGAAGATGAAATCTTTGCATTTACGATATTTTAGTTATTTTTTTCTTGTATTACGTCATAGGAATTGTATTATTTATTTAATTAATTTAACTACGTATTATTTATTCCACACGTATTTTTTTACCACAAATAACTATAATTTTAATTTTCTAGTAACCACCTTACGATTCTAAGGATGAAACAGACTGTTATGGTTTTTAAACAGTGATTAAATAAATTTTGCATTACATATATATAATATACTTGCTCATCTTCTTCTTCTCCTTTCGGCCTTTCCCATTAGTCAGGGGTGGCCACAGCGTATCATCATTCTCCACATCTTTTCTGTCTTCAATGTCCATCTCCTTCACACCAACTTCCTTCATATCTTCTTTTACCACATCTAAAAATCTTCTCTTTGGTCTCCCTCTTCTCCTCTTTCCTGGTAACTCCATTTCCATCATCTTTCTTCCTACATACTCTTGGTCTCTCCTCATGACATGTCCATACCACCTCAGCCTGCCCTCCCTCATCTTCTTTCCTAACCGTTCTACCTTAACAGCACTCCTGATGTACTCGTTTATAATCTTGTCTTTTCTCGTCACTCCCATAGTAAACCTCAGCATTTTCATCTCTGCGACTTCCATCTCTTCCACTTGTTTCTTTGTGACTGCTGCTGTCTCAAGTCCATACACCATTGCTGGTCTTACCACTGAACTGTACACTTTTCCTTTTACTCTAGCTGGTAACCTCTTGTCGCAGATTACTCCTGATACTCTTCTCCATCCGTTCCATCCTGCCTGCACTCTCTTCTTTACCTCCCTCTCACAACCACCACTTTCTTGCACTGTTGATCCCAAATACTTAAATTCCTTTACTCTTGGCACTTTCGTATCCTCCATCTTCACTGTTTCGTCGTCATTTCCTCCATTTATGCAAAGATATTCGGTCTTCGACCTACTTACTTTCATCCCTCTCCTTTCCAATGCATACTTCCAGGATTCTAATCTCCGCTCCACTTCTTACCTGGTCTCTTCGCAAATTACAATATCATCAGCAAACAGCATTGTCCACGGTGGTTCTCTCTTTACATCATCCGTTAGCCTGTCCATTATCACTGCAAACAGGAATGGACTTAACGCTGATCCCTGGTGCATCCAACCTTGACCTTGAAACTTTCTGTAGTTCCTACTGCACACCTCACCACTGTTTCGCTTCCCTCATACATATCCTGTACTAGTCGCACATACTTTTCCACTATTCCGGATTTTCTCATGCAGTACCACAGCTCTTCCCGTGGAACCCTGTCGTAAGCTTTCTCTAGGTCCACGAATATACATACAATGTAGCTCTCTTTGACCTTCCCTGTATTTTTCCATTAACATTCTTAAGGCAAACATGGCATCGGTGGTTCCCTTTCCTGGCATAAATCCATATTGCTGTTTGCTGATCTCCACTCTATCCCTTAACCTGGTTTCAATAATTCTTTCCCATACTTTCATTGTGTGGTTCACTAGCTTTATTCCTCTGTAGTTTCCACAGCACTGTGCGTCCCCTTTTTTTTATAGATTGGGATAAGCACACTCCTTCTCCATTCTTCTGGCATCCGTTCACCCATTAATAGTCTGTTGAACAGTCTGGTTAAAAACTCTATCCCCATCTCCCCCATGCACTTCCATACTTCTACTGGCAACTCATCTGGCCCAACCGCTTTACCTTTTTCCATCCTTTTTAGTGCGTTCTTTACTTCTTCTCTACTGACACAATTTACCTCTTCATTAACCACTTCTGGTTCCTCTGTCCTAGGTTCTCTGTCATTTTCCTCGTTCATCAGTTTCTCAAAGTACTCTTTCCATCTCTTTAATACTGCTTCCGAATTTACCATAACATTACCGTTTTCATCCTTTATAACCCTCACGTGCTGTACATCTTTCCCTGCTCTGTCTCTCTGCCTAGCCAATCTGTACAACTTCTTTTCACCTTCTTTTGTTTCCAATCTAGCATACTAATCATCATATGCACGTCCCTTTGCCATTGCAACTGCCTTCTTTGCCTTACTCTTCTTTTCTTTGTATACTTTTTTAGTATTTTCATTTCTTGTTTTGTCCCATGCTTTCTTTGCCTCTTTCTTTTCTTTTATGCTGTTTTGAACTTTCTCATTCCACCACCATGTCTCCTTGTCTCCTTTTCGTTTCCCAAATGTCACTCCCAGTACAGTTTCAGCTGTTTTTCTTAGCATTTCTGCTGTTTTGTCCCACTCATCAGGTAACCCATCCTTGCCTCCCAGAATCCTGGTCACCTCTTGTCTAAACGCTTCTTGATAGCTTGTCTCTTTCAGTTTCCACCATCGTATCTTTGGCTTTACTTTCTCTGCTTTTTTCTTTTTCACCATAAGAGCCATTTTGCATATCACCATACGGTGCTGCTTTGCGACACACTCATTCAATATTATCTTGCAATCGCACATTTCCTTCAGGTTCCTCCTTCTGCACATCACATAATCTACTTGGGTACTTTTCCTCCACTCTTATACGTCACCCTGTGTTCATCTTTCTTCTTGAAATAAGTGTTGACAATTGCCAAATCCATCCTTTTCCCAAAATCCACAACCATTGATCCTTCCTTATTTCTTGTTCCAGCACCATACCTCCCTATTATTTCCTCATCCCCTATGTTTCCTTCGCCCACATGTCCATTAAGGTCTGCACCAAGAGCTATCCTCTCTTCTATCGATATACTTTCTATCAACCCATCCAGGTCTTCCCAAAAATCATTTTTCTCCTCCATGCTGTTGTTAACCTGTGGAGCATATGCACTTACTATATTTAGGATGGACCCATTTACCTCCAGTTTTCATGGCCATCAGTCTGTTTCATGGCCATCAGTCAGTCTGTCCTCTTCACCTCCAGAACACTTTCAGCCAGCCCCTCCCTCAGCACTATTCCTATCCCATTTTTTCTTCCATCAGCTCCGTTGTAAAATATTTTACATGCACCTCCAATGTTCCTTGCATTACTACCTTTCCACTTAGTTTCTTGTAGGCACAATATGTCTACATTCCTTCGCTCCATCATATCTGCCAGCTCTCTTCCCCTTCCAGTCATCGTTCCAATATATAAAATACCCACCTTTATGAGTGAGCATCTTCCTTTCCATGCTTCTCGCTGCTTCTTTACTCGCCTTCCTCCTCTCTTTCTGCTCTTATTTTTACTTTGTTTAGCAGTAGCATAATTTCCGCAGGTGCCCTGCTGTGCGACACCTGAGGCGGTCGTTGGTAACCCGGGCCGCGACCGATCCGGTATGGATTTACAATGATTACGCATTTGTATAAATCTGGCAAATTGTTCACGTTATTAAATATAATATACTTAATATACTTGCTCTAACCGTGTGTTATTGAGCACTGTACCGGCAAGGTGAAACATTACTGGATTATATATATAAATATATATATATATATATATATATATATATATATATATATATATATATAGTGGCGGCTCGTACATAGGGGCCACAGGGGTCGGGGCCCACTAAAAATTTGACTAATAATATGTGAATTTCTAAAGAAAAACCCTATATATCAAATATCAAAATGTTTACATGCATGCCATGATAACAGTTAACAGAAAAACAACGAGAAATATTTTCAAATATTTTCTGAAGTCTCTTCAAAACGATGCAGAGCGGCCCACATATTTTGGCCCGTTTACTCCTATATATTTACACCTAAAGCCAACCAACGCACGCGCCGCGCTTTGTGAAGATTTTATTATGCTAGCAATAGCACAAAATTGGGGCCAGCGATGTCTGGCCCAAACAGCAATCGTAACTTATAAGCAGACGTTAGCTGCGCCTGCGGCTGCCCGTGTGCAGCCTTAGAAAATTAGTTGTTTTTCAGTTGATATTGGGTGATGTTGTGCATTCTTTTGTGAGACAGCAGTTTCTGCTTCTCAGCACATGTTTTTTCACAGCTGTGGTTGTTTATCAGTTATTGGTAACGTGATTTATTGTTATTTTGCTGCGCTCACCTCGTTGGCGAAGGAAAAAAGGTTAAAAGGTTAAGACCATTAGCATTGTAATTCAATCACGTTACATGCGTTTGAATTTAGGTTGCTTTGATTTTCTCTGCCTTTTTTGGCTTAAGCGTGAGCAATTGTACAGTTTAATTTGCTTTAATTTTGTGAGTTTGAGGTCGTTTTCCATTCGACAGTTTTAATTTGTTTTTCTGTTTGAATAAGGTATTTCAACTTCAACTTAAAATAAAGAAATAATTTGTTAAAGAATAATTTTAGTAAAACAAATATTTTGGTTTTCTATTTGAATAAGGAAACAAATTCGTTAGTAAGAATTACCTCAAGTAGAATCAATTGCAGTGATTTCACTGCGCCAGTTATGTTCATTTTCGTTTTTGAATAACATGCTTAGTTTATTTATATTTAGTGAGATTTTCGTATTTCCAGATCAAAATAATTTAACTTCAAACAAGCTATTCCAGTAAGTGGTGTCAAATTGCTCACTAGCGATTACTACATTGTGGTTTGTTTTCTCGTAATTATTGAGCTTAGACGTTACGTTTTGCATGGTTTATATTTGTGATTCAACACTCCTCACCATGAATAAAGTTGATAATTTATTGAAAAATCTATTTAAAAACTTAAAATATGAGGAATAACTAGAAATTAAAAGACTAGGTCCATATCAACCACCTGACATCAATATCTTCCAGAAAGATGGTAGGAAATTGAGGACATTTTCATCGACGTAGTTTGATAAAAAATCGTGGCCTACGGCCTGCGATAAAAGAAAGAGTTTATTTGCTTTTGCTCTCTCTTATTTGGAGGTGAGAGTTTATGGACAAATAAAGATTACAACGACTTAAAACATTTGTCAGAACGAATTTCTAAGCACAAATGCAGTAAGGCTCATATGAACAATTGTGTTTCATTACAAATGTTTGGAAAAGTCAATATATTATCTGCAATTGATGCTGGCTATCGTCGAAGCATAATTAAACATAACGAATTAGTTGACAGAAATAAGCACGCTTTGAACAGGATCATTAACTGCATAAAATTTTGTGGCTTTTATGAATTACCGCTAAGAGGACATGATGAAGTGGAAGGGTCTGCTAACCGAGGTGCTTTTCTTGATCTTGTAACGTACACGGCAGATTTGGACGGTGCATTTCGTGATCATCTTGAAAAATATAATGTGGTAAAAAATACATTGAAATCTATACAAAATGATCTTTTGTCTTGCATGCTTAAAGTATATACTGAAGAAATAATAAGGGAAATTAAAAATTCTAGTTACGTGTCCGTGCAGGCAGATGAAACTACTGACATTTCATGCAAATCTCAATTTGTGATTATAGTGCGCTATGTGAAGGACTTTGAACCTGTTGAAAGATTTCTTAAGTTTGTTGAGCTTCAAGATAGAACAACTAATGGACTTACTCAGGCATTGAAGGAAAATCTTGATTTGCTTAATTTGGAAAGCAAGTTTATTGCTCAGGCATATGATGGCGCGGCAGTAATGAGGGGTTCCATAAATGGAGTCCAGGTTTAAATGAAAAAGGTTTTCCCACACGCTCATTACGTTCACTGCTACGATCACCAACTGAATCTGATCATAAAGAAAATGGCTTCTTGCAACAAAAGGCTAAAGCTGTTTTTTTCAAATTTAAATGGAATTGGAATGTTTTTCACTATTTCACCAAAGCGCAATAGTCAGTTCAAAAAATTCTGTTCTGCTCAGATACCAAAATATGTAAGACACGCTGGAATTATATATATCTAGAATAATCTCTGCAATGCGTAGCAACAGGGAGCAAATTTTAGAGTGCTTTACCAGCATTCAAAATGGAGAAGGTTGGGATCAGAAGAGTTTTTGTGAATCAATTGGATTCAGGAAAATTTTGGAAGATAAAGAATTTATTTTCTTTGTAGAATTTTTTGATGATTTGTTCAAACATGTTAGTGTACTTTTTGGAATCTTACAGTCTAAAAAATCAAACAGCATAACTTCTGAAGAAGCTCTTAAGCCTTTTGTCACAGCTGTTAATCACTTGCGTGGAAATGTGGTCAAATATTTCAATAACAGTGAACAATCAGAAGCAATAACAGAATATATAACATCCCAGCATGCAAAGAGGCATCGTCAGGTGGTGATCATCCTACTGAATCGTCAGGTGGTTACTAGAAAATCAAAAATATATAGTTATTTGAGGTAGAAATAATACGCTTGAAATAAATTACACGTAGTTAATAATGCAAATAATGCAGCTCCTGTGACGTCATACAAAAAAATAACTCCAAAATATAGAAAATGCATATATAAAAATTTGCATCCATTTAAAGGTGAGGGATGGCGAGTTAGGCGTATTGTAAAAAGTTTAAAAGGAAGAAGAGAAAATCTACAAAGCAATATATATATCTAAGGTTTCAACTTTTTGTTGTAGAGTTTTTGGTTTCAACTTTTTTGTTGTAGTGTTTTTAATTTAAATAAATTGCTCTAACCTGGTTATCGAGCACTGCACCAGCATTTTGAGACAATTCGGTTATTTATGCTCCTACTCGTTAGTCGAGCACTCTTACTCATCAAGTCTGGAACAACAAAAAAAAAATGGAAAGAGTTAACTTTGGATACTGTCCAAAAAACATCCCCATCCCTAACAACCAACACTACCTCAAGTGTTTGCTAAGCAAGCTCAACAGTTTTATTAGGCGTCTCAGATGGAAAGTGTTTTATGTTGATCGCCAGTCTGATTGCAAAGAAGCCGATGATTTTAACAACTATGGCTTTAAATCTGAAAAATGTTCACCGCAGAACAACGACCTACTTAGCTTCGAAGCAGATCTATACAACATGGCTCGCTCGGTCAAATTTAGACGAGTCAACAACCCTTTCCAAGCAAAACTAGCTAAAGACGCAAACACCATCAACACGTCTACAGCTTTGTATGTCTCCGCCGACAAAACCACCAACTTGTACAAGGTTGAAGTCAAAAACTACAAAAAGTTACTGCAGGATTGTATAACCACTAATTACCGGAAAACTAATAATAATACCAAAATAAATATCAATTTAGAAGCAAAGCAGCTTACTCAAAAACTTAAATTGGCCGGCAGAATTGAGCAGCTTCCAGAAAATCAAGCATTTATAACAATAAAAGATCACAAACCAAATTTTCCAAATAACATAAAATGCAAGTTAATAAATCCTGCCAAGTCCAATCTTGGCAAAATAAGCAAACAAATTTTGCAAGAAATTAATAAAGTTATTCGGCAATCCACTGACCTTCAACAGTGGCAAAACACCCCTGCAGTGATTGCATTGTTCAAAGACTTTCCCAACAAGGAAAAATGCAAATTTTAAATTTTTGATGTTGTTGATTTTTATCCGTCTATTTCGGAAAAACTGCTTGACAACGCCCTTATGTTTGCCAAGCAATTTGTTACAATTAGCAAAGATTCCATCAATATCATCCACCACTGCAGAAAATCTCTGCTTTTCAGCAGAGACAGTGCCTGGATCAAGAACGATGGCTCACTTTTCGATGCCACGATGGGCTCGTACGACGGAGCCGAAGTATGTGAGTTAGTTGGTCTATTTATGCTTAATTTAATAGCCCTACTTGTCGGCAAAAACAACGTTGGCCTATACAGAGACGACGGTTTGGCCGTCTTGAAAAATGCTTCTGGCTCGAAATCGGAACGCATCAGGAAAAAAATCATAAAGATTTTCCAACAATACGGCTTAAACATCTCAGCCGACACCAACCTCGTCCGGACCGATTTTCTCGACGTCACGTTTAATCTGAAGTCAGGAAAATACTGGCCTTACCGCAAGCCTAATGACCAGCCACTCTACATACACCAACAATCTAATCATCCTCCAACCATCAAGAAGCAACTTCCATCTATGCTCGCCAAACGTCTGTCCCTTTTGTCTTGCAATTGTGATGAATTTTCTAAAGCAATCCCAGATTACGTGGAGGCAATGAGACGAAGCGGACATTCTGATGAATTGGAGTATGAAAACGACCACAATCGTAAACCGAAGAAAGCCAGAAAACGAAACATCCTGTGGTTTAACCCACCATTTAGCGAGAATGTGAAAACCAACATTGGCAGAGAATTTCTGCGCCTGCTTGCTAAACACTTTCCTCTCCATCACTGTTTGCACAAGGTATGCAACAAGAATAAAATAAAAGTGAGCTGTATGCCGTACGTATGCCCAATATGGCAGCAATAATATCCAGGCACCATAAAAAGCTGTTATCGAACAGGGCTGAATCTGCTTGCATCACACCACCTTGAAACTGCAAAAACAAAACCAGGTGCCCTTTGAAAGGCAATTGCCGAGAAAGCTCTATCATTTATAAAGCCACCTTAAAATCTGGCAACGTGGAAAAGCACTATTATGGTTGTAGTGAAACGAAATTCAAAACTCGTTTCTACAACCATAATCAAAGCTTCAAGTTTCGACGGAATTGCAACGCAACCGAACTATCGAAAGCTTTCTTGCAACTCAAAGACACAGGACAAAACCCCTATATTGAATGAAGTATCGCGACCCGCACCACCCCTTAACAATAGGGAACTAGGGCATGCAATCTCTGCTTATTAGAGAAACTCGCCATTCTCCAAGCGGACCCAAACACTTCTCTAAACAAAAAATCTGAGCTAAATGGAAAATGTCGACATGCAAACAAATTTAAATTAAGAAATTTTTCCTAGTTTTTGGTAGTTTGAAAATTTTGGCAATTTTGTATTTTCTATATATTTTTTGTAATTCTTGTATTTTAATTTCATATTAAACTCCCGCTCTTACCCAGTTTTTGCATCTAACCGTCAAAACATTTCACTATGATTATCGTTTAGCCTTTGACTGCTCATTGCTTCGTCACGAGACAATTTCAGCATTTTCTCGCATTTCACGCCTTATGAATTGTTGTCAAAGCTTGACAGACCTGGGAGATAGTGGATAACGTGCAACCATACCCACTTTACTACTGCTTTATTAATTTACCTTATTTCCTTGTGATTGTGTTTTGTTTTACTGTATTTCCTGCGCACCACCTGACGACCCTTGCGGTGAAACAAACTGTTGAATTTTTGGCTGATTTTTTGTTTCAATCCAAACCGCTCTGACCTGCTTGCCGAACGCTACACCAGCATTGTGCGACAATACGGTTGTATATATATATATATATATCTACAGATACAAAAAATTTTTGGGCCGGTCCTCCTTCAAAGAAAAGCGCTCTGTGACGCCAGGCCGGAGCAGTTTCATTGATTTTTAGACCATACTTTCACATTATTTTATTTACCACCGCAGACTGTTTTGCCTGTCCGGGTCCGTCAGGGGGCAGTTAGAGATCTTATTCAAATGGAATTTTTATTTTATTTTTTTTATTTTTTATTTGATTAAAATTTTTAATTACAAACTAACAAACGATATATAACGCCACTAAAACAAATTCACTTTAAATTAAATTAAATAAATGACCTACCTAATTTTGTACACCTGAATCGTCCTCCCTTTTCTCTACTATCTTGTCCGTCTTAATCCGCTTGTACCTCTCACTATCGTTCGGACTGTCTTTCATTCACTTTACCTTTCTACCTTATAAAGCTCACAGTGTTCCCTCTTTTACTTTTATTGCTTTATAGAATTTTCTTCTTTTATACCTTTTTCAACACACCAAACTTGCCTTCCCTCATTTTTGAATGAATGCAAGCCTCCATGCTTGCATTTCTTATATTTTTTCTTCTATGACGTCACAGGAATTGTATTATTTGCTTGACTAATTTAACTACGTAATATATTTTACTAAAATTAACTGCATTTTTAATTTTCTAGTAACCACCTGACGATTCTATAGGATAAAACAGGCTGTCGTGGTTTCAACTTTTTTGTTGTAGTGTTTTTAATATAAATAAATTGCTCTAACCTGGTTATCGAGCACTGTACAAGCATTTTGAGACAATTCGGTTATATATATATATATATATATATTAAGTTAAGTTAAATTACAGAGACCACGGAAAAAAATTTTATTGAAATCTCATTGAATATGAATAAAAAATTTTTTGCGTCGCTTCTGTAATTTAACTTAATTTAATGCTTTGAGTTTTCATTGAGTTCTTTATCGACAGTCCTGCCACTTTTACTATTATATACATGGCCTTATATGTCACATTTGAGAGGCTATAATTAAGAGGCCTAGAGCGATAAATAAAGCCAATGAGCAAGTCAAGTTTTTTCTACCATATTTTGTTCGTATTAGATTACATACTCATTTTACAATACTTGTTCCATAATATTTGCAAACAATGCATTAAATGACACCGTAGCATGGCAGATAAACACTAATTAAAAATAAAGCATATACTTTTTGTGTTGTTTCATGCACCATGAAAAAACCTCCATTCATCTTAATATTGTAGTAGTAAACGGAAAATTGACGTGAAGATGCTGTAATATTGCAAGTTAGATATGGTGTAGATACATGTTAAGCATTGGCAAGAGAAAGAGTAACCACTTGCCGAAGATAATAATTAGTGTTTTGTTCTCTGTTGTTGTTTAAAAGCTACAACAGCATCCTTTCTGATAGAATTGTTGGTAATCGTTGCTTATTATTAAAATAAATAATAACAATGATTTTTTGTGCTATTTGATCACCCCAAGCAGTATAATAATCACATGTAAATGAAACATTTGTGCAATGATAACGTAGAATAAACTGTCCGGCGGCACGGCCAGGGAGGTTTGGACATTGCTGAAGTACACGTTTTTCTATATAATTTAATACCACAAAGCACTGAGAAACATACTGCGACAACTCAAGAGAAAGTATTGTCAGTCCACCTCGAGTCAAGATATCAAAGTATGAACCAGTTGCTACATCAGCAGCGCATCCTGAAAAACATCACAATGCGTTTTAGTATGGAGTTGTTTTGCAACGTAACCAGCAATAAAGAAGGATACTTCTTCACTTTCGTTTGTAAGAGTAATTTCTTCTGTTGTAACAAAGTTCTCCTCCAAAAACTGTTCAAGTTTTTCAAAGTTTAGAGCGGGATTTGTCACCAGTGCTGAGTCGTTTCAAAAATCAATGTCTTCTTTCAACAAGGAACGGCAAAGCAAGATTTTCTCAGAATGTGTAACTTTGTTTAAACTTACTAAAAAATTACCGCCATTCATTTGCTGGTATCGCAAAAACTCCTCTCTATAGGATCACTTTGCCTCCGGCCTAAACAAACACATGAATATATCCTTATTCCAATAAATCATTAATCAGCTGAGATTGAGAACGAAATGTACATATCAAAGCTGAAGACGTTTGCTCAGATAAGCAAAAAGTGGAGCCTGCTAAAAAATGCCCGTTTTCAAGCCATTTTGCAAGAGAGAAAAAAATCAATTTTACCATCACCTGAAACAATGGCATTTCCGAGTGCATTTAGGTTATACCGTTGTTTGCTATTGATCATAGCCTACCAGCTGCTTAAAAGGGTCAAAAATTCAACGGCGTCTTTCCGTGCTGGCTTGTAGATTTTGAATGCTGCTATTGTTGTTTCGTGAAAAATTGCTAATGTCAATGCAACCTTTTGTTGTTATTCCCTGGATGAAGAGCACTTGCAGTTATCTTTGGAGCCATTCACAAAAAAGATTTTCGCTTTGTGTCCTCTTCATATAAGTCATGAAAATCCCGCCAGGATATGTAGCCATTTTCAAATGATGCAAGCAACTGATCATTGAGGGAAAAAGAAAAAGGACGAAATACAAATTTTGTACAGTTTAGTAAATTGTTACAAATGTTTTTAACCACATGAACATTGTCAAAAAACAATTAAGTTTTTGTTGAATTATACAAATGTTGTATATCAAAATATCCAGAAAGAAACCTTGTTTGAAGAATGGTAAAAGTAGATACATTAGTAGAATGATTATTATCAACAATCTCTCTTACTTTGAATCCAACTTGCCCAAGTGAAATTATACAATCAGATACTTCATCAGCTAACCATTGACTAGTCAGCGTCACGTCAGGTGAAACTTTCACCACAATTGGAACATTTTCTTTCAAACCTTGGATCATAAAAACTACTCTGCTCTTGTAGAAGTTTTTATTAGAATCTGCTCCAATATATTGACCACCAGCATACTGAATGCATTTTTGAAGGTACATTTTATCTACCATATGTATGATGTCTTTAAAGATTGTTCCTTTATCTTTTAGCATTTTGGCAGCGTTTATAACATCCATACTTACAGATTTCAATTTAAATAATAGTGATAGAGATGGAAATGGAAGTTTTTGAAGGTTGTATCGACGTATAACATTTCAAAAATGAAAATCTTATTATTTTAGAAGAATATGGAGGACGTCCTTTTGGTTTATAATATTGGCGTTTTTGCAGCTTAAATTTTTATTTAAATTTTGAAGGTAATTTGAAAAATTTTTAAGCATGGCTTTGCTTGTCAATTTAGCACTTCGACCAGTTGTGAACCAAGCTAGTAAAGGAACAGGATTATTATAATGTTGGAGACTTACGTGTAATTGATTGTCAATTTGTATTGCTTCACAAACAGTAGGAAATCCATTAAGCTCGCCAAAGATCAGATTGTAGTATACAATGAAATCGTTTGTTGTATAACAACTGTAGCCTGGTGGACATAATTTTTCTGACAAATCTGAAAAACGTTTAATGGTATCTTTTTTTTAAAATGTTGAAGTTGATCATCTTGATAGACACAAATTTTGGGAGGTTTCTAACTGCAGATGGTTTTTAAGGTAGATGGTATTTTCAAGACAATCTGTGTGTAAAGAGTTGGGATTGGATTTAAGCTCCAATTCAAAGTTTTCCATAAACCATCACGAATAAACTTGTCTAGAAAATGTTTAGCACAGATAACCGAATTTGCAGATGGCTTCCAATTGGTACGATTGACAAAACTAACTCATTTTTTAAATAAACTACTTTCATTTGCCGAAAAACACAACGATGGAACATTTCCTTGTAACTGTTTATATCCAGATTTGCAACCGTACACAACCCATTTGTTTACCATACTGCTTTATAAAGCCATACACAATTTAACTGTACAAGCTAATTTTAATCAAAGTATTTTTTTTTAATAGTTTGATCAAAGTAGTTTCTCCTCAACAAAAATAAATAAATAAAATAAACTTACTATAAGAAAAACAAACTGGATGCAGTCTATGTAATTTTCACTTATGATACTGGTGTGGAAATAGTCCAGGGCCAAAACAGGTTGAGCAACACGACAATCACTGTTTCACAACAATTAGTGTTTCCCAAACGTTTTCGAACCAAGGACCTCACTAAAAATATTTCGCGGACCATCTCCCTAACCTACAAACTATCAATATTAATCAAAATAGATAGGCTAATATCTGCAACAAATCACGTTTAATACAAATAGTTAATTAAAAGTTTCGGTAAAAACCTTCTTAGAGTGACACCTGACCGAAACTGTGCAGAAATGAATAACCGCTGGCACATGGTGGCACGCTGCAAGCTATAGCAATATCCTATCTAACAAATGCCAAAAAAGCTTTAGAGTTCCGAGTGTCAAAAGCGCATTAAATTTAGCTTCCAACCTAGTTCTGTGCATTGTATATACTATGACACTTTTAAATGTATGTTTTTATTGTTTTGACTGGCAATTAACTGTTCATAACTGCATGGCTGTTTCGCCATCTCCTGATCAACTAATTTCACACATAACGCTAGTTGTTACTAGTTTTGGATTTTCCTTGTATAAGCATTTTATTTATTTATTTTTTGTTTTTATCTCTTTATTTATCCTCCTGACTCGCAGGAAAGCGACGGAAGCGCTAATACATAAGGTAGGCAATTAAATCGACCTGCTTCCGGAGATGCCAAGATATTGCTGTCCGCTTGTAATTAAATAGAGATATGACTGTAATTTAGAATTGCTTGCCAAGACCACCAAGCTGGGGAATGTGCTGTAAAGTGTCTTTCCCAAGGACACAAACCATACGCGTCATTACCCATAAGCAGTAAGTATTGCATCAAAACTTAACTTTACCTATTTGCACTGCTAAAGCAACTCAGTAGTTTCTTTAACACTGTTACAACATATGCGTTCTTACGCTTCTTTTAGCATTAAATCCTGTCCTGACTTTAAAGTCAACAGCAAAAAAATATATATGTACAATAGGCAACTGAAGCTATACATCTAGCTTAACAGGCGCTTTTACATGCTTGCAGCTTTGCAACACTGTTACGTTACGTAAAAGTAGGCTGCTTATAACCTAACTGCTTTTGAAGCTTGCCTAACTCTTGCAAAACGCAGCTGGCTGCTACTGCATTTTAAATAAATTTTGTTATTCTACGTTTGTATGGCGGACTATCACATAATAGCAAACGTGATTATGACGCAAACAAAGGTAACCAAACTTCGATTAGTCACAAGGATAACAAAAAAAATAATTATTCTTAACTTCATTCTGAAATAAAAATTAGTTATTCCATTAAGAACAAAATATGGTAGAAAAAAACTTGACTCGTGCATTTGTTTTATTTATCGCTCAAGGCCTCTTAATTATAGCCTCTCAAATGTGACATTTCAGGCCATGTCTATTAGAAGGTCATGTTATATATATATACATATTTATATTATTTGTTACTAATAAAACTTATAAGAATAAACATAAGAATTTAAAAAACAAATTTTTTAAAAATTATGCCAAAATATGAAAATAGCAAATAAGAAACAAGGTATAAATTTAATTTATGCCTAATTGAATTTCATTTCCGCCAAATTGAATTTTATTTTTGCTAAACAGACTTGTAAGTGGTATAGTGTAATTGAATCACAAACAAATATTTTTTTCGTGAACTCCCTGAAATTTTCTGTGGACTTTAGGAAACCCTATAAAGCTCGACCCCTGCTTTAGTACAAAGGAGCCTACTGTGTTTAAACTGAGGAGATAAAGTTTGCTCAAAGTATTTTTGATCAGCTAATAAAAGTTTCTGGTCAGTTTGCTGTGTCCCTCGGGTGCTCGTGAAGCACTACGTAGAAATTTTAAGCCATAATTGCTGGGGGAAAAAGGCAAATTCTCCCTCAAGTCTCAAAAATTTGGCAAAATCAAAATTTTTAAAAATGCGATCGGAAAAATTTAGGCAAAACCAGAATTTTAGGGCAGCGAGAAGGAATTATTGGGGCAAAACCAAATTTTTGTGCATTGGAAATGAACACTAAAGGCAGAAAAAGTTTAAGATTTAAGATGAAGGCTATTTTTAGAGAATATTATGTTTTGGGACGAAAATTGCGAAATCAAAGGCAGATTCAAAGTAAAGACCTTTTTTTTTGGTCTTCACCCTAAATTTTAAACAAAATTTTTTCTGATATCCGTGAAGTAGTAGAAAATTATGTTTGGGGTAGACGTCACAAAATTTTGGCAAAAACTGTATCGCCCATCAAAGCTTTTTTGGATGGTACGCCTACGCCGTAAACTCTTGCCGCTTAATATTAATTGTTAATGTTCACAGTTAGCACCAATAATTTCACTCGAATAAATTAAAGTAGATGATTTTGAAAAGAGTGACATCAGGTAACAAAACGGATCGAGTCATGGTTAAGCAACCGCTCATTACCCTTGTCTTGTAAACTTTACCTGATATAATTTGATTTCCCTAAACTTGACATGTAAATATTAAGGTTCCATAGTTTTGTCGTGAATTTTTTAAATTGGGTTAGGCCGTTAGGGTATTGATACTAAACATTTTGAATCGCATTGGGGAAAAGAATGAAAGAAAGAAATAATGAAACAAATACGTAGATGCCAGCGTGAGTTTATTCCATTTAGGTTGCTTAAACTTGAATTGATCCGTAAAAACAAGGGTTCATCATTTTTTGGTTTAGTTTCACATTCAGACTAATCATTAAGTTCAAATTTCCTCCTTATATTTTTAGTAACTATATTTTACGGAACTCTATTTAAACAATCGCCGTTGTTAGCTGTATGTTGTATAGAATTCGCATAATAAACAATACAATTGAAAGAATTTCACTCGTTTGCATCATATCACAAATAAAGTGCTCATTTTAGTGCAATTTTTGCGATTACTTTCTTGTCGTCAACACCTAGGTATGTGAATTAATAGCAGAAAGCGCGCAGCGTAAGTCACTTCGCAGTTTTGCAGCAAACTATACCTTTTTAAGTCCAACATGTTTTTTTCAATTCCAAAATGTTTTTTTTCAATTGCAAAATGGTTTTTGAAAATCAAAATAATTTATTAAAATCGAAAGTGTTTCATCGATATTAAATGATTTAAGGCATCATAATTTTTAGATAATTGTGAGATTATTGTTGAATCATAGTCATTTTATTTTACAATTAAATTTTTATATCCCTTAACCCTTTGGCTACTGAACACGGGGAAGGTGTTATGCTCCAAATTAAAAGGCACATAAAAATAAAAATTCTCAAAATTTCTTTATTTTTATTTGTTTCAAGCACAATGATGTATTATATATGATTTATTGTATGATATAAAACAAAAATTTGACAAAAAATGTGTTATTTTTTACTCTAATGAACAAAATGAACAATCGACAAAAGTCAAATAACGTACACTAACGAATTTCTGACTTTGCCAAACCTAGGCCACTGTATAAACACTGCACACTAAAACACGGAATTATTTACTAGTTATCACGTCGATAGTGACGTAACAATCCTAATCACAAACTGGATTTACGAACAAAAATTTGAACAGAAAATCTAAATACAGAACCTACGAACAGAAGTCGAATATCGCGTGGTGTAACCATTTTTCTTCAAGTAGACAAAAGTCGAATACAGCATGTAAGACAAAAAAATTTAATCGATCATAGTCGAATGTAGCAGTCAAAGAGCTTAAAGAGTTAATTTATTAAAAATTTTTCAACATATTATATTGTTATGAAGGTTATACTTACTAGAAAATTTTAAAATTTTCTTGAACATTTAATATACGTGTAAGTACGGTATATGCTTATACTTGTTTAGATTAATTTTTTTATTCAACAAATTTAACAAAAATATTTTTTATAAGCGCAATAAATGCTTTTTTATATACGTATATAATCTTTTTTTTTCACAACAAACAATGTAAATCAGACATACAACATTTAATTATAATATACGAGTATATCATATTATAAATTCTATATAAAATTTTTATTTGTAATAAACCATTATCAAATTGAAAAAGACCGTTTTGATTAAAAAAAATCAATGTTTTTGAAAAAGACTATTTTGGACTTGAAAAGGTAGAGATATGCAAAAAATTATTAGTCGCTAAAAAGTTGGCTGGCATATTTCAACGCTAAAAAAATTGTATGTTCGAGGTCATTTTCCTTTGTTCTTTGTTTATTTAACCTGCTACATGACATAACCTAATCTGCACTAAAATAAAATTTTAAATCAACCATAATTGACTAAAATCAGCTTATTTATATTTTGTTTTTTTAACCTAACCACCTATCTTTAGCGACCATAGCTTCTACAGTATAAACATCGATCGGTACGTGGGAAAGAGTGCCCATCTTTAATGGGATAAAGTTTTAACTTTATTTGAAATTTTGACTTATAAAACTCATCACAAAAACTCATGAGCGACCGAAACTAACGTGAAAAGAAGAATCACGGTGCATGGAAACTATAGAGAAATTGAAGTTATTGACTTTGCTACCACGAATCAAAAACAAACTTTTAAAAATATTTTGGCTGGTCATGATATTTTTTTTTGAAAAACACGACGTTTTGCTTAACATGATTATCTATATCTCATAACGATGTAAAATAGGTGTTGCTTTTACGGTTAACACGTTGACTGCCAACCACGAGATAACTCGTGGTTTGCAGTCTGGCCCACGCTGCCGACCACGAGTTATCTCGTGGTCATTGTCTTGCCACTAAAGTTGCAACCACGAGTTATCTCGTTATTTCGAACGCAAGAAAGCGGCGTGTGGCGTCTGGGACAGGAACCGAAAAACTCGCTGGCAACAAAAATCAGTTTTTTTTAATAAGAAGTTTATTGAAAATTTAAATCACACCATTGAATGTAGATAACAATTGTCAAATTACTGTTTTGTAATTAGATGGCAGCATGGTGTATTTTGAAGCAGTCAACAACACACAGAAGTGGTTGATCTTCACAAACTGGGCAGAAATACCTTGTTTCCCGACGTAGTTTGTTTTTCGTGCAAATTCTGCATGCTTTAGTAGGTCTTTCTTTCTTCTCTGTCGGCGGAAGTGTTTCCAGACAATGCTGAGTTGGGCCAGTGTCTCTAGGTCTTTCAGCACTATTTGGTAATTTTTCACGAAGGAAGCATTTCACAAACTTCTCTCTGAAAGGAAGGCTCTTGACTTTGGTAGAAGTCGCATGACAATACAAGATGTGGGCATTGTGGATCATCCCTTCAAAGAGATGAAGAGCAACTTTTTTTGGCCAGCGGATTGTCTTCCTGAGAGCAGAGTAGTACGACAACATTTGATCAGAGCGATCAACTCCTGACATTCCGTTGTTGTAATCTATTACAATGTTGGGCTTTACGGATACCTTTCCATTTCTGTTTCTTACTTCCTCCATCTCCACTTGGTGCATGTTGGATATTGTAAGCACATCCCGCTTATCCTTCCACTTACAAACAGTCACATGTTCCTTCCTCTTCCAAGTAACTTCTCCTTTCTTCAGTTTTTGTTTTACAACTTCCTTTGGGTTTCCTCTTCGGTTGCTTCTTAGTGTGCCACAGACGTACGTTTGCTTTGAAGACAACACATCAGTGAGAGCAACTGAATTGTAGAAGTTATCCATGTACAGAATGTATCCTTTCCCAAAGTAATCATCCATCAAGTGAAGGACAACATCAGCAGCGTGTCCTATATCATTTTGTATGATCTCTTCCCTTCCACAGTAAATCTTTGTCTTTATTATCAAGCCATTTGACTCACACAGATTATAATGCTTGACACCATACTTGTGCTTCTTATTTTTTATGTACTGCCGAAAAGAAAGTCTTCCTCGCCATAACATCATTGACTCGTCAATGCAAACATGCTTACCGGGTATGTAGATGTTTTTCATGGTAGCATTGAAATGATTCAAGATGGGGCGTATTTTGTACAGCTTGTCATTGCTATCCAAACAATTGTCAGCAAAATGAAGAAAACGCAGCAGCAACTGGAATCTGTTTTGACTCATCACGGAAGACCACAGGGTATTTTGATAAAGGATATCCGTGCTCCAGTACAAATTTATACAAGGCAACGTGAATGGCCCCATGTGCAGGAGAAGTCCCAAAAACAGCTTCATTTCTTCAACGTTTGTTGGGGTCCAAGCCTTCATCCTGCTGCTTCTTCTCACTGGACCATTTTGGTTGATCGTCTATGAAGCATACACATTTGTTTGCTCCACTAACATTTGCAGAAACTCCTCTGGGAAAAATAGATTCACGAAATCTTCAACAGTTGAGCAATCCGTATTCAAACCAACATTTTCTCTGAACGAGAAGTTTAGTGGATTCGGATCTGGCGTATCAGTCCAATCATCTCCATTATCATTCGATGATATTGTTGCTAAAGCATTAGAAGAAGGGCCAGCTACAGCAACTTGAGCAGTGTCCATGTCGCTATCATCATCAGAGCTAGACTCGGAACCTGATGAAGGAGAGTAATGACTATCTTCATCTGAGCTCAAAGAAAAATCATCGAAATCTGAATCTTCTCCGCTCTCATCCAAATAGCGGTCAATCTCACTTTCATTTATAAATCTACGGGCCATTTAGATCACAGCAGTTGCAAACAATGGATAAAAACGAGCAAACTCTAAATAAGCATCTGATGCGATATAAACTAAGAAAGCTTGCCACCTGCGAAAATAATCAAAATTATCCGCTAGCTTCAATTATTATATTGTAGTCTGAACTTTTGTACCTATTTACTCTAAACTATAGCCCTATGGTTGCGATCCTGCTGCGTTATGCTGAGAGTGAACTAGCATCAATGTGACGTAACACAAAACCGTCCATGCGAAAGTGAACTAGCAGCAATGTGACGTAACACAATACCATTAGAAAACCGCAAACCACATGAGAAAGATGAATTCACGTTGGGAAGCGTAGGATTGCCTCAACGAGTTATCTCGTGCTTGGCATATTTGAATAAAATTCTGTCTACATGTGCCAACAACGAATATACTCGTGGTGATTGTTTCAATGCTAAAATTAATTAGTGACATTAATTAAGCAATAAAACTGCGTAAAACGCTTTTTTACATGACAATATGGGCAAATATGTGCTTGGCATCTGGGGTCAGAAAGTCGGATTAGGTCTTGGCAGTCAACGTGTTAATAATACTGTACATCTAGATTAAGCTTATATTTGTTTTAGTAGACTCAAACCATTTTTGTGTGAGCTTAAATTTTTCTACGGACTTAAGTTATTTAGTTTTTATACATTACTATTTTGTTTACTTTAGTTTTTATTTTTTAAAACTTTTTTCTTTATTACATCGGATGGTCGTTTCGGCAGAATAGCTCAGTATTATAAATCTCTGACTTTCGAGCAGGAAGAGACGAGTTTGGTTTTCAGTTGACTTAAATGATTTCTGTTGTGCCCTTTAAAAAGACCCTTATGACAAATTCCGAAATGGAGTCACGCTGCTTACTCGTAATGGTGACTCCTCTTCAAACAGAAAGCAGCATATATGTCAATACGGTTTTAGGCCTGCGAATTAATTTAAGCGGCATTTTTTTCTCTTTTTATCTCTAAGAGCAGCTAGTTTTGTTTCTTTTTTACTCTCACTCCAATCGGTTTTTCTTCGAATTAGACGACCCCAATAAGGCAATATGACGACGACGACGATCAAATAAGCCGACTCGACATTTAAATCTTGTCTGAATTTATTTATTTTTTTGAACAAATTATGGTACAAAAACGCAAAATCCGCTAAAATTTTTATTTTTTTCTACAGATAATTATACAAAAAAGAAAAACTCACCCAAAATCTGCTGTGATTCAGGTAAAACAAGCTCTATCAATATTCAAACAAGGGAGGGTATATAATCGTGCAATCATTGAGTAAATTTTCTCATAAATATAATAATAGATTACAACACATCTTGTTAAAAGACACGCTTTCACACAGGGATCGGCAAACTTTTAACTCAATGGCCGCAATCAGAAGTTGACTATGTTCGAGGGCCGTTTCAGTATTTATAACGTAAATTCGTGTCTTAAACTTAACTGAAAACAAAAAAATCTTCGCTTTAATTTCTGCTTCTGCAAAAGTGTCCACCAGATAGCGACTGGAACAAAAGTGGTCCATCGATTAAAAAAGTTTGAGAAACTTGGTTTATTGTATATTGAAAATGATGTAGGCTAGGTCTACCTTTTTTGACTTTTTATGGTTACAATGAAATCTCATAGATACAGCAGCATTTTTATATATAACATTGAATACCTGGACAGCCAGATGGAATAGATCAGAGTTTCCCAAATTTTTTCAGGCACGGACCCCTATTGGCGAATCTTTTTTCACGGACCCCAATCTTATTTCACATTAATTTACTGTCTAACCAACGAGGAAAGATAAAACAACCGAAAAAATACATAAGAAAAAATCCGTTAAAAAATAATTCGTTATAAACAGGCATAGGATTATATTTTATGGGGAAAATCTGGGACGCTCGTTAATAGAAAAAATTGTTTCCAAGAAAGAAATATTCTTTTTAAAAAAAAATCTTCGCTTTGATTTCGTCTTGAGTTTGATAGTTCGGATTATTTGACCGAGTATAAATCAGTGGCGTGCGGTGACCTATGAAACTGTTCATACAGTCGGTTTGCTAAAGCTGGTCAGGCAATTGAGTATTTTATGGGTAAGCCAAACAATATTTTATGGTTAAGACAAAAAATTGTGTGGGGTTCTAGAACATTAACTAATTTTTTTCTCAAAGCCCTGACGTTTTCTAAACAAAAGATCTTCAATTAAAATCAGTCCTGGATTTTACACTTTTCATCTTAAAATTGTAGTGTTCTCTAAAAAAAAAAAGGAAAAAAGGTCTTCGCCTCGGATCAGCTTTACATTTCTCTAATTTCGTCCCAAACAATGGTGTTCTTTAAAAGTTAAAAAAGAAAGGTCATTGTGCAAAAGTTTGTTGGTCATACAACGCATGATTTCCATGCCCTGACCGCACGCCACTAGTACATATATTTGGCAATTTTATCATATTGTCGCGGACCCCAGTTTGGAAAACTCTGGAATAGATTTGTGGGCGACATTTGGCTCGTGGGCCGTAGTTTTCCTACCACTGCTTTAACACGTTGACTTTTTGTGTACTACCCGTGGCACATTTCATACTGGAGAGCGAGAGCCATCAGCTGTGCACACGTTGTCAAAATTTATTCTTTATTTAGAGGTGACATTAAAGAGATTTAAAATCAAAATTTATATCACGTGAACGATTTTGAATTCTGTTTTTTATGCTGAAGAATTTGATTTATTTGGATACAATTTTTGCAAAAAGTTAGAGGTTTATTTCGTGATGTGCTCAATACAGCAAAAAAAGTTTTGACAAATTTTAAACTTTGCGATAAAAAAAGACAAGCATAAACATGTAAATACAGTACTAATTATTAAAAAAGTAGTCTACACAAGTTTGTAATTCTTTTTGTTAAAAGTGGTGACGTTCTAGAAAATTGATTAATCACGTTTAGACGTCACACCACCGGTGGACATGCCAATGAATAATTTCACTAGCTCTGTAATAAAAATTCCCTCGTGTTCAAATTATTAGAACAATACTTGATCAACCATAACGCTCCCTAAACTGTTGTCGTGAAAATCGGACAAGCTCAACGTATTGAAATGAATTTTAATGTGAATACATGTATATTACTTTTTTAAAAATTTGTTCGTAAAAGCACAAAGGTTTTTGTTATTTTAACGATTTTTTACCTTGGTATAATCAGAAAAAAGCATATAGTTAATACGATTTAAAAACTCAACTTTTATTAAGTACAGTATATTTATGAGATTGCAATGGATATAAATGCA
Organism: Diplosoma virens; assembly: GCA_963680785.1. NCBI lineage: Eukaryota > Metazoa > Chordata > Ascidiacea > Aplousobranchia > Didemnidae > Diplosoma > Diplosoma virens. The sequence goes on along the minus strand of OY796895.1, from coordinate 9,002,899 downwards.
GGATAACATAAAACACATGCAACAGATTATTGCCCTCCCTGTCGATCTATTGATCTAGAGCAGCATTCAATACCCAATTTCTCTGGCGGTACACCACAATTTGTTTTACAGGGCCATAAAGTTTAAATAAAGTGCAATTCTAAACTTAACTTTATAAAAGTGCCATAATTTGTACCAGTGCTTAATATGGGCCACCCCTGTTTTCTACGAAATTACAAAAATGTTTGAAGACATTTTTTAGCTCGGATTATTAATTTCTAACTAAAAAAATAACCCAAGTGCTTGGTCGGGGAATTTCTTTCAAAGCAAATTATGTTTATTAATTTGAATTGTTTTGACCTTATTTTAGTTCAAATATTTTGGCGCTTATGTAAGTCTTGAAGTGATGTATCTTAATCTCATATTTTTAAAATTGGTCTCGCAACCAGACATTTTTCGTCTTTTAGTTACATGATAATGTCATTCTTTTTTAAATTAGCTGCTTCATTTTATCGAATGAAAGTATTTGCTGTACGCGTAGAAATTAATCTTCATTAGACAATTAATATCACACCGCAAAAATTTAATGTCAAACTCAAAATTCCAGTGTAGTGCTTTACGAGCATCCGAAGTAAGGCTCCTTTCCACTACGAGCGTAAAATAAAGCATTTTTTGTTTGTTTGTTTCTTGAGTTTTTGCTTTCCCTAGCGTGCGCTTAGATTTTAAGCGCGGAAAGATCAAAAGAAAGAAAGAATGCTCTATTCCACGCTGGTAGTGGAAACGAGCTTTAAGTGAGCATGAATTTCAATTAAACTGATCATGAACACTTAAATAGAGATATCTAAAAATTATATCTGACTTTTACTTTCTGAGACACATTGCATTGAGATTTAAAAACAAGCTAGTGTTTGTTGGTTTCTTAAGAGCTCCTGTATGTATTAGTGTTGGAGTCGATACCACATATTTCGAAGCCAAAACTAAGACGGGAAAACTTTTTTCGAGGCCTGAAAACTTTGAGACCAAAATTAGAAAAAATCAAGACCAAGACCAAAACTGAGAACGAAAAATATGGTGTAAGGTAAAGTGCAATTTTAATCATTTCCCAAGCAATATACTCTTTTTTTTTAAAAAATGTTGGTTAAAGTTAAATTTCAAATAAACAAGTATCTTTTGCATATTGGATAGAGCAAGGTCAAAAAGCTTTTGCATGTCACGGGTCAAAAATCAATGTCATGACACGGCGCAGTTTTTCCTGCTACCAAAACCTCTCTTGGGTTGATCGAACATCTCAACTTCTTTTAAGGCAGGAATGCGAAAAAGCATAAAAAAACTTGCGTGCGCGATTATGTTTGCAGCGACGTAATAGTTGCTACACTAGTTGTTTTAAGATTTGTGGCTTCTATCAAATGCAAGACTGCACTGATAGAAACGGCATTGTGCATCGTGCACCTTGATGACCAGATGCTAAAAATATATCTAGTTATAAGACAGATGGCACAATAGAGTTCCATCTATGGCATTGTGCAGCGCACGCCGAATCCGAGCTCATTGCCCGACCATGGTTTTGAGTTTTAAACTCTCATCAGGGGACATTCTTTTTACTCTGATTTTAGTCGCAGAGCTGGTCATACAAGAAGAGAAAATTTTTTTTCTTTATTTTTTACAGATATAGTTATTAATTTTTTTCCTAATGTAGACCAGGGTTTCCCAAACTGTGTGCCGTGAAAGGGATTGAAGTGTGCCGCGAAATTTTCGTGTTTTGACAAAAAGCCATAGATAGAGTCTCGGTCCATCTTTTTTTTACAGAACACTTGATTTTAGAGACAAAAATGAAGAAATTGCAGCAAGATTCTGCATGACAAACTTTTTGCGGCCCAGCGACTTTGGCTTAATTTAAAATTTGGCCCAAATTAAAGCAAGGTTGGACACAGTGACGGATATTTAAAGTTAGGGGCCCGAGGCAAGGATTCCCAAAAATTGGTGTTCTTTAAAAAAAGGGGCTTTGATTTCGTATTTCCCTTATTTTTCCCAAAATCATACCGATCTCTAAAAAAAACAAAAAAGGTCTTTACTTCCATTTGATCTCATATTTCACTATTTTTCTCCCAAATCATGGTGATCTCTAAAAAAACATGTACAGCAAAATGAAACTATATGCGGTATTTTCAAGGAGGGCCCGAGGCAACTGCCTCATTTGCCTCACCCAATATCCACCCCTGGTTGGACATCCCTGTTGCACCCTGTATTAAAACAATTTCTGTAGGCACATCTTTTCATTAGGTGTTACTGTTATATATTAAATATAATTTTTGTATGTAAACTTGAAGAGTGTATTTAGTATTGTAAGTGTGCCGCAGCTTTCGTCTTTATAAAGTAAGTGTGCCGCAGGAAAATTCAGAGTTTATTAGTGTGCCGTAGTGAAAAAAAGTTTGAAAAGCACTGATGTAGACTATACTCATCATGTTTCTCTACCAAACAAGAAGTCTAATCATTTAAGTATTAATTGTTGAAAACCCATTGTTTGACCATTTTATACATGGTTTTTAAGAAAAGTTAGAAGAATACAAAAACCAAATTGAAGGAATCAAATACTTTTTCTTTTTTTATTTATTTTAATTTTTACTCACATAGATACTACATATATAAAGAAGGTAAATTACAACATATATAAAGAAGATTACTACATATGTACATATATAATAAAAAATTACTACATTTATAATGAAAAACACACAGATACTTCATATATATAGAAGGTAAATTCTTGGTCACTTTTAGATTGACCAAAAATATAATGCCTGGCGAAACCAGAAAAGTGGTGCATATTTTGTGCTCGGATAAATACACCACTCCTGATGGTATAAACCTAAAAACCGAAATACCATAACAACCGGCCGATCTGATCACCTTATATCCTGTGCCTTTTGTGATGGATGAGAATCATATTAAAATATTAAAAGAAAAGGCTGGAGAAAAATTGAAAAATTGAAAAATCTACTTTGGAAAATTTAAACATTATCCCAACATAAAAATGGCTATGTCAATGTTTATATAAAAAAACCGAAGTATATGAGGATAGAGAACCAAATTTTCATGAAACATTGGTTATCAATAACAACCTCATACAATCGGCACTTGCCCATGTGCCGGTTTTGTAAAGTTAGAGGGTATGACCTGGAGCAATGCTCAAAACTGAAAAAAAGAAAGAAAAAGAGCTGCAAAGAAAAGAAAAAAATTGATACAAAAAGAAAAAGATGAAATACACAAAATAACACTTGGGAATTTTATATTCCCCAAAAAAAAGAACAAAAAGTAACAATAGCTAAAGTGTCAAAATGACAAGAATACCAAAAAAAAAAGAAAAAAAAAGTTAAAAATTCAATTCTACCACAATTTTAACTTTGGCAACATCTGAATCTTTAGATACGGATGAAAAAACAAAAACGATGAAAGATAAAAACAAAATACATCAAATAATGAAATGAAAAACAAAACAAAGGAAAAATCATCAACACCCTCGACGGAAGATGTCTTTGAAACAATAAAAAATGAAACTAGCATTATTAAAATCCTATACGATACAAAAGAAAAAAAAAAAAAAATTTAAATACCAATAACCAATTGCTTATAACATATAAAGATGTTGTATTAAAGAAATTGTAATTAGGAATATATGGTGAAGAAATATCAATGGATTAAACAATTCATTAACTTCAATTTAAAATTAACTTCAATGCAAAATAATGCTAATATTGATATAATGCAAGGGTGGGCAACTTCTCTAGTCGGCGGGCCAGATGTGGGAAAATGGAGTCCTTTGCGGGCCGGATTATTACGTACATGAATAGTATTCAATATTTTAATCACATATTTATTCACATATGCAAGAAATAAAATAAGAAATCGTGTTTAATATGCATGTAAAGTTTAAACTTTACAAAGTTTAGAGACCAAAAAATACATAATGAATTTATTATGTGAAGTCAATGAGACATTTGTGGTCGATCAAAGTTGTTAACAAGTTGTTTGAAATCTGGCTGCATGTTTGATGTAGAAATTCTCAGTAAAGACTGCAGGTGAACATCAGTTAGATTGGAACGTAGCTTAGTCTTGTTAATGTTCATGGTCGAAAATGTTTGTTCACAAATGTATGTGGACCCAAACAGAACGAGTAGTTTCATGGCCATCTTTCTCAAGTTGGCAAACTTGGATGTATTCAGTAATGCATAAAATTTGTCAATACTTTCAGATTGGAATTTCTCTTTGAGGGTAGAGTCACACTGCAGATCAATCAGTTCCAGCTGTATAGCATCAGGCGCTTTTTCAAAGTCGGTTGTAAACGGTGATGACACAATATCAAATTCAGCACCAAGTTTTTGAAAGTCCGCAAAACGACGACCAAATTCATTATCCAGTGCGAATATCATATTGGTGTACTTTTCAGTTGACATCATTGGTTGTGCCGTAGTTGCAAGTGTTGCAAAGTGTGTTGTGTTATTCTGACTGAGCTGGCGAGAAAATAGTTTTAGTTTTACCCTGAATGCCTTCACTATTGAGTACATTTTGTGAGCAAAAGTGCCCTTCCCTTGAAGATTAGTGTTCAGTTGATTCATATGTTCAAAGAGATCGACTGCAAATGCCAAATCTGAGAGCCATTCTGTTTGTTTGAATTGAGGAAAATCTTTATCTTTCCCTTTCATCTCCAAAAATAGTAGGATTTGCGTTTTTAGGTCCCAGACACGTCTCAGAACTTTCCCCAAACTCAACCAGCGTACAGCTGTATGATACGGAACACCACTGTGATCCGAGTCGCAATCTTCTAGAAGCGTGATAAACTGCCTGTGATTTAGACCTCTCGCCCTAATGAAATTAACAACCTTTACAACTGGATCAACAACATGTTTCATGTCAAGCACCTTTTTACACAATACTTCCTGGTGTATTATGCAATGTAGAAATATTAATTCCCTGGTGCAATTAACCTCTGCAACACGGTCACTTAGTCTCTTCAGTAGACCAACATTCTTTCCTGTCAATGATGGACAACCATCCGTAGTAACACTGACCATGTTCTGCCATGATAATTCCATTGTACAAAGTGCATTTTTTACACATTCGAAAATATCTTCCCCGGTAGTTGTGTCTTTCATTGATTCCATAGACAGCAATTCTTCGGTGATTTCAAAGTTTTCTGAAATGCCTCGTACAAAGATGAGCAGCTGTGCAGTATCATCAATGTCTGTGCTTTCATCTAATGCCAGTGAAAACAGTTGAAATGAAGGTACAAGCCCTTTCAATTGTGACGTCAGGTCTTTACCAATTGCTTCAATGCGGCGAGCCACGGTTCGTCTCGATAAACTTACTTTTTCAAACTTCTGTCTGTATTGTGGACAGACTTGATCAGCCACATCGAGCATGCACTTTTTTAAAAATTCACCATCACTGAATGGTTTGCTGTGTTTAGCAATGTTGTATGCGACCATAAAGCTGGCATGAGTGGAAGCTTCCTGGGCCAATTTGCCTTTTACAAATACATTCTGCTGCCTAGCAAGTTTTCTGTCCAGTTCTGTTGCTCTAGTTTGCCGTTCCACTGCCGATAAATTATTACCATAGTTTCCATGTTTCGTTGCATAATGACGACTAATGTTGTACTCTTTCAACACAGCAACAGTTTGATAACACAGCAAACATACTGCTTTATTGCCAACCTTTGTAAAGAAATACTTCGGCATCCATTCTTCGTTAAATGCTCGACACTCTCTGTCAACTTTACGTTTCTTGGGAAATTCCATGGTTAATAAAAGTTAATATAAAATCTAATTTCTATAAAATGTTAAAAATCTTAAATTCTAAATCTAAATGTAACTGATAACAGCTTAATTTAGCAGTTAACAATGTCCAAACGATAAAAGAACATGAAGCGCGTTTCCTATCAACTGCAGCTGACGGCCGAACCTGCCTGTGAGGCAGCGAGGAGCCGAGCCTTATTGATAATTGACGTCATAATGTATGCACCAGCCTGATAAAGAGACGGCAATAGATACGCGCCAATCACGAGGTATTGCGCAAGCCTAGGTGAGGCACGGCTCCTCGCTGCCTCCCATCTGTATTTAAATAGGACATACGCAAATTTTGCAGTTCTAACCATAAAAATAATCGAAATGATTTCGTAACTGATAACAGCTAAAGAATAACTAACACTAACAACAACGTTGTCACACAGTAGTGGGAGATGTTTACAGCACTCTCTGCTGTGACCTAATTTCCAGCAATCGAACTAAGGCAATTGTTTGTTAGGAATGAGGCCTCGGGCTGGATAACAGAGTATGGTTAGATACAGTCTGCGGGCCGATCAAAATCCCTTCACGGGCCGGACCCGGCCCGCGGGCCGTATGTTGCCCACCCCTGATATAATGTGTGCTCAGGAAACACATGCAATTAATAAATCAAATTTTGAAAAATGGGCCAAATTATGTATCAATAACTACACAATTTTAGTAATCTGATTTATGACACACCAAAAGTAAATCATGCCAAGGAAGGCACTGCAATTATTATCTCAAAAAACATTAAAGATAATTTCTTAATTGAGAGGAATTAATGTATAAAAATAGAGTTCAATGTATAAATTTTTTTTATAAAAATAAATATTTGTTAATATATAACTGTTATTTTCAAAATAAACCAATTGAAGAATTACAATTAATTGAATACCTCCAAAAAAAAAAGGATTTATCAAAAATAATGTGATTTATTTGAAATAACAATAGATAAATTAGTTTTTAAAAAGCTAAAAGAACAAAATGATTTTATTGATATATTTAGAAAAAATTGTATTAATAATTAACTCTACGCATATATCAATAAAAATGGGGCACCACGCATTGATAGAATATATATTAGTTCCTTTTTAAAAAAAAGTTTGAAAACTTTCAATACTTTTCAACAATTAATACTGTTAGCGCTCGCCGTGGGTTTCGAACCGACCTTTTATCATTTCAATCACGCATCCGCCGCATGATTCTCAGCAGCCAGCTAATAATTGTGTTATGTGCCTTTTGCCTGGTGTGACTGCGCCTTGCACATTACTGTAGAATTTGTTCTTTATAATCTCTCCTTTATAATCACTTGAATCAATGTTTGGAGAGATGAGTTGAAGGAAGTCAAATTGGTCGTCATTTTGATTAATCAAGTCCGGGACCATTGTAACGTTTTGTTCTATGAATAATAAGAAAACGCATTTATTATTTCGTATCTGGCTCTGGCAATTGCAGCCATTAGCAATAAATTTGTAACCTTTTGTTAAGCTGTGTTTGACTTTGGTGAGAATATTTTGTTTTACTAAGATACGACTCTTATCTTATTTGAAGTAGAAAGAGAGACTAGAGATCGTCAGGACTCGTTATCTCTCGCTTTCAATACGAAATAATAAGCTTTCAATACATAATTGCTAACGCGCTTGCAAAGTAAAGTCATGTTTAAACCAAGCTACTCGGGGTAAGCCCATCCCAACAGGCCTGGCACCGGTCGGCGGCACAAAAGCACGGAGCCTAAAAGCATTTTCACAAGAATAGGGTTAAGCAAATCAATCTAAAAAGCGAAAATAAATACAACGTCAAAATCAATAAAAATTGAGCAATTATATCCTTAAGCCGAGCTCGAAAAAGAGAAGCCCGATATTCATTCTTTGATTTAAACAAACTGATTTCAGAATCTATTATTGCTGTTTGTTACTTTACAATAAAAATAAAAGAATTTAAAACTCGAAACCATGGTTTGGCAGTGAGCTCTGGCTTGGCGTGCGCGATGCACAATGCCATAGCTGGTACTTTATAGTGCCATTTGTCTTATAACTCGTTATATTCCTAGCGTCTGGTCATTGGCATGCGCGATGCGCAATACCGTTTCTATCAGTGCAGTCTTGCATTTGGTAGAAGCCACTAACCTTAGATTTTTCTCTTATATAATCAGCTCTGCGACTAAAACCTGGGTTAGCGGACTGTCCCTAATAAGAGTTTAAAAGTCACCCCATGGTTTGGCAGTGAGCTCGGGTTCGGCGTGCCGATGCATAATGCCACAGATGGTACTCTATAGTTTTATCTGTCTTATACCTAATTGTTTTAGACGTAAAAAAATAACCTCATACAAATCTAAAGTGAAAGCATTTTTTGTCTTTACTAATTTTTTCAGAAGTGAAAAGAACAACGTCACTAAAATTAAGAAAAAAGACTTTCTTATTTGTTTCAGACGAGATTTTGTACTTAAAAATGATATGTTATTATATCCCTGCTGTAACTAAATGTATCACAGTTTTAATGCCTCATAAATTATTTGAAATTGTTAGGCTACATCAAAACCTAGGATTGCAAGCAAAGCAACTGGCCGTATTTTTTCAATATTTAATTAATATGTCTAAGACTGAATTATTTTGTTTGGTGGGTTGTAGGTTGCCAGCTCCTATGCAGAGCTTTGCTCTGTGCAGTAGTAGTAGTAGTAGTAGTAGTAGTAATTTATTTTTATTTGCATCCAAAAGAACAATTGAAAATAAAATAGAGCAAAGGTTGCAAATAGTGAGACGGCAACTAAATAATAAGCGTTACGACAAGGGGAAAAAATTGTGCATGGTCATCGCGCCAGTGTAGTTGCATCATTAAACAACTCGCTCTAAAACTTTGCTTAACTGAGAAAGAAGAAAGCCAAAACGCAAAAGACGTACTGAGGGTTTTAACAAAATTTAAAAAAGCCGAACATTTATTTAATTTTTTCTTTGAAAACTCAAAAATGTTTAAAAACACCGCCATGATTAAAACTTTGTCAGAATATTTTTTTAGTTCGGCTTTTGATGCTGGCCAATGGCAGTCGTTGGATTTTAATTTTTACGTACATACAGTAGAATTTGTCTAATTGGGCACCTTAAAAAGATTACAAAAAATGACAAATTATACAAACTTTAAAAAACTTTATAACAACTTGCAGGCTTTTTTTGCTATTATGCGTTTGTTTTTATATGTTAACATTTTCTTAGTTTAACTTTTAAGCATTTTTAAATTTTTTTACGCACACTGTTAAAAAAATTTTACATTTTTTTTGAACAATTTTATAAACTTTGACCGTCAAAGATTTTAAGTATAAAATTGCAAAAGTACTTTAAAAATTACGTAAATAAAAAAATAACTTACCATTAATTTATTTACTTTAAGATGTACCTTAAATCTTAGATTCTAAATATATTTTCATAAATGATTATAAGAACCATTTTGTATAGCCCACGTAAAAACTTTAATTCTTGTTCGTACAATTGTTTATAAAATAGTTCTTACAATTAATGTATAGTTTTATATAAAGAACAACTTCGCATAGATTAAAGTCTAATTTTCTTAGAAGTCCAAATCCGTAGGCTTTTCAAAAATGTAATGACCACAAACACAAAAACTAAGCGCCAATTCTCACCCAAGCATACTTTGAACTACTACTTAGTGGTTTTTAACCTGTTTTCGGCTACGCTTCCTACAGTTGATTGATTCGGCAGCAGTGACCAAAAACAGAGACTGCGTCCAGAACACCCAAAAGCATCGCAAATGGGAGGAGGGAGGAGAAGCAATTAATTTTTTTAACTGCATTATTTGTAAAACCTGGGACGAGGAAGGCAGATAATGCTCTTTAACGTTCGCACGTCAAAAGTTTGTTGGATCTGTCTCTACAATTCGTCGTCGTCGTCCTCGTCGTTTGAAGGGTATCCACTCCAGATCAGACACAAACAGGTCTGGGGCCGAGGGTTTATCATTGTCACACTTCATTCATAATTTTAATCATAACGATGTAGTTTATCCCCGTTAAAAGCAATTCGTAGTTTTATTATAAGAGAATAAATGCGGCTCTTTGAGCGCTGTTTGCGATATACGTCCAATTTGTTCTATTGCTCGATACATGTATCTTTTTTTTCTCTTTCGCTCGACAGTATGACGTAATATGTTTTGTTTAAGCTTTGCTATCTCGAACGTAGTAGAACATTTGGTAACGATCTCTCCAGGGAGTCCTGGCTCAATCTCGAATTTACGAGAAAGTTTACGTCATGTGATTTTGGTTTCTATATAAAGCCGACGCGTAGCGAATTATTATGATTAGATGTGACTTTAAGACGACTCGAGTGGAAGTAATTAGTTAGGCGCGGAGGCCCGTTAGTTTTTGTATTGGTCGTCGAGTGTTGAATTTATTTTGTGCCAGTGGTTGGCAGTTTTGTTCTACAGAGGTAGAATTATTTTTGTTGATTGAGTCGAGTTATAGTGTTGATTTCGCTTTGCAGATTGGCAAAGCGTGGAATAGAAGTTTCGTCGGACGTGATTTTTGTAATACATTCGTTTTTATTAGAGACAGTGGTCTCTGTTTGTTGTGAAGAAACGTCTTCAACGAAATTAATCCGAACTTTTGTTAAACCAACTGTATAAACGTCAGGCTCATAGCAAGAATACTTTTTGAGCCGGAATAAAATAAAATTTAGACACAGTTTTGTTTCAGCAGTGTTTACCTACCTCAACTGGTCCTTTGGGATTCCCGAACAAAGTTTGTGACAATCCTTTTACTACCCCAGGCTGCTGAACTGCCTGAATCAGATGCTGGCAGTGATGTTATTAAGCCAGCATCGAGTTTCGTCATCCAAAACCGTCAGACCTCGTGCTCCATGCGGTGCTCGATGTATAGGGCACGCTGTTAGTTGGTCTGCTGTTTGCTCAAAGGCGCCACACTCGCAATTTGGTGAAGGAGCGAGACATCACACTCGCAATTGTGCATGGACTAATGGAATTGCCCAACGCCAGTACGCAGGCAGTTGAGCTTAACCCAAGCTACTCGGGGTAAGCCCATTCCAACAGGCCTGGCACCGGTCCCAGGAACAAAAGCACGGAGCCTGGAAGCACCCTCACAGTACTCCGTTTTCCATTTGTGATTTGTCCATTCAGAAGCGCGGATGCCAAGTCTGGCAAGGTTGTTCAAAAGATTCCACGCACCTGGCACAAACGGGCGTCTGGATCTTAGTCTCACTTGGCGAGTATCTGAGAACCCACTTAAGAGACCATACAAGATATGATCGGGGACCAGAGATCCACGATGAGCCAAGGGCAGTGTCGCTTCCATTCGGCGAAACTCAGCTGGCTGGATGCCTGAGAGTACAGGTAGGTGATCCGTTGGAATGAGACGCAGGCATCCAGTGACTATGCGCAAGGCGTCGTTCAAGACACTGTCAGTGAGGCGAGTGTGAGGACTGCGACACCAGACTGGCGCACAGTACTCAGCTGCTGAGTAGACTAAAGACAAGGTGGCTATACGTAGTGTTTTAGCACCAGCACCCCATCCCAATCCCACGAATCGCCTCAACAGTGTGACGCGCGAGGATAATTTTTTTGCGCAATGCCACTAAATAGTGACAAAACGTGAGTGATCTGTCCAGTTTTAGCCCAAGTCTAGTTTAACTCACGTTTGGCCTCTTGATTATTTAAGTGAAAGGCTACCGTCACCGTTTTAGTGTGACTGAGCTTCAACCTCCAAGTCTGGAGATATGCTGAAGGTGTAGACATATCTTGGCTTAAAGTCCCCTCCAAGTCTTTCCAGTTTCCAGAAGAATGCAACAATTCTAGATCATCAGCATAAGCAAACTTTCTGGAAATTATGGAAGGAAGATCGTACGTATAGGTGTTAAATAGGAGGAGAGCAAAGACCGATCCCTGAGGAACGCCGTTTTTAAGACAGCGTAGCCTGCTTTGCTTGCTGTCACGGGGAGTAAGTGTGAAACTTCGATTTCGGACAAGCTCCATAATCATTCTGACCATGTGCTTATCCGGAAGAAGCCTCAACAGCTTGCAGGTAAGGCCACGGTGCCAGAAAGTGTCACAAGCAGCTGTCAGATTGACAAAAACGACACCGACTTTTTTTAGCCTCAAAAGAATCCTCGATGTTCTGGGTTAGCAGGACAACTTGATCTACGATTGATTTCCGGCGTTGGAACCCAGCCAACACTTTAGGGAGCAGTAGATCAATTAATGCAGTGGTTCCCAACCTTTTTGGTGTCATGAACCCTTTCGATAATATGGCGAAAACTTGTGGACCCCATAAATAAAAACTGAAATAAAATTCACTCTTTTCTCCCAAAAACATGGTGAACTCTAAAAAAAAAGGTCTTCACTTCGATTTCGTCTCCGGTTTCGCTATTTATTCTTCCAAGGACATGGTGATCTCTAAACAAAAAAAAAGGTCTTCACCTTGAATTTTTTGAGGCCTCACCCAATATCTATCACTGCTTTCACTGTAACATATTGCTTTCATTGTTTGCATGAAAACCTCATGGCCCCCAAAAATCACTCTGTGGACCCCTGGGGTTCCATGCACCCCCGGTTAGGAACCACTGCAATAGCGATTGTACGTTATTATCATATCAAAGGATGAAGCAGATAAGAAAAATGAAATTACATTACGAATTTTGTAATGTAATTATTTTTTTGTTATTGGTAAGTTCTTAGTTGACTAAGTGAATATAAAGTAACAAATAAAATTTTCAAACCAGCAGTTAATTTAAAAGTTTCTTAGAAGTAGCAGTTAAGAAGTAACTGCTATTTTTTACGCCATGTTATCTCAGAGCTCAATTCTTTCGAAACTTTTTTTTTCAAAAAAGCAACAATCTCTCATCTGCTTTACATTTTGTATTACAAATACCAAAGCGATTCGCAAAGTAACACTTAAGAAATAATAATGAAAAAGTAACAGTTAGGAAATAACAGTTAAGAAGTAACTGCTATTATTCATGCCATGTTATCTTAGACCCCAATTCTTTCGAACTTTTTTTTCAAAAAAGCAGCAATCTCTCATCTGTTTTAGATTTGTATTACAAATAGCAAAGCAAATCGCGTAGTAACAGTTAAAAAGTAACAGTTAGGAGCTAACAGTTAAGAAGTTCACTGTTGGTATTCACACCATAACTTTTTCTTTTTCAAAAAGCAGCAATCTCTTATCTGCTTTACATTTGTATAACAAATACCAAAGCAGATGAGAGATTGGTGCTTTTTTGAAAAAGAAAAAGTTTCGAAAGAATTGAGCTCTAAGATAACATGGCGTAAATAATAACGAAACGTGAGCGTTAATTTCTTAAGGCCCGTTTCCACTACGAGCGTGAAAAAGAGCATTCTTTGTTTCTTTTATCGATCATTCCGCGTTTAAAATTGAAGCGAGCGCTAAGCGAAGCAAAAAAAATCATTAAAACAAACAAAGAATGCTCTTTTCCACGCTTACTGTGGAAATGGGTCTTTAACTGTCAGTTCCTTACTGTTACTTCTTTACTGTTATTTTCTAACTGTTACTTTGCAAATCGCTTTGCTACAGTATTTGTAATATAAATGTAAAGCAGATGAGAGATTGCTGCTTTTTTGAAAAAAAAACAGTTTCAAAAGAATTGAGCTTTAAGATAACATGGCGTGATTAATAACAGTTAACTTCTTAACTGTTACTGTGCGATTCGTTTGACTGTTAATTTCGTTAAGGAAATTAACTGTTACTTTTAAACGAACTATTGTTTTTCGCACACCTCTCGCATATATGTTTTATTTCAATAAGATAACTAAAAATAACTTATGGTCAAAATCGATTTTAATTTATTATATGATAACAAATATGTTTGTTGAATCAGTTTACGTTAGATGATATTAGGGAATCTTAAAAAGTTTTAACTTTATTTTTTGGTTGTAAGAATGATATAGCGAAAAAGTGAGATTCTTTATACAGTATATTTTTTTTTATTGAAAAAGAAGTCTAGATAAAAACAACAAAATTTTAATAAAATCTTTGTTTTTATTGCATAAAGTTTTTAAAAAGGCTAGCGCGCCATATCGAAGTATACAGTAGGTCTCGATCAGTCAATCCATCAATCTTTATTCGAAAAAAAAACGATAAATAAGCAATTAAAAAAAAATTTTATGCATTTGCCGAGAATGTCGTATTTGACATGAATACCATGTGTTTATCACTTTTGAGCTAAAACTAGATTTTAGTTACTTTACAATTTTTTAACGCTCACATTTGACAATATACTGTACATTAAAGTTTCTGCTCAGTTGAAAATTAGGTACCAAGAAACTAAGTTTCGGGTTTGCTGTTTATCTAAAGATATTTTTATTTTTTGGAGATGAACGCAAAAGTGGCACAAGCACTTACTGCATTGCTTTGTAACATGCATGTTACTATTAAAAAGCATGTAAAACATTTTCTTTATTTTTCAAGATTAACTTGCTGCTTGAAGTACAATAAAGAACTCTTTTAAATTGAAATTTATTTGTTAACTTTTTCTTCAATAACATAACATGAAATTAGCTTTATTCTCTGCTGTGCTTTTGTGTTTTGCACTAACATCAAGCTCAGGAAATCAAAAAAAGCATTTAATAGAAGAAAGTAAGATTAATAATACAATTCAATACAATTTAAATTCTCCTAAGCAAAATAGTAAAAAGGCTGCATTTTTTAAGAGTTGTGCTAAATACAGCCTTTAAAAAACAAACTAACCTAAAATAAACAAAAATTATAACTAACGTTTTAAGTAGTTCAAATTGTTTTAATAACATCGCTTTCTTAACTTTTTTTTTGTTTTTTCAAAGGTAATGAAACTTTAGCTTTCCTTTTAAACTTTTTTAGCGTTTATATCAAGTTTTTGTGAACGAAATTTTTTTGTATATTTTTTATTTGGTCAATCAAATAATTTGTATAGAAAAATATAGAACTCAAAAACGTCGGTAAATATCGTTATAAAGTTTGTGGGGTATGTCAACGTGATTGACAACATTTCAAGAAAATTGCAATGACTTTGTTCGGGAATCCTAAAGGATCAGTTGAGCTAGATAACCCGAATATCTGCGCTGAAACAAAGCTGTGTCTAAATTTTATTTTATTCCGGCTCAAGAAGTAGTCTGATATGAGCCTGACGGTTTTATACAGTTGGTTTGAACGAAAGCTCGTATTGATCCGTTGAAGACTCTTCTTCACAACAAACAGAGACCACTGTCTCTAATAAGAACGAATGTATTACAAAATCACGACCGGCGAAATTTCTATTCCACGCTTTGCCAAACTGCAAAGCAAAATCAGCGCTATAACTTGATTCAATCAACACAAATGATTCTACCTCCGTAGAACACAACTCCAAAACACTGGCACAAAATAAATTCAACACTCGTCAACCGATACAAAAATCTAACGGGCCACGTTCTGAGCCCAAACCAAATTACTTTTACTCGAGTCATCTCTCGAGTTGTCTCAAATTATCTCTCTCCCGTCTACTTCGTCTCTCTTTCGTGGTCGTTTCATACGTCTATGTAGTCTCTCGCTTTGCATTCATTTATATGGCAAAAGATCACGTGACGCAAATTTCCTCGTATATTCGAGACTTAGCTCGAATCCCCTAGAGAGAGCGCTTCGCTTAAATGCACCAGAACATTCTACAATTAGCGAGCTATAGCAAAGCTTGGACAAAAACATATTACGTTATTACTGTCGGGCGAAAAGAGGAAAAAAGATACATGCAACACGCAATAGAAAGCGAATCGGACGTCATATCACATAATACGAGAGCAGTGCTCCAAGATGACGCGATTATTATCTTATAATAAAACTACGAATTACTTCTAACGGGAATAAACTACATCGTTATGATTAAAATTATTATGAATGAAGTGTGACATACAAAAACGTTTAAAAATGATAAGTTTCAATTTTTGCAGCATCCTTATGTATGGCCGCGAAAGCCCCTACAAATGGAACAGTCACCTGCAGTGATAACAATAAAATTGGATCAGTCTGTTCTTTTCAATGTAACGAAGATTTTTATTTGAATGGTAATGCAGTGATCCAGTGTACCAACCTCACTCGGTCCATGTGGAATGATTCTTTTCCGAGATGCTTCCGTAAGTAACACGACGTAAAACTTAATGTTGTGCTTCTTTATGTAAATTTTTTTTTTATTTCAAAAAGATTTTTACGCTTGTTCATTTTCAGCTTTTTATAATTTTTAAAAATTATTTCCAGATAAAGAAATTATTCTTAGTGGAGGTACAAAAATTGAGAATTTATTTAAATTATACCGTTAACCCCTTTGCAGAGGCGAATTAGTATATAGACGGTCCGAAAATAGGTCTGATTTTTTGAAGCATATATATATAGATAATTTTTAGAGATGTGTTTAACCGTTACTTTTGCATAACTGTTACTAACTGCTACTTTTAAAATTTAAACTGTTACTTTTAAATGTTACTTTATATTCTTAAGCCACCTAAAAACTATCTGGTAGCGATTGTACGTTATTATCATATCAAAGGATGAACCAGATAAGAAAAACGCAGTTGCATTACAAACTTTGTAATGTAATTATTTTTTTGTTATTGATTAGTTCTTAGTTGACTTACTGAATATAAAGTAACAAATAAAATTTTCAACGAGCAGTTAATGTAAAAGTTTCTTAGAAGTAACAGTTAAGAAGTAACTGCTATTTTTTACGCAATGTTATCTTAGAGCTCAATTCTTTCAAAACTATTTTTTTCAAAAAAGCAGCAATCTCTCATCTGTTTTAGATTTGTATTATAAATAGCAAAGCAAATCGCGAAGTAACAGTTAAAAAGTAACAGTTAGGAACTAACAGTTACAGGCGCGTTTACAGCCGTTTACAGTACTTTTTTCTTTCAGTGCGATCTTGGTTTGTTTTATTGACGCTCAAATCCACTCATTTTTTCTCGAAAACATGAGTGGATTTGAGCGTCAATAAAACAAACCAAAATCGCGCTGAAAGAAAAAAGTACTGTAAACGGCTGTAAACGCGCCTTAAGAAGTTCACTGTTAATATTTACACCATAACTTTTTCTTTTTCAAAAAGCAGCAATCTCTTATCTACTTTACGTTTGTATTACAAATACCAAAGCAGATGAGAGATTGGTGCTTTTTTGAAAAAGAAAAATTTCGAAAGAATTGAGTTATAAGATAACATGGCGTGAATAATTAATAACAGTTAACTTCTTTGTATGTATAAATGTATGTTTTTTTATTTCTCAGCCGCAACAGCGCAAATCAAAACATAAAAACACAATAAAAGCTGAAAAAAAAGGAGGAGTAAAAAACGATATACGTTGTAGGACATGTAAACAATACATTGTATAGATATAGCAAAGTCATTATAATTAGCACGATCTAAAAATAAAACGCCTTAAAAAAATAAAACACAAACTGTTAGTTCGGAAGTAGAAATGAATAGAACTTGGACAGATAATATTATTTTATTCCAGACTTTACAATTATACACCAGATTAGATATAAAACACCAAATTAGATTCAACAAATTAGATTAGATTAGATTAGATCGGATTAGGTTTAAACAAATTTGTTCCTTTCCGAACACTTCAGCCAATAGGCTATTTAAATTCCAAAGGGAAAGATGTAAGCGGCCAGCAGGCTCTACTAATAACCTTCTTGTCGCAAGGTCAAAAACCAAAAAAGACAGAATTATCTCGTGCTATCGTTACCATAACAGAGATCGCCGAAGGGAAGACAACTACAGCGCGCACAATTACCAGGCGCCATGCGCGAACTTTAATTAGCGCGCGAACACGGACCTGGTTCGCGTCTTGGCGACGCTACACAAACAAAAAATAACAAACAAAACAAACAAACTTGAAAGGGACAAATAAGAAGAACTAGCTTCTAAGACTTGTGGTGAATATTTATGCAAAACCATATAGGCCTTAAATAAAAATTATTTTTATCGCATGCAAAGCATAAAATTATTGTATGGGTAAGTCATAATAAGTACAAATGATATTATAGGTTTGGGTCACAATAAAAAATTTTTGAATATGATTAACAGACTAGCAACTTCCGATGAAAGGTATGATATAATAGAGAGATTTTAAGATTTTACGTTTACGCTATAGAATCTGCTTCTTAAAATAGTCTTTTCGTTCTGCTTAACTGAAATAATATGACACAATGTAACTGCAATACAAAAGCAGACATCAAGTAGTCTATTCAAAAGTTACTTGAATTTTGAGTAATTAAAACACACGAATAAAATATTCAATATTTATCATAATTTAGTAATGTGACGAACAACAATGAAATAGTTTGCTGAAATGGAAGCTATATAGTTTTAGGATTGCAAAGGTTTAGTTAAAAAAATTTTGTAACTGCAGAACGGAATAACTTTAATGATTTAGAATCTTGTCGAAGATTAAATGGAATATCATTTCAAATAAGTGGTCCTTTATATCTCATAGCTTGCTTTGTAATATGCACTCTACAAAACGATGGATAAAGTGAGAATTGTGACCTGGCATTTTCTGTAATTTTAAACGCAGTTTTAAAAGTGTGGTCAAATGGCAAAGGTAGTAGTTTATTCATAAATTTATATACAAACATGACTATCTCTAGGTCCTTAATTTAACGTATTGTTGGTAGATTGTTATCTTTCATGACGTTTGATACCATCTGCCTCTTGCCGACATTAAATACAGAGCACATCAATTTATTCACTGCCCATTGAAGCTTGTTAATCATGGTTTCGTTGTCAAAACACCATGAAGTAATGCAGTTTAAAATATGACTTTTAACCAGTGTGTGATATAAAAGCAACAAAGTCTTACGATCAAGAAAAGGTTTAATTTTTTGAATGCAATAAATGCTAATCTTTTTTAGTATTTTTTAATATATTTTTTTGAATAAATGCAATAAATGCTAACCAAATCTTTTTTGGTAAATATTCCATTTGTGGCTTCCAAGATAAATGCTCGTGAATAATGACGCCAAGGAATTTTGTGTCAGAAACTCTTTGTAATGCGTGGTTATTTAAAATACAATTTAATTGTTTAGTCCTTTGTTTACAACGAGGGGTTTGGAAAATTAGTAGTTTTGGTAATGTTTGATGATAATTAATTAGCAATCAGCCATTTGTTAACTTTTTCTAATTGAGTGTTTGCTGTTAAAGTTAATTCAGTCAAACATTTATGTTAAAAAAATATAGTGGTGTCATTTGAAAACATTATAGCTTTTCCCTTCTGCAAACAGTTTTGAAAATCATTTACATAAATTAAAAATAATAAGGGGCCAAGTATAGAGCCTTGAGGGATTCCATGAGATAAATTGTGCTCTCATGAAATAATTGAGCTTTGAATAGAGTATGAAATAATTAAGCTCTAAGATAACATAGCGTGAATATAAAGGGGAGACCAGGACAAATTGTAATATGGGGTAAGTTGTAACATTCATATTTGTGAAAATCTAACGTAAACCAACAAAATTTTAGATAGCCCCAAATAACATTTATATTAATACCAATTGCTAGAAAATAACACTGATTATTTCCAATGACTAAAAATAGGTTTATTGTTAAAACAAGCTTTTTGAGTCGGCAAAGTAAATTTTTCGAAATTTAATTCTTGTTTTCTGGAGAGACAGCGGGTGCGGTTTTATTAAAATGCTTTACATCAGTCAAACTACAAAACAATACGCTATCAAATGCTTAACAAGGTTTAGCGACTAAAATTTAACTCTTAACTTAACTTAAATTTAACAAACTTAACGAGATATTAACAAAAACTTTACTAAGTATGAGATAAGGTAAGTTGTAGCATAGGCTGATGGGCCAAGTTGTAACACATATTTTTGTGCATAGGTTTAACTAGCTTACATTAAAAGTAACTTGGACAACAACATTTGTAAATAATATGAGAAATGATAAAGGAAAGACTAATAGGAACACCAGCTTATCATTACAAGACAACTTAAGAGCTGCTGCAGCAGTTGCTATATTTAAGAGATCAATTAGGAGATTAGCAAAATATTGGTGTTGGCCATTGCCTCTACAGAGTGCTAAAAAAACTTAAAGATAGGCTAAATCCTTGGTGCAAAACAAGAAAAGGTCTAAAAATTGTGTCATGTTAACCCTATTAAGACTGGGGGGGGGGAATGAAACTGCCCGCTGTGTTAAAATGTTGTGTGCTGCTCAAAAACTAATTGCACGAATTTTTTCAAATTTTATGACTTTTCCTGATTTTTATTCATCTAAAAGTTGGTGCAATTTTTGAAAAAATCGCTCAAAAAATTTTGGAGTTATTAATAATTTGTTGACACCTGGTCAGTAGTTTTTTGACTATTTCATAAAACGTGAGAAAAAAGCAGCCAAAAGCAAGAAAAAGGCAAATTGTAATCTGTTTATCAAAACAATTGAGACTGAACCGTTCATTAACTATGTTTACTCAAGCACTTTACGGGGCAATAAAACGCTTTCAACCTCACTTTCCAAGGGAAGTTTTTTATGTAGCAAAAGAAGTAACTGTAGATTTAGATTTCTTTTCGTATAAAATTTTCCAATAAATTCGGATAAAATCCCGACCACTTGATTTGGCTTTATTATAAAGTTAATCTTACAATCGATCATATACTTCAATACCTTTGGTATAATGGTTATTGGAACGGAATATTACTACCATTGGAACTATTTAAGCTAAGCGCAAAGAAATATCAAACGAAATAAAGCAAGTGTGTAACAGAGATATTGGTTTCTAGAAAGTTTTTTGGAACGAACCTGAAAAAAATATCAACTTCGATTCTTTTATTGTAAACTCTAAAACCACAGGAAAGCGAAATATTGTAATCTTATCAACAACAATGCACCCAATTTTTTAAATTTCAAAAAATTAAAGGAAGAAATCCGCTTTTTACAAGTTATGTGATTATACGAAAGAAGATACAGACATTGTAGACCAAAAATCACTTTCTATTCGAGTAAAACCAAGTCTCAAAAATGGACCACAATTGCATTTTCGTATTTGCTTGATATTTGTCGCATAAATGCAGCAAGTGTATTAGCAATGAATAAACACGCGGAGCCGCGCAAACAAAATTTGTTTGAAGTTGATTTTAGTCTTGTTTTGAAATCAGTAAAACCTTTCATCTAAGGCAAGGTCTAACCCAGTGTTTTTCAATATTTTTCCGATTGTGGCACATTTTTGAAATTTTTCAAAAATCGCAGCACCTTCAGACTATTTTTATTAAATTTTGTATCCAAAATCAGATGATCACAAAAAAAAGCTTTCACCCACAATTGGGCTCAGATGTCTAGCTTTTGTCCCTAAAACCTGTTATATTCTAAAAATACCGTTGCTCTGGTTGCGGGACAAAATTGGTATTTTTTGAAGTTCGTGGGGCACTTTAGCTAGGAGCCTTAATTTCCGCCCCCAAAATTATGTGATTTCCAAAAAAGAAGCTCTTCAGCTGCATTTATGGTCTCTCTAGTCAATTTCCTTTCCTAAATCAGTTCTTCTAAATAAAAACGGTTTTCGCTCCGAGTATTACATATTTCACGTGTAAAAAGCGCAATATTCGACGTCCCTAGCTAATTTTTTTTCGAAATCTTTCGCGGCACATAGGTTGAGAAACACAAATATATGTAGTAACATTGAAGCCGATAATTCAAAATAACTTTACAACACTCAACCGTTTTCCTGGAATAGTGAATAATGTGAAATAGCTTGCGGCACCTTAACAAAATGCAAATGGCACTCTAGTGTGCCGCGGCACCCCGTTTGAGAACCACTGGTCTAACCAGTAAAATTTTATAATAAAGTTGATACTTAGCGAAAATGTCGTAAAACCAAGTATTTTTACCGCTTTGTTATCGATATTTCCTTCTCAATCAGAAAAAATATTGGTGCAAAATATGTATATCAGAAATATCAGGTTTGGAATGAAAAAAAATGGCATTAAAATGGCGCTTCCAATCTTTTGTTCAGCCTGGTAACAGTTTTCAAAAATTCACATAAACAAACTCCAAAAATATTCAAACAAAATACATTGAGCTGTTTTTGAGTGCAATATTATTCTATGATTGTACTGGTGTTTTTGTTTTTCAAACAATAATGTTGAAATTAGGATTATCAATTGAATAATTTCTATCGCAAAAAAAATACCGCTTTCATAAGTTTTGAACAAAGTTACGTTACTCGTCACCGTTGAAATATAAGTAGATGGTAATTAAATTACTTTTTTAAAACATTTTAATTTTTTGTAACTGTTACAAAAACTAAACCTAACTAATTAAACAAGTCGTACAACAATTAAAAGTTAAACAATTACATCAGAAAACGTTAGCAAAATTTTATAAACAAATATTTTATTAATAAATTAGCGTACTTAACCAAAAGAAAAAAGCATTCGAAACAAAAAAGGATTTCTGTAAAATTAAAAAAATCGATGTGATCAAAAGCAATCACCTCTAAATAAATTAGTCAAGTCGAAATATTCTTTTATAGTGAAGAAAAATTAAGGTGAGTTCCTGCGATGTGGCACTACAAACACAATTTTTTTGTATAATAATTTGCTTTCTTTTTATGTTATAAAATTTCTTGCCTAAATATTCATAAAAGGGAGTGAATTTAAAAAAATTATTTGATCAATAGCAAAGATCGAAGCGTTGTAAACACTAGTAAAACCAGCTTTTAGCAGATTTTCTTGTGTAGAATTTCTTTCTCTGTAAACAGAATAATCTTGCCAAGTAAATTTCAGCTGCCAGCATTTTTACTTTTAGTATTACGGATTAATGACGTTCGACAAACAGCCGAAGTTGTTAATTCTCTCAAATCGCTCTCTCGTTTTCAGCCAATTTACGAAAATTGACCACCCTTTAAAAACTCGCTTTTTTAATATCAAATGATGTTTAAATGCAACATCTAAGTATCTATATTAAAAGAGTATAAAATTTCCTTTCTGTACAAACTTGAATGACAATTCTAGCGCAAGTAATTGTTGACATAAAAGCAAGCAAAGAGCGCGGGCATTTTCAGCCCTCCCCAGTCGTACAAAATTTCCAAGAAGCCCAGTCTGAATAGGGTTAACAGACACAGCAGAAAAGGACAATTCGTTACAGCTCCAAACAAAGAAAAAACAATTTTTGAAAAAACACTAAAAACAGAAGAGTAGTTTTGCATTACATTTCTTGGGTTTTATTTTAACAGTCCTCCTAATGAGGAGTGCTCAATGATTTGAAGATCAGAGCAAATAGCAAATCAAATATTTGATATATATATATAGCTAATATAGGGTCTCCGTATTAGTATGTATGTATAATGCAGACGATCTAGCATTGTTTTCTTGGTGATTAGAAGGACTTAGAAGAAAGTTTAATTGAAAGCATTATTGCAATTTTGCTTATTTTTGGACTTGGAGGTTGAAACGCAGTTTTTCAAAGACGGTGACAGCAGTCTTTCATTAAAACAACCAAGAGAAAAGCATCAGATAAAAGTTTAAAATAGCAATAAATGTTTACTATTTTATCCAGTGAGGATTTATTTTGAGTAAAACTGAATTAGATCGCTCACATATCATACCCATCTTGTGAAGTTATACAAAAAACTGGTACTGTCCTATCTATGGCCTACACGACAGCTGAGTACTGCGCGACAGTTTGATGTTGTAGTGCTCAAACTTGCCTCATGGAAAGTGTTTGGTGTTGTAGTACTCACAGTCTCACACTTGCATCATATCAAGATCTGGGAGAAACTTATCTAGGCTCTCGTCGAACCAATTATTGACCCATTGCTACTTAGAAAGCACGTTGGATTTCGCCCGAAAGGTCAACCGTAGATTAAGTAACTCTTCTGACGAAAGAAATTGAGAATGCTTTTCGGCCAAAGCAAAGGCCGGCGCTGTGTTTGTCGATCTCACAGCAGCCTACGATACTGTATGGCACCGCGGCCTTACCTGCAAGCTACTCTATCTTCTTCTGGACAGGAACATGGTCTCATCGATTATATAGAACTTGTTCGTAATCAAAGTTTTACCCTCACTACCAGTACCGGAAAATAAAGCAGGTTACAACGCCTTAACCCATTAAAGAATGGCGTCTCAAAAGGATTAGTTCTGGTTCTCCTCTTGTTTAACATTTATACTAAAGACCTGCCAATAAACGTTAATAGAAAATTTGCTTATAGATGAACTGACTATCTTGCACTATGCAAACGACTTGGGAGCATTAGAAGGGACTCTTACTCAGGATATAGCAACCCTCTTCTTCTACTTCTACAAATTCAATACAACAAAGACTGTGTCGGCAGCCTTCTATCTTTATTTTGACATAAAGCTGGATAGGGCACTCACGTTTTTCCGACACTTAGAGTCACTACATAAGAAGTTAACATCTCGCATTGGGCTTCTAAAGCATTTGGGTGGCAAGCTGGAGTGTGTATGCCACAGTACTTTGCACAGCCACTCTTGTCTTGGTCCATTCCGCGACTAAGTACTGGGCGCTTGTTTTTTGCCGCAGTGCCCATACTTACCTTATTGACAAACCCATTAACGATTCCTTGCAAATAGTGACCGGATGCCTGTATTCCACACCAACGGATAACCTTTTTATCTTAACATGCATCCAAACAATTGAGCTTCATTTGTGACATTCATTTGTGCCTTGAATGACACCTTGATCATTGTCACTGGATTCCTACAACATATTTCATTTTATTTTATTTCTATATTTATCCTTCTGACTTGCTCGAAAGCGAAGGAGGCGCTAATACATAGGAAAAGCTATTACTTAAAACAAGCCGCTTAATGACGAGATGCACCAGACTGGAGTTTCGCTCTTGTTAGAGGTCGTCAGTGATGCTTATCTCGCTGCAAATCGTACCGAGTACCTGTGGTCTTTCACGCAGGAGACAATATCACTAGACCACACAACCCGAACGATAAATTGACTCAAAGCAGCAATAAGTTATTCCTGGCTTTACTGAACAAGGAATACATAGAATCCACTATGTTGTAATTCCAAGGCCTTACCTCATGACCAGGACTTACCGGACAAGCGTTAATCGTCGCGCTTTTTCTCTTAGAGCTTGACGAGCAAAGGAAGAATTTTATAGTTGAAGAATAATGAGGATTTAGAATTACTTAAAAAAGCTATTAGGATATTAGGATAAAAAAGGCAGCTATTAACTCGGCCTGCTTCCGGACATGCCAAAATATTGCTGTCCGGTTTAAAATTTTCATTTGATTTTTTAGTTTTATAAAAATATGACTGAAATTTAGAACTGTTTCCCAAGATAACCAAACAAGGTAAAGTGCCATAAAGTATCTTTTTCAAGAACACAACAGAATGACGCGAACAGGTTTTGAACGAAGACCACGTCGATTACAATCACAGCACTTTAACCACTCGACCACGCTTGCAACCCACTCTAACAGACCAGTTTCCAAGACGTTTTGGCATTTAGCCAGCTAAACGTCGTTATTCGGTTTTGTCCTTAAAAAGACACTTTACGACACTCTCCTGTTTGATAGTCTTAGCAGCACCCTTAAATTTTAGTCATATCTCTAAAAAAAAGCA
Source organism: Diplosoma virens (assembly GCA_963680785.1). Classification (NCBI taxonomy): domain Eukaryota; kingdom Metazoa; phylum Chordata; class Ascidiacea; order Aplousobranchia; family Didemnidae; genus Diplosoma; species Diplosoma virens. The sequence goes on along the minus strand of OY796895.1, from coordinate 8,977,533 downwards.
CTTATAGAAACTTTCAACCGGACAGCTATATTTTTATATCTTCAAAAGCAGGTACTAGGAATCCCTAGGTGGGTGCCCTAAACTAAATATTTTTGACGTTGTCTTGCAAGTCAAGAAAATGATTAAACAATATGATGATCATAATAATAAATAAAATATTCATTTTTTTGTTAGTAAAATAAGAATTGAAGCAAAATTTGAGAACGATTAAAAATAGTGTATCTTTTCAATCCTATTTGTAGGCAGACTTTTTTAAGGGAAACGAGGCGATATATTGCTGAAACGTTTGGAAAACAAGAGACAATGTCATTTAGCACAAAGGCTTTACTGCAACAGGACTGTAATTTTATGTTCTTCTAATAAAACTGTTTGAGTTGAGAGTGCCTTAGCGTTTGTAAAAACGCAAAATAAGTCGCGTAGTATTTCAATTCTTGTTCAACACAACCAATTAACAATCTCTTGTGATAAAACCTTTTTATATTGATAAAATCTTCTCGAAACATTTGAACTGCACGATCCCAAAAGAAAAAACGAAATCTTTCACTAATCATTTGACAAATTCAGTGCTACGCTAGTCGCGCATAAAGCGATCGCGCGGGGCGGCGCTGTTTTTCTTTTTTTGTCGTTTGTACTGTCTTCGCAGTATACTATCAGCAAATAACTTTTTCAAAACATGTGTAGAGAGTTGAGTATAGACTATGTTTGAAAAGAAACAATAAAACAAAGTTTTTTATGATCAAATTTTATTCTCAAAGAAAACACAATCAAAAGTTTTCTTAGAATGGTATTTAGCATAGCATGGCACTCGGCATAATGCAACTTTGGATTCTTTGCAAAAATAACGAGTATCTCGACGTTTGCCTTTTTTAGAGCACAACTTGCACTTCCTCTGTGGCTTTTGCTTTTTTGCTGTTGGAGGCAATTCTTCTAAAATATGAAATTTGAAGCCACCACGAAGTCGATGTGGAGCATCGACTCCTGCTGATGAGCGTGGTGGTGGAGCGTCATCATTTTCATCATCACTAATATCTTGGGATGTTTGGCATAATCGTAAAATAAATGCCACGCAAAATCATACTTTGACTTCCAGTCTTTGCTTTGTACAACATGAGAGCATTTGGTACACAGAGCTCTATTAGGTAAAAAAAAACTTTTTTGGTCCATTTCAAAGTCTTTCTAGTACAAGGATAGTACGATATCTTTAGTCTACATGATCGACACCAGACATATGCTCATTGTAATCACAAATCGCCAATGGCTTTTCCACCTCTTCCATCGCACCTCCTTCTCCTTTTTTCCGCCTTGTTATGGAGATAACAGAGCTGTCATGCTTAGCGCTGATTGCTTTCGGTTTGAAGAACGCTAGGATTAAATTTTGCATTATGTCTCTTATTCTATTACTAACTCTTTCTATTCTTTTCTCCTATCATCAAAGCTCAGCATTTGAGAACCCTCAAAGCCTTTGCAAAGTCTCGTGTTCAAAATGTCTTGTGACATTCGTACATACACGCTCCAATGCCTTTCGCTAAATAGGCGTTTTAAAACGTTTTTAGCACCGAACGTATTGCAGCTATTACAAAGACGTTCGGGAACGTCCAAACGCACCCTGCGCATTTTCTCTAAAGACGTTCCTGAACGTCCTATCGCACTGAAAGTGTTAACAAAAAATCAATCGAAAATGACCCACTGCGTGATGTTATTTCAAAATGAAAACTTACAGATTTAATTAATGGTTACAACGCTTTAAACTGCTGATGGATTGCAAAATAAAGTTAAAAGAAAAACATATAACAACCCATCATTAATTAACTAGTCCATAGTACAAAAAACAAAAACATTTTACTGAAGTGGAAAATCGCTTGCGTTTTAAAAAGATTAATCAAAACTTATTAAGGTTTAAACAAGAATTTTAATTTTAAGGTAAAAACATAATATACTGTAAAATTTAAATAAAAACCTTTTTGCATGATATCGAATCATTCCAAAATAACACAAAACATTGCCCTATTTTAACGTGCATTTTATCTCATAATCCGATTGCCAAATCTTTTTGCAGTGATTGCAGAACTTAATGGCTTGTTTCAGCAATTCGTTGTCGTTTACCAGTTTTTCCAACAAAGGATTCGTAAATTGTTCAGAGTTTTCGAATCTGAATACGGTTTGTTTTTTGAATGCGAGCATGGCAAAAGTTAGTTGGAAATAAAACAAGGCGATGCATTAAAAATTTTGCTGACGAAACGTTTGGTAAGTGGACTGGTGAACAGCCAATTTTTCAGGGTAAATCGAAAATAGAATGTTTTAGGTAGTTATTACTTTACTAAATTTGGACGTTTTTAAGAAATCAAATGTACTTTGCACGAATCGCAGAAAAATGTATCTTCTTCCCATTGGACAGCGCCGTGTGAATTTTGTTCTTGTGAGTGATTAAGTAATGTATTTTTGTTGATTTCAAGTTTAACCTTCTAAAGTTTCTTTTCTAACTTGAAAATTTCTATATTTAGATTATTGCCAACCAACAAATGCTGCAGATATAATTTTTGCGCTTGATTCTTCTTCATTAATTGATGATTATAACTGGAATATTATGAAAGAAATAATTAACGAATATATTGAGTAAGAAATTTATACAATTCAAAATATTAGTTTTGCAACCAATTGTGTTTTACCATTAAACTTGAATGGCTGAAACAGTCATTCACAGAAATAAAACTACGACAGTCTTTTGTGAAACAACAGTAACCGCAAGAACTAGAGCCCGTTAACGTCAATACAATAAAAATTTTTAGGGTTTTATTACATCTTAAAACTTACCCAACGTTAGTTTTGGTTGCTCAAAAGTCATTTTACGGAGTTTTATTGGTCAAAATAAAGTCAAATTTTTTCAAAAATTTACTACATCAAATTTCATACAAAAACTCATTTCTTTAATTTTGCAATTTTTTAAGCAGCTTTAAGTGCTTTTTAATATTTTTTTTGCAATATACAGTTATACACTGTATATTAAGTATTCCAAAATTTTGGGTTTGCAGTCTTTCAGCGTCAATCTTAAAATGTTTCGCCCTTTATCTCTTTTTAAATTCTAAATCAACAATATAAATTTTACATGTTTTACAACATTCCACCAACATGGGGCCTATCCTGAAAACGTCTTTAGCCCCCACTTCATGGTACGCAATTTTCAATTTAAGTATCCCTCATCAATATTAAAAGTTTTAAACTGGTGGGTCATTTTTATAATACGAAGCATCGACGAGGTCGATGTAACCAACCTCCAGGGTCAAAAAGCCACACAATTGGGTTTCCTGCATTTTTTAACTACCTAGGTTTAAAAGCTACGTTTAACGCACGAAAAACTCAATAGAATAACGAATTTTTTGTTTTCACTTGGATTTATAGTAAAATTTGCCTTTTAATTTTTGAAATTGAAGCCAAAAGCTAGGTAACGACCAAAAAAGGTCTTTACTTAACTCTCAAAATTATTTTATGTAAAGAAGTCGTTTTTGTATGTTTTAGTTAGTACGTCGTAAATTTATGCAAGTTGGAAACTTTTTATCTTTATGATAAATATGTTTACCAAGTTGAAATTCGGTAAAAATAAAATACCCTCATGTACTTGAAAAGAAAAAGTGTCTCAAAATACTTGTTTGTTACAAAAAAAAAGGTCCGTTAGCGTGGCCGAGTGCCATATTGATGGCAAACGTGATCGACCTGGTTGCAATTAAAACCTCTTTGAGTCAATTCGTTGTGTTCTTGGAAAAGACTCTTAACGGCATTTTTTTCTTCTTGAACGTCTTAGAGAGCAGTTCTAAAATCAATATATCGTTATTAAAGGATAAGAACAAATTTTTACTTTTACGGCACTAAACTCATAATAGGGTCAAGGCTAAATTGGTAGGATTATACACTAATTTTTTTTAATTATTGTTAATTTGCTTAGTTTTAGTAAGCGCGCTTATAACCGGTTCTGATTCACCAAATAAAAGGCTTGTCAGCTTAAATAACTTTGACTTGTACCAAGGCCTTCCCAAAAAGGGCCTTGCTTGAACTCATATTAAAATTAAGCAATACAAAATATACTTTTCTTTCGGATGGTTAAAAGCTTTTTCAAATATTGGTCCTCATTGCACTGAAAAAATTTTATATTTCCAAACTGTGACAATGTCTGTTGTTAGTAAAGTTTAGTTTTGTAGAGAAAGTATTTAAAACCTTTAAAAAAAATTGAAAGTGAGTTTTTTCCAATCAAGATTAAACGAAAAATTACTATTTTTTTATGGAGTTAATCAATTATTTGGTTTTAGTTTAATTGCAACTACAAATATTTACTGAAACCTTTGAATGTATTACAAAGCGTATCTACAGGCCAAGGTTTAAAATATGGTTCTTCTTAACATTGAATCAAAATTTTATAAATATGGATTTTGACAATGTCGTTAAAGATTCGCTTAAAAAACCAAAAAAAGTTAATACAGGTAATATGTTCAAATTTTTGACGCGATTTTGAATAAATTTAAGTGCATATAATTAGGGGGGAGAGCGTCACCGAAAATTTGCCCCGAGGTGTCAAGTTGACTTAGGTAGACTCTGACTTTATGTTTTATATGTTTAGAGTAAATCTAAATTGAAATGTTTGTAAACAACAAATAATAAATTTTTTTACAAGCTGTAGTATCTTCGATCAATTAACTGCGACATAAACAATGATTTTCCAAAGCCTAACCAAGATAACTGTATTGAAAATATAGTATTTCAACTTTGGTAATATATTAATATCTCATCTTGTCCACGTGTAGAATAGAATTTTTAGGAATAAGCAAACCCGAAGTTGTAAGGGTTTTGTTCAGTTTAGCTTATTTGTTTCAAAGTTGATAAAGAATTAATACACAATTTGCAATATTAAAAATAGTTAAGTTTTAGACCACAATTTGTCAACATTGTAAATGGGGTAGAGACCAGAAGATCCCTAAAGTCAGCCTGCAACCGTTTTTTTTTTTTTTTAATCGACTATATTAAGCCAGCTAATTACAATTGCAATTAAGCCAGTTAATTACAAATAAATTGCAATCGAAGTAAGATCATAATAAAGAAAAAACAAGAAAATTTTTTAATTAGGAGAAAGAAAAAAAGTAGAAAAAAAGCAACACACCTAACACGGCTAGAGAAATAATTTTTCTTTTCTTATTTAACGTTATATTGTGTACTGTAAATGAAAAGAATATATCAAAAAGCAACAACAAATTCAGAGACAGAGACACTTAGAGCAGCTTTAGCATAGATTATAAGCTTTTGGAAGATAGAATTGGGGCCGGAGCTTTACCTAGTTTTAAGGGTTTAAGCACAGCAGTAAATTCTCTTTGAGAGAAATTCTCAAAAATATTCAGTAGGTTTTGGTGTTGTAGCTTTTCAAAGGTTAGGCATTTTTGGAGAAACAAGTCGAGATGACTTGGGATCAACAGCCTCGTATTTCGCGTATCTGACTAACTGAGAGGAAATAACATTAGCTGAAGCGGGCAGTGACGAGGAGAGTGTCGTGACCTACCAGTAAGGCTGTTCAATTTACAGCATGCTTTAAAAGTCGACGCTTCAAACTGCTTCGGACTATCAATTCCTGCGTTTCCTGTCAAGTCTGGTAAGTAAAGCTGTAACAGTCAAACTCGATTCGTGTCCCTCAGGAGATTGAGAAACATAGTTGGAAGGGTTTACAATCTGCATTCCAACATGAAATACAGTTGTTTTGATATCCGCGTGGGATAGTCTTTTTGACTACTCTCTTGATGATGTTACACAAGTCCTGGTAAGCCGCATTCATATCAAGTGAATCAGGTGGCAACAAAGTCTTTTTAAATTTATTCTTTAAAGCAAAGTAGTGAAACCACTTAGTCTTACGAGATTTTTATCGCTTAACACCACTGACAAAACAAACCCTGAAGCCAAGGTTAATGTTGTGACAAAGGAAACCTTTCAAGATCACTTCTATCAGGTAAGCGATTGAAAGAAATTACAGTAGCGAAGGCTATATCTGGATTAGCGCCAGCGTTTAAGCGGCCAGAGTAAAAGCTAGAAGCATCCTTAGCTTTGTTTTGAGGAAAAATTATTAATGCTTAAATACTTGGCCATCCAGTCAAGAACTCACAGCCTGCACTGTTGTTGTCATAGCTCCAATCAACATGGCGACAGTTGAAAACTTCCGCATAAAGACAGGGATGAGGAAACACTGGGAGATCTAGGAATCGCAGTCAAGTTGTCAGACGTTGACTATTTTATAACTATTAACGTCTGATCCGAAACCGCATACATTAGTCGCTTGTGCGCAAACGTGGCAAGGCCGTGTTTTCTGCTTAAGAATGACCCAACTAGCTAAAAGCTTGAAAGTACTAGGTTCTCTGCATTAGTCCTGTAGTAAAATAACGAGTGCTTCAGACAGTAAAACAAGATAATTAAGAAAGTTCAACTTGCTTGCAGAGAGGCCTTTGATGTTCAGGTTGAGAATAATGGGCCTTCAGAACTTGTGGCATGTGCCGTAAAAGAGAAGTTTTTTCCAAGCATGCCGCATCCTAAAAAGAATGTTTGCCAGTTAGCAGACCCTCGCCGATCATCGGGATGGTTTCGTTTTGTTTTTCCAGTTTGGGTTTCGGTCTGTTATATATAGTTAACACGAGCAGAAGTACTCACGGCCCAAGTTGCGAGAAACCAACTGCCATCTGTACAGAAAACTTGATAACAATGAATCCAAGGCTCAGAAAATTGTCATACCAGATACAAAACTGAAGAAGTGTCGGATCACATGAAAGTCGCCACAGCACAATTTAAACATTGCACAGACAATGATTTTTAAACCAAAATCAATTTTATTGTTTTTTTTGCAATAATTTTTTATAAACTTTGATTTTACAGATTTTTTTGTGGTAAATTTTTGTAAGATCTAAGACTTTTTCTGTTTTGGTTCAGATACAAGTATTTTTCGAAACTCTTTTAAACGTAATAAAATAGTGACTTAACTGTAAACAAAAAAAAATCCTGCAAGAAATTAAATCAGTTGCATTACTTTCTGAACGCCCCTTTTATTTTAAAAAATTGTTCGAACGCATTAATGATTACATGCAATTTTGCATAAACCTGAAATAAATTATATAATAGTTAAAGTTATATAAAACTCTTTTTAGCATGTTTCAAGATTCAACAAACAATTCGAGGTTTTCTATATTTTGCTACAACAATGTTGTCGACAATTCATCGCGAATTCTTCTCAACTCTTATTTGAACAATAAAAGTTCTCTATTTGAAGCAATTGATCAAATTCCTTACAATAAATCATCCAAGCAAATGGGTGAGTTTGTTCTGAGAGATGGAATGCTCGCTCGTTACAGTAATAAACTTATCATGGTCAATGCAACAGAAAATAGAATATGACTTATAACTTCAAACTTTTCCATCGAAAAAATCATACTTAAATTTTTTTGGGAGTGAAAAAACATATATTCTCTTAATAACCATCCTTAAAAAATTGAAACAATACACAGTTGGACAAAAATTTAATTATCTAATTTACCAAAAAACTTTTTTGATTTTGGTTGTAGGCTTTTTTTTGACACTACAAATAGTAACAAAATGGCAGACTCTGCATATAAAACCAAGGTTTTCTGTATTTTAGAAACCAAAACAGGACGTGCAGTTCAATATATAAATGACGTCATACTGAAACAAGAAAATGGCGACCAACCAAACGTAACAAACATCATCACGATCATCACTGTCCGAACAGCAGAAGACAAAGATCTGCTTATTAAAGAATTAGAAAAGTTGAAACGATATGATACTTTGGTCAGTTAGATAAAATTACTTGTAATTGTGTTTTCGTGTATCCGCGGGACCGAATTCAAACATTTACAAACAAATTCAATCTTAACTTAAACTTTTTCAAACAAAAAGTTTCTTTTGTGACACGGCATAGAGAGTGAACCTTAAAAACAAAATTTTTTTGGCTTTTTTTAACTCTACTATGGAGTTTCAAATTTAATTCACCCAGGACAAGCCTGTCAGCCTTTAACCATTGCGGGCCAAATTTTTATCATCAAGTTTATCATGGTCCGAGTAGAAAAAGGTCTTCACTTTATTTTCAATTGTTTTTTTTTAGAATCAAATTGAAGATGTTTTGGTCTTTACTTTAATTTTTAAGCGTATTTTTTATTAACTCCCTTAATTTCCGTAGTTGAGTTTGCGAATTTTGATGAAGTTTAAATAAAGTATAATTATACGTTATTTTTTTAAATACAGCAAAATTTCTGTTAAAATGAATTTAATTGTATTCCATTCAGTATCAGTTTTGTGCACCACTGGAAAGGTTGAGAAGTATTACAATAGTTCAAGCAATTTTGAAGTCAATTGGGCTTCTGTTTAAAAATTTCTTTGTGGAAGAGTTGAGCAGCTCTGATTCAGGATGTAACAATAATTTCTCAAGATTCGTCAAATCATCAAATCATCCCAAGAATATCATAAGCCGTAGTTGTTCTATATATTAACATCGTCAATTGAGGACCAAAAAAAATCAAAACTAAATATTTAACTGTAAATTTTAAGACTTTTTTTTGTTTTACTTGATCTTCTAGTATTCCAAATAATATAGCTCTTTTATATATGTTCCAGTGCTTAACCCTTTGAGTAACGGTAATGCATTTTTTTAGAAAATTTTGATTTTTTTTGTTTTTATTCTACTATTGGTGCACATTGAACAAAATTTAATATTTTGTTTGATGTTTTTTTGAAGGGGGAATTTACCCAAGGTGGTTAGTGCTGCTAATCACTGCTACTCTATGATCTCAAATTGCTTTTTCATAAAATTAAATCATAGCAATGTTAATCGCTTCATTTTATTAAAAATGCATTTGAAAGGTAATTGCACAAAATAAAACTTATTATAGCAAGTTCTATCGATAGCAGAGTCAAAACGCTAAGTCTCTCTTGGGACATGGAGCTTTGCAAAAAGTTTTTGATCAGTTTGAGTTTAGAAAAAGTCCTTTCCGCCGTAGCAACTGTTACAGGTACTGTCATATGCATCATGTATGCTGTACAAACGTCAGGATAAGTTGTGGCAAGTGATGCATTTTCGACAATCAAAAAAGAAGCCATCTATTTAGCAGATTTTAAATGGGCAATCTTCTCTAAACTACACTTGATGCAGAGCATTTGGCAAGGAAACAACAAAGAGACGTTATCAAAATATTTGTTAGAAAATTTTCTTGCTTCAGCCTCAAGATCCATATAAGAAGTATTTGATAGAAAGTTGGTTCCAAAACTTGATATGGCGTCAGCACTAATTTCATTTCTTCAAAGCGATTAATTAGTTGATAAAAAAGTATGTCTATCATCATAAGAAACACAGTTACGCAAAGTTGCTTCTTAGGATCGCTTTACTTTATTCTTTCGGATATTTCATCAAAGTCAACTTTTATTTTCGTTGCTTTTTTGTTTAAAAACTGCCTTGGAAAATCCCATGTAGAAGCCAGGCCCGGAGCAGACGGTGCGCCACACCAGGGCCCGTAAGAGTCTAGGAAGCCCATGTATATAAAAGTTTAAAATTGAAATGGGCAATAATACATGAACTTTTTGTTGCTGCTTTGAAGTTGAAAGGTATTTCTATCTGCACTGCCACGATCAAATTTTGCAGAAATATTTTGGAGAAGGCATTTATACAGGAAAATTTTGCTCTAATGTCCAACATGATGTCAAACTTGCAAACGTTTCAGAATGGTAAAAAGTAGTACAATGCCCAAGTGTAGCCGTTTGACTTGGTAGTAGAACGGTAGCATAAACAAAGAAATAAGATTAAGGAATTACAGGAGCGTGTTGAAACTTGTTATGTTCAAAATAGCAGAAAAGTATTCCAAAGAAATCAGTCGTAAAGAAGATTCTGTGCAAGAAATCAATCACATAATAATGATTGACAATGCCAATTTTGTTAGAAAACAGTTGGCTGCATTGGAACTGTTAAATGCTTTGGCAAAGTACAGATTAAAAAGTATATTTTCCAACCCGAGTGTCAGTTTGAGGATGCTCCTTACAGCACCAGCCACAATAGCATCAGCAGAAAAAAGCTTCATCAAGCTTTAGCTCATCAAAAATTATCTCATGTCTACCATGGGTTAGGATCGCATGACAAACATGGCTAGGTTCAGTATTGAGTTTGACATTGCAAAAAAAAAACTTTAACAGTGTAATTCGTAGTTTTGTCAAAAAAAGGCACGCAAGGTAACGTTGTTTTAATAAAATAAGTTAATCGCTGGAATGTTTTCTGTCATGTATGGTAATTGTGTTTTCTCTAATGCTTTGGCAATGGGTGATAGAAGTCATATGGGTCGGTAGCTTGTGCCAATGTTGTGGTCTTTGCTTGGTTTTGGAATGGGGATGATTGTGGCACGTTTCCAAAGTTGGGGCATTGTGTTAGTGTTTAGGGCAGAGTTGTACATGTTTGTGTAGGTATTTGAGCTGTTTGATGTCTATGCCACCAGGTCCAATGGAATTGTTGTTTGTACTGTTTGAAGATAATTCATAAATTTTCGGAAGAAAAATACCTTAAAATGGGAGTTGGAACCTTTTCCGACTATACATACGCAAAAACTTTAAAGTGTCCTTCAGCATTACAAACTCCATCAACTTTAAAAAAACTACCGAAAGTGAGGATGCTAAAAATTAACAAAATTAAAGAATTTGTAAAGCGTGACAAAATCAATACTTTTGATAATTTAAATGCCAATCATGCACCATCCGAACAGAACTACCACAAGACAAATGATTACATAATTTTTTACGAGATTGTATATGACAAAAAAAGTGGATTTTCCAGAGTTGAAAAAAAGTATTAAAATACCTGTAGGTTTTGGTTTAAAAACAACTAGCAAAAAGAACCTAATCGCACGCTATTCTTTCGATGTTTAAATGTCAAACATTTCCGTACCGGTATTTATTTGATTGCATTTGTTGATGTTGTTTTATGTTAACTCTTTACGGCGGGAGTCACAATACGAGATCGTGTCACGTGACCTCAGGTGAGCAGAAAAACTAATTAGGCATACTTTTCTGGATCAAAATTTCCTGAAAAATCTTTGAAGCTGATTGTTTACGTCACAAGGCCAAAGCACATGCGCACGCTCATTTGTATACGGCTGTGCCTTGCTGCGAAGCCAGAATTCATAATCAGCCACGATAAAAAGCATCTAAAAGCCCGTAAAAAACGGTATAGAGATAATTAGTTGTTCAATTTAATAAATAATATTTTAGCTAATCAGGTCGCAATTATGAAAGATAAAAACGACATTGTCACATATTTTGACTCTCGTCTTGACAGAGATTCGAGACAATTATTCTATAGTGCCATTACAATTACAATTACTCTATACTGTCTTATAACTAGATATATTTGCTACATCTGCTCATCGGCGTGCGCGATGCGCAATGCCGTTTCTATCTGTGCATTTTTGCATTTGGTAGAAGCCACAAACCTTAAAAAATACGTCCTTCAAAAAGTAAATTTACAGCACTTACCGCTGTGTGGTGAATTTAGCAGGCAGCTTTAGATTTCTGTCATGCCTATAAATAAAAAGCTACTAATATATATACATATAAAATTTAAAGTGACAGTAATATTTAGTCATCTCTGCAAGCAGGTCGAGATAATTGCTTCACAGTAGCTGTATTTAGAGCGCCTCAGATGCTTTTTTGTAAGAGGGATAAATATAAAAAAATAAATTGACTGCTGTGCCTTTGTGTTTGAAAATGCTTTATTGCATATTACACGAAATGCATAAAAAAACTGAGTGATACATTTCTATTTGCTGAAGTTAAAAAATTTAAATAACCCAATTGAAAATATTTTTGTAAAACATAATACTGGAGCAGTTTTATGCTTTAGCAAAAATACATCAGTCGATCAAAATTTGTTACATAAGGATTTATTGAGTGACAGGAAACTACGTTACTCTACTGAACAAGCTAAAATAAACTGTGAGCTTGACATTTCTTATTCTTTATATATTGTCACGAAAATAGCCGAAACTTTTTTTCTTGTTCAAAGTCAAGGCGAGCAAAGATTCAAACAATGGCACGCAAGCTTACGCACGCAGATAAAGTTCAAAATATGGCTGTTCTAATACTTATTGTAATGATAATAATATAATGTAAAAAAGATTAATTCGTTTCCACGCGCCAAAAGAATAACTTATTTACCTGTTTACTGCTGGAGCTGCTTTGAAGTCCTGGTTACGTGACTTCCTTTCTTCCTGTTTGCGCCGACTCAAAATTCCCAAGATCTGGAGAAGAGCGCTTGTGGTCGCGATCCCAAAACCAGCAAAGCCCGTGGGGGACCCAAAGAGTTATCGACCGATATCTCTGCTCTGTGTCCCCTACAAGATCCTCGAGAGGCTTATCTACGCCCGCGTTGAACCATTAATCGATCCACTGCTCCCTAAAGAGCAGGCTGGGTTCCGACGCGGGAAGTCAACCGTAGATCAAGTTGTTCTGCTAACCCAGAACATCGAGGATTCTTTCGAGGCTAAAAAGAAGGCCGGTGCCGTATTTATCGATCTGACAGCTGCTTATGACACTGTCTGGCACCGTGGCCTTACCTGCAAGCTGCTGAGACTACTTCCGGATAAGCACATGGTCAAAATGATCATGGAGCTTGTCCGAAATCGAAGTTTCACCCTTACCACCGGTGACAGCAAGCAAAGCAGGCTACGCCGTCTTAAAAACGGCGTTCCTCAGGGATCGGTCTTGGCTCCCCTCCTATTTAACATCTATACGTACGATCTTCCTTCCATGATTTCCAGAAAGTTTGCTTATGCTGATGATTTAGCATTGTTGCACTCTTCTGGAAACTGGAAGGACTTGGAGGGGACATTAAGCCAAGACATGTCCACACTGTCAGCGTATCTCCAGACTTGGAGGTTGAAGCTCAGTCACACTAAGACGGTGACGACAGCCTTTCACTTAAACAACCGAGAGGCCAAACGTGAGCTAAAGGTCTACAACAATAGTAGACTTTTACCGTTCTGTCCAACCCCTACATACCTTGGGGTAAAACTGGACAGATCGCTCACGTTTCGTCACCATTTAGTGGCATTGCGCAAAAAACTATCATCGCGCGTCACACTGTTGAGGCGACTCGTGGGCTCGGGATGGGGTGCTGGTGCTAAAACACTACGCATAGCCACCTTGTCTCTAGTCTACTCAACAGCTGAGTACTGTGCGCCAGTCTGGTGTCGCAGTGCTCACACGCGTCTCATTGACAGTGTCTTGAATGACGCCTTGCGCATAGTTACTGGATGCCTGCGTCCCACTCCAACGGACCACTTACCTGTACTTTCAGGCATCCAGCCAGCTGAGCTTCGCCGACTGGGAGCGACACTCTCCTTGGCTTACCGTGGATCTCTGGACCCCGATCATATTTTGCATGGTCTTTTAAGTGGGTCCTCAGATACTGGCCAAGTGAGACTAAGATCCAGACGCCCGTTTGTGCCAGGTGCGCGGAATCTCTTGGACAATCTTGCCAGACTTGGCATCCGCGCCTCTGAATGGACAAATCATAAATGGAACGCGGAGTACTGTGAAAGTGCTTCCAGGCTCCGTGCTTTTGTGCCCGGGACCAGTGTCAGGCCTGTTGGGATGGGCTTACCCCGAGCAGCTTGGGTTAAGCTCAACCGCCTGCGGACTGGTGTTGGGCGATTCCATTCGTCCATGCACAAATGGGGTCTCGCTCCTTCACCGAATTGCGAGTGTGGCGCCTCAGAGCAAACCGCAGACCATGTACTAACAATGTGCCCCATACATCGGGCACCACATGGAGCACGCGGTCTGACGGTTTTGGATGACGAAACTCGATGCTGGCTTAATAACATCACTGCCAGCATCTGATCCAGGCAGTGCAGCAGTCTGGGGTAGTAAAAGGATAAACCCTCGGCCCCAGTTCTGTTTGTGTCTGGCCTGGAGTGGATGCCCTTCAAACGACGACGACGACGACGACGACCTGTTTACAATATACCTGGTATATCATAAAATAAAACCATTTCTTCCAAGAGTAAATGAAACAAAACATAACAAGTAATTTACATTTACATAACTTTATATAGCATAAAAATTTACATAACAATATATATTTAATAATACATGTATTTTTTTTCCTTGACCCATATCACTTCTCGCTTTTATTGGATCCATGATATAGGGATAATGAAGAGAAAAGAATGTTTTGTACAATAAAGTTGTGAATGCACAGCGTAACAATGGGTGTACTGTAACTCGTATGCTGGTGAACAAAAAAAGTTGTTGGAGAACCGAATTTTAGTTCGAATTAACTCAAAATTTTTAACTCAAAATTTCTGTTCTCAAACCGAATTGTTCAAATTCCGAGACGTTCGTAAACCGAGGTTTGACTGTATAGTTATTTGCGTTAAAAAATAATGATACTTGTGGAATAAATAATATGTAGTTAAATTAATCAAGCAAATAAATCAAATAAATAATACAAATCCTGTGCATCACACAAGAAAAAGAACTCAAAATAGAAAAAATGCAAGTATAGATATTTGCATTTATTAACGGTGAGGGAAGGCAAGTATTGTAAAAGATTTAAAAGAAAAAAGGAAAAAATCTACAAAGCAATGAAAAGGCTACGAGAAAAAATTGTATAAGGTGAAAAAGTTAAATGAGTAAAAAACAGCGCGAAACAATACTAAGAGATATAAGCGAATTAAATAACGAACAAAAAAGGTAATTTATTTAATTTGAGTTTGTGGCGACGTGTTCCGGTAAGTTTCGATCGTTTGTTGAGTGTTGTTGGATCGATAGTAATGATCTTACTCAAATAAAATAATTCTAATATTAAAATAAAATAATTACTCAAATTAAGCTGCTAACAATTATTGAAAAATTTTTTTAATTTAAATTTGTTTTTATTGCGACACTTCCCATTCAGTTCCAATCTTTTATTCGACATGGTGGTAAGGTCCGCTCGGAGAATGAAAAATTTTTCTGCAAAGCAGAGGTTGCACTATCTAGCTCCCGGATAGCATTTAAGCTCCTAGCCAACCCTAATTGAGGACTTTTATCACCAAGCTTATGACACAACACAAAATGGAAAAGTTTAATTTGGGATATTCATTAAAAAACATTCCAGGACCAGGAAAACATCACTACCTCAAATGTCTGCTGAAAAAACTCGGCAGCTTTATCAGACGTCTAAGATGGCAAGTTTTCTATTTCGACAACCAAAAAGACAGTGACGTAGCTGAAGACAACAGGAACACCTACGGCTTTAAATCAGAAAGAAATCTCCCTTAATACAGCGATCTCGCTAGATTTGAGTCTGACTTGTATCAAATGGCCCTCTTGATAAATTTTAGACGAGTTTCAAATCCCTTTCAAGCCCAGCTGGAAAAGGACGCAAATGCTATCAACACGTTCACAACCCTGTACGTCCCTGCTAATAAAACCACTAATCTCTACAAGGTCGAAGTCAATGATTACGAAAAATTGCTGCAGAACAGCATCACCATTAAATATCGGAAAACCAGAAAAGATACAGCAAAAAAACACATAGGCCAAATATATTGCAGAACAACTTAACTGGATGATAGAATTGAACAAGTAGCTGAACTAAAAAATTCATTACATTAAAGGATCACAAACCAACTTTTCCGAACAATATTAAATGTAGATTAATAAACCCAGCCAAGTCCAACCTTGCTAGGGTAAGTAAACAATTCTGCAAGAAATCAACAACAGAATACTACAGTCTACCGGTCTACTCCATTAACAAGGCACTCTCGCAGCAATTCCGTGGCTTAGGAACTTTCCTAACAAGGAAAGATGCAAATTTTTAACATTTGATGTAATTAATTTCTACTCCTCCGTTTCGGAAAAACTGCTTGATGACGCCATTATTTTTTTCTCCGAATGGTTCGTAGAAATCAGTATGGGTTTCTGTGACGGAGTCGAAGTATGCGAGTTGGTTGGCCTGTTTATCCTCCACCAATTACCTCAGCTTGTGGGTGTCAAGAACATTGGTCATTATAGAAACGACGGTTTGGCCATGCTAAAAAACACTTCGGGTCCTACCTCGGAGCGTATAAAAAAAAATATTATCAAGCTATTACACCAGTACGGCCTAAACATCACAGCCGAAGCCAACCTTGTCCAAACCAATTTTCTCGATGTTACCTTCAACTTGAAGTCGGGAAAATATTGGCCCTACCACAAGGCTAACGATCAACCACTTTATGTCCACCAACATTCAAACCACCCGCCCGCTATAAAGAAACAAATTCCATCGATACTCTCTGATCGCCTTTTCTTGCTCCTGTGCAACCGCGAGGAATTCGCCAGAGTTATCCAGGAGAACGGAGAGACTATGCGCAGAAGCGGACATTCCAGTGAGTTGTAGTACATCAGCACACCCGGCCCCCATAAGAGAAAAGCCAGAAAACGTAACATAGTGTTGTTTAACCCACCCTTCAGCGATCATGTAAAAATTAACACTGGCAAGATTTTTCTTTACCTGCTTGCCAAACGCTTTCCTTCCCATCATCGCTTGCACAAGATCTGCAATAAAATAATGTCAAAGTGAGCTATAGTTGTATGCCCAACTGACAGCTATAATATCCAAGCATAACCAAGTGCTTTTTACTCACTGAAGCGAGCCTGCCAACACTGTGCCACCTTGCAACTGCAGGGCCAAAGCGAGCTGCCCGATGAAAGGGCTATGCCGCGAAAGCTCCATAATCTACAAAGCCATTCTAACATCAGATAGTATTTCCAATAAGCAAGAATTAATATGGTTGCAGTAAAACCAAATTTAAAACTAGCTTGCAAAACCATACTCAGAGTTTAAATATCGGCAAAAGTGCATTACCACCGACCTGTCTGAAGCTCTTTGGCAAGCTAAAGACTATTGGTCGTTTTATTTTAATTGCGTTGGACACATCTCATTTTTCATAAAATTGTATTATTTATAATTAAATTTATTGAATCAAGCGAATCTAATCCATTAGGTTTACATCATTAGAGTTACAGAGTAAGCTGGTTTAGAAATCAAAAATTTACAAACCAAGTTTATTTTATTTTGAACCAAGAACAAGCTTCGATTCTATCAATTAGTTAGTTTAGAGCCATTTGTCCGTAAAAGCAGACCTATTTAATATAATTGTTTCAATGCAAACAACCTAAAGGATCTAAATAATAATGCTTCTAGTTATTTTTTAAACATTTCCTGGCTGTTTTTAATCTAAGAAGAAAGATGAATAATGCACATGTTTTTTTCATGTAAAAAAATCAAAACGAGTTTTTAAATTTAACAAGTAGTGAAGCAAAGTTTTTAAAACTATTTGAGATAAAATAAAAGCGAAAAAAAACTGCATGATTAGCGCATGATATAAAAAGTTTCATTTTTCCTTTTAATTTTAAAAATTTTAGGTTTACGTCATTGGAATCGAGCCAAGAGGAGACAAAAAACTAATGAATGAGTCACAATTCGATGAAATCAAACACTTTTCTTCTCAGGTTTACATTTCAAAAGGAGGTTTTGAAGAACTTGAAATTATACTGAAAAGTAATTAATTGTTTGTCAAGTAGTTTTCGTGAAACAAGTTCATAAAACATTAATTTTCATAAGCTGTCCATATTTTCATTTTAGCTTCTAAAAATTATTACTTTTGAAAAGTATCAATACATAGGCTTCTAAAAAATAAGGAAACCACATGTTTGTAATTTTTCTAATGCTTATAGTTTTTGTAATTTAAGTTTGTTTTTTTGTAGTTTCGTTAGCGAGGTTATATTTTTATACCATAAAATTCTTAATGAAAGCAGCCATATTGGATTAAACATCTTTTTTAATTGGTTTATTTACATTATTAAAGAGAAAACAAAAAACAAAGAATTGAACAAATGTTTTTGGCTAACTTCAGCCTTTATCGGGTTTCGTATTTAATACAGTCTTTCCTGACTTTACTTTGATTTAAATAGAGGATCAATTATTTGTAAACGCTGACAAAGTAATTTTATAATCTATACACGACGAAGACAGATTTTTTAGAATTGTAAACACAATAGCGGTAGTTAAATGAAGCAGAAAAAAACAAGCAGATTTTAAATACTGTAATTCAGGGGTGTTCAAAGTCCGGCCCGCGGGCCAATTACAGCCCGCAATGAATTTTCATACGGTCCGCGCCTATGGTCGCACAATGTGTTATTTTTGGCCCGAAGACACACATATACCAATCCAACTTTCAAGTTTCTTTTTTAGCACTAATAATGGTGGAGCGCTTTTTGATAAGTTTAGACACGAAAAGAACTGGCAAAATAAAGTTGGGACCATTATGGTACTTGTAAACTAGATAGGCGCACAGACAATTATTTTTTTATTTTTCCAATTTCAAGTGAGTTTTGTGCCCAAATTGCGTTTTTTTGCTCGTTTTTGTTTGTCGCAAACGCATAAACTAGACAGAAAACTGAGCAACATATGGTAAATCTGGAATGTATGACATCATTACGTTCCCATCTCAACCGGAAAAACAAATCAACAAGCCCCACCCCACCCCGTTAACTCCTAACCACTCGTTTTCACTACGACCAAAGCCTGAGTCTTTTTAAAATTGATAGAAGAAGACGGCCTTAACAAATGTCATATCCAGGCAAGAAAATTTAAGATTTGTGTTGTCAGGTGTATTAATTTAAATCCGTCATAATATAGCTGTATAAAATAATAATGTAGTCATTGCTAATATATCTTCAATGTGAATTACTTATCATTAATTTAATGCTTATCACTACCAAGAAAACGCATCTTTACCAGACTAGTTGTTCACTGAAATTCGATTGATCCCGTGCGCCCATCTACTTTACAAGAATTACTGTTATTACGTAAAAAGATTTTTTGTGGCACAAAATTTTAAAATAGCCTGAAATGTCGCTATAGACGTGGCCATCTATATAGACAAAACTCTTTGATAAAGAGAGGGGGTAGCCTTGAAAAAGGCTGTTTAAGAAAACTCAAACGTTTTCGTGTAGCTCTCATCAGGAGAAATCGCTACAATTAGTAAAGAACTGAAATGTCGAAATTATATTGAATAAGATTGTCGTTTCGCCGAGTAAGAAATTATACTGAAGCGCAGTTGATTAGAAGCATCAGCCACCAAGCGGTCGAAAAATGAAAAATTTTGTCGTTTCGTCGAGTTAGAAATGGAACAATTTTTATTGGACGGAATTTGAATGTTTAACTTGGCAAAATTATAGTTGTAATTTGAAGTCTGAAAAAGAATAAAATAAAACCAATATAATTATGTTGATAATTTAAGCCTATAAACGAACTCTTTTTGACGGCACAATGCAGGTTTGCTTGAGGTTATGTGGATGGATTCTAATACAGCAAGATGAAAATCAGATCTGGCTTTGGATAGAATTGAAAATTGATTATCACTGTAGTGAAGGGCGCAATTTGGATGTTTCAGAAGATGAGTGCCAATAGCCGAATCACAATTAGGTGTGGAAGAATTTATTTTACTTTTTCGCGTTGGCTGAATTCTTTCTTGATTGGTTTTGTTGCGGATAGTTTTCGGGACATGTTGGCGGATTCTGTCCTGCAGACGTTGAGAAGTTCTGCCCACATACCGGCATTCGCAGCGGCACACGTATTGGTATACGACCATGCTTAGTTGAGAAGCAGGCAGAACGTCTTTGTGAATTGCAGGAAGAATTCGTCTGGTGGTGAAAATAACTCGCGGTTGAACTGTTGAAAAACAATTTAGAATACTACTCTTAATTTTCTTTTCAAATATAACAGAAGTTTCACCAATCCACGGTAACTTCAAGTAAACGGGGCATCGTTGAGGACCTTCTATCGGATGCTTTTGAAATTGCAGGATTTTCTTTGAAATTCTTGCATTGATCACTGATTCTGGGTAACCATTTTTAAGAAATAAAGATTTAATAGCTACACGAAAACGTTTGAGTTTTCTTAAACAGCCTTTTTCAAGGCTACCCCCTCTCTTTATCAAAGAGTTTTGTCTATATAGATGGCCACGTCTATAGCGACATTTCAGGCTGTTATTACGTAATAATTGCGGAAACAACTAATTTTGTTTCAAAGAGTAGGGCCAGTAGATTATAGTGATTCATAGCGACAATCGAACAAAAGAAACAGAAAGCTTTTGTAAGTGAAATTGTCATGTCTACAGCAAATAAGAAAAGGAAAGTGGACAAAGAAGGACGTTGTTTTCGGGGAAGGTGGAAGTTACAATACTTTTTTACTGAAAGCAGAGAGAAGTGTGTTTGCCTAGTTTGCAATGAGACTGTTTCAGTGTATAAGAAGTATTATGCAAAGAGGCACTATGAGAAAAACATGCTAGCACATTCAACAAGCTATCAGAGGTTGATCGTGCAGAAACAGCGAAGCCACTGGAGGACAGCTTAGCCACCCAGCAGTTGTTCTTCAAACGAACTCACGAGTCAAATGAAAGCATTACTAAAGCAAGTCTTGAAGTGGCTTGTTAGTTGCAAAACACAGCAAACTATTTGCAAAAGGTAAGTTTGTTAAAACCTGTGTTATGAAAATGGCAAAACACATTTTCTCCAAACGAAGAAGTCGGCAGCGTGGTCGAATGGTTAGAGCGCCGGACTCGTGACCAACACGGTCTCGGTTCAAAACCCACTCGCGCCATTCTGTTGTGTCCTTGGAAAAGACACTTTACGGCACATTCCCCTGCTTGGTGGTGCTGGTAAGCAGTTCTAAATTATAGTAATATCTCTATTAAATTACAAGCGGACAGCAATATCTTGGTATCTCCGGAAGCAGGTGGGGGTAATTGCCTACCCTATGTATTAGCGCCTCCGTCGCTTTCCTGCGAGTCAGGAGGATAAATATAGAGATAAAAAAAATAAATAAATAAAAAAAAAAAGAAGGACTTCGCCAACCTTTGCCTCGTTCGGAATACTGTTGCACGGAGAAACAAAGAGCTGTCTGAAGATGTTCGAAGACAACTGGGAGAGAAGTCATTAAACTTTGATTTCTTTTCTCTGGCCTGCGTTGAAAGCACGGACCTATCGGACACTGCCCAATTACTGATTTTTTTTGATAGCGACATGAACATAAAAGAAGAGCTGTTAGACCTCAAAAGTCTCAAAGACCAAACAAGAGGAGCTGATCTATTTTATTATGCTTGTTCAGCTTTTGATGGCATGAAACTACCATGGAGCAAGGTCAGTAGGATCATAACAGACGGTGCGCCTGCTATGGCTGGTAAGCAAAGTGGACTGTCCAGACGTGTCTGTAAAAAAGTCAGTGATGAAGGAGGCGACGCTGTTAAGCTTCATTGAATCACTCATAAGCAAGTTCTTTGCGCCAACCATTTGCTTACGTCATGAAGCCAGTGGCAAAGGCAATTAATTTCATCCGGTCTAAAGCTTTATGCCACCGCCAGTTTAAGTAGTTCCTGCATGACATTGAAGCTGAATATGGAGATGTATTATATCACAACGATGTGAGGTGGCTCTGCAGCGATTTTTCTTGCCTAAAGGGGAAATCGAACAATTTTTAGTAGAAAAGGGATGGCCAATGCAAGAGCTGTCAGATACTGTGTGGATAGTAGAGTTGGCTTTTTTGTTTGATATAACAAAGCAGCTAAATGCACTGAGCATTAACCTTCAAGGGCAAAACGCAGTGGTCAGCGAGCTA
This sequence comes from Diplosoma virens, assembly GCA_963680785.1. Lineage (NCBI taxonomy): Eukaryota > Metazoa > Chordata > Ascidiacea > Aplousobranchia > Didemnidae > Diplosoma > Diplosoma virens. The sequence continues at coordinate 8,955,821 of OY796895.1, read as the reverse complement.
TACTCGCACGTAAAAGCTTTTAAAATGAAACTACAACTTTTTCAGAGACATTTGTGACAAACGGAGCCCTGCACAACTCATTTTCCAGCTTTGCAGGATGTTATTGTTGGTAGTACGTGTGTGGAGACAAAAAATTATGCAGAAGCCCTGATACCCCTTGCCAGTGATTTCAACGACCGCTTTTGGGATTTTGAAAAAATCTGCAGCTAGAGCTAATTGAGCTTCAGTGCGACAACAAGTGCCTCAACCGACTGCAACATCTTTCTCTCGTGCCTTTTTACCAGCAGCTCAATAAAAGCAAGTTTCCAGAAATACAAACGTTTGCAAAGAAATTATTGAGCTTGTTCGGCTCAACATATTTGTGTGAGCAGACATTTTTGGTTATGAACTTAAACAAGAATCGCTTAAGATTAAAACTGAGTGACTCCCACCTACGTGATATGTTACGCTTAAATAACACTACTCTCGAACCAGACTTGACCCGTATATTGGAATCAAGATCTCAGTTTCATCCTTTACATTAGCACAGCTGTGTTTTACTTTCTGAATGTTTCGATTTTTGCTAGAAGTGCAGATAATGTATTGTAGAACAAAGCGTTTTAACTTGTACGTTGTTTAGTTGTACAAAAATAACAACATAAAATTACTCCATACTAATATACTTTTATTGTACAAAATAGTATCATCAAAGGTTGTTGGCCCTCGGTCACTTTTACATTATCAAATCTGGCCCACCTGGAAAAAAGTTTGGACACCCCTGCTGTAAATACATTGGCGGTGAATTAAATTACTTGAAACAAAAACGAAAAAAACGAAAAAAAAAATGACAAAACCAACTTGCTTGCTATGCGACAAAACCAACTCGTTTTTCTTATTTTTCGAATAAAGTCTTGTCATAAAATTAATGACACTGGTATTAAAATATGGGTCTATAGAAAGCCAACTAATACTGATTTATTCTTAAATTTCAATGCAATGTGTCCCCTTAAGTGCAAGTCTGGTTTAATTTTTTGTTTACTTAATCGTGCTAAACGTATTTGCTCATCCAATTTTTTGTTCGATAATGAAGTCAAATTGCTGAAAAGTGTATTTTTATACAATGGCTATCCTAACTGGTTTTTTGATAAGATTTTAAAAGAAATTTTATTTTTGAATCAACGATCAGCACAATACGATGACAGGACTTTTGAAAATTGCATTATCATTCCGTACATTGGAAAATATTCACACCGTTTTGCTAAACGAATTTCGGCTTTGATCAGTAATCGATTTAACTTAAAAGTGTTACCAATTTTTAAAACTTTTACAGTAAAAAAATTATTTTTTTGTTAAAATCAAAAACTCCTACGGCTCTGTGTTCAAGCGTCATTCATAAATTCACAGGTTCGTGTGATATGAACATAGCATACATTGGTATGTCATCAAGACATTTAATTACAAGAGTCCGGGAGCATTTGAATTTCAAAAGTATTCAAGAGAGTACCGTAAAAACTCATATTTTATTATGTGATTCCTGTTCTAGCGTTAAACTTGGTTTAAATAATTTTTCGATATTGCTCAAATGTAAATCAGAATTTCACACTAGAATACATGAAGCTCTATTAATAAGAAAGTCCAGTCCTAATTTAAATCGCCGCTTGTATACCAATGGAACATCATTCTTACTAAACATTTTGTTTCAAGTAAATTAATTTACCGCCAATGTATTTACAGTATTTAAAATCTGCTTGTTTTTTTCTGCTTCATTTAACTACCGCTATTGTGTTTACAATTCTGAAAAATCTGTCTTCGTCGTGTATAGATTATAAAATTACTTTGTCAGCGTTTACAAATAATTGATCCTCTATTTAAATCAAAGTAAAGTCAGGAAAGACTGTATTAAATACGAAACCCGATAAAGGCTGAAGTTAGCCAAAAACATTTGTTCAATTCTTTGTTTTTTGTTTTCTCTTTAATAATGTAAATAAACCAATTAAAAAAGATGTTTAATCCAATATGGCTGCTTTCATAAGCAAGTTTGTTTTTTTATTTTTTTAGAAACCCTAGTGCAGTGGTTTTCAAATTTTTTTTGAACCGCGGCCCCCTTTAAGAGACTCTCAAACAACCTTAGGCCTCTGGTTAAAATTTTGTCCCAAAGGTCAAATGAAGATCAAAAAAAGGTCATAACTTTGAAATTGTCTCTGATTTTGTAAATTTTGTCCCAAATATCAAGTAAAGACAAGAAAGAAAGAAAAGATAATCACTTTGAAATTGTTTCTCATTTTGTAAATTTTATCCTGATAAGCAAATTGAAGCCCAAAATAAGATTTCTTCTAGAGGCCTCCGGTAAAGACCCCTTGGCCTCTTTGAGAACCCCTGCTCAAGTATAAGTCAACGAGCGATTTTTGCTGCAATCAAGATAGTGTTTCGCTATTTAATTCCATTGAAAGTAAAAATTTATTTTGTGCTTTTATTCGAAAAATAAGAAAAACAAGTTGGTTTTGTCGCATAGCAAACAAGTAAAAATAAAACAATTTTTTGTAATGCTGTTTAAAATCCGACAATAATAACGCAACCAGTGATGGCCTTATAAAAAGGAGACCCAGTGCAACAAAAGTAAAGAAAGGCAACAATTTAGTGGTCCAAAGCAAAGCAAACTCTAAAAAAATACTGTTATCATAGGGGGGACCATTTTTAGTGTATGAAAACAAAGTGGTTCCTAATAGAAAAAAAGGTCTTTCATTTAGGGGAACCACTGTTAATTGATGATCCCAGCATTGTAATCTCTAAAACAGACTTGGAGGGTCAAAAAATATTTTATTTTTGACATGCCATCTACGTCCTAATGCCACTATAAAAAAAATAGTGTAATTTCTTGTGTAGGCGGCCACTTTTTGATGTATTTTAGGGAGCCGTTGCGGGCTCACCGTTTGTACATTATTGATCCTCCGTCTACCAGCAAAATATGTGCAATTTGTACCAGTGGGTCAATTGACCCCAGTCATGTTTTCTATTTTGAAGTTGTTTTTGCTGCAATTTTTTAAAACTTTTGTTTATTTAGCTCATAACAAACAAAAAAATCGATTATTTCAGTAATAATAAAACTTTTAAAATCAATTAAAAAAATTGGTTATACAAGATGCTGCTCATCGAGCTCACACACGTTTTGCAGTTTGTTACAAGGTTGATGTAAAGGTAATATTATTTAATGTATTCCAATAATAAGTGTTTTCATTGCAAACAAAAGAACAGGAAGGAAAAACAAAACTAATGGTACCCTATAAAAATAGTCTTGCAGCGTAGCCTACTGATTTTGTTTATGCGTCCTACATAAATATACCCCAACACAAACCATTAAACCGCTAGGAAATAAACAAAATTAACAACACAAACTCAAAAACACTAGCAAAGAAACGAAAACAAAAATAAAAGTAATAACAATAATAATAGTAATAACCAAGCAAAGTTGATGCAGACAATGTCCGAGTGTTCAAGACATACATGCTTGCCACATTCAGAACAAAAAAATGGACATTTTTAGTCCTCCCTTTGGTCACACAAAGTACGGGAATCTCTTATTCAATGAAGCATCATTTGCAGCACGAGTAACATTCTTTTTTCTGGTTGCAGAAATTGATGCAACAGGGTTGTGCTTCTTTTATAATTCCACACAGTTTTTTTCCAAGACAGATCAAAAACATTCTTCTTTACCTAATGCAGATGTTGCATTTGCACAATTTATTTCTTTCCAAACGACAAACGCAATTGATTGCACTAACATCAATTATATTGCTGAATAAGGTTAATTGTCATTTCAAGTCATGCATTTGGTAGAGTATAATCTCACCATTCTGTCTAAAATGTCAGCACTACCTTTTGTTTTGTTGTAGAAAAGAATAATGCTTGGATTCTGATCTGAAGTGATTTTGATTTTTGGCTGGCTATGCATCGTTGAAAGCATATAGACTACGCGGTGTTTTTGGACAGTACAATGCAATTACTGCATCTTGTTGCAAGTCGACGACTGTACGTTTCACATTCCGTCCTTTGGCCAATGCAAATTCCGTTGGAAGTTCCGTTTTTTTCTTTTTTGTTGTTTCTACCTGCCTGAACTTTTTAAAAAAAACTTTTCGTGCAAGCGATAGCTTTGTTCAAAAATTATCACAAGTGATATTTTGCCAAGATTTTTCAATGTCTTTTATCGAATCACAAACAACTCTTAAACCTTGATTGGTTTCTCAGGCCGATCCAACATTTTCACCAGTGTACACTTGCATTTTCCATATATAAGAGCTAGTGCAGTTGCAAATTATCCAGATTTTTTGCAATTCTCGATGTATTTGCAAAACCCAATGTGTTTGCCTAACTTTGAGGAAATGTATCGCTTGAAAAAGCACCGTCCCCCAAAAGAAGCCAACAGTCGCCCACTGTCCTGCTTGGTCTGCAGGCGTAGAAATCATGCACTTAAGGTTTCCAAGTTTTAAACACTTCTCTGATAAGTTGCAGCTTGTTAGGGAGCTAATGCTGTCATTTTGACTGTGCATTGTCAAATTGGAGAACGCGTAAAATTTGTTGATACCATCCTCTAAACATAATGCGATTAAAAATGGTCACTAGTGTGCTCTATAGCCATGCAACGCTTTTATTATTGGACTTATATGCACCAATCAAAATAATTACACCCAGAAAACTTTGAATTCTCTATCATCTACTGGTTCCATCGGCTACCATATACTATGGTTTCTTCGTAATTGAATTTTTCGGGAGAAGACCGGGAAAATAGAATGAAAGTATCATTAATTTTTTTATTTATTCTATTTTAGTGTTTCATTTTCGTTATGTGTATTATTTTTTTCCGCAAATAAAAGTATGTTACTATAAAAAGATGAGTATAGGGAATCACTCCTAACTCTGCCACTGCTTTAATGAATATAACTAAAATCACTTTTGGCCTGCAATATATTCAATTGATCGAGAAAATGCACACACAGGGGTAATTTGACCTCTTACCATCGAGGCAAACGACACATTACTGTGCAAAAGTACAAAGATTCATTCGATTTCGACCAATATCACATTGGTACTTCGCTGTTTACGACCGCATTGCGCTAATTTTCAACAGCCAGGACAATTACTGGTGAAAATTGACTTGGTAAAGTGCAAACAATAATCAAGCTAGCTAATTTGAGAAAAAAAAAAAAAAAAAAAATTTTATCTAGACACAAATATTAGAAGATTGAAAGCATAGTTTGGGACCTCAATTTGTAAAAAAGATAATCTTGTCATAAAACAATAGTCATAAAACATAAAACAAAAGTATGTTAATTGATTGATTGATTAATATTTTAGCACTGAGATTTTGCAAACCTTGTCGATTCTGAACTTTGTTGAATGACATTATGTGCAGCTGCTCTACCAGCATTATTTGCAAAAGGTGTTGTTTGCCACATACTTGTTTTGAACATAAGGTAGCTTGCTGAAGCAGAAGAAAATGGTTGATCATCATTTCTTTTTTAAAAGATGATTTACATGATGATATTTCCTCCTTGTATTCTTTGTCATCATCAGTAGGAATCCAATACAATTCGCGTATTTCTTCTTCTTAGCTCTCATAACTTGTCAGAAAACCCAAAACTGCATCTTCATAGAGATATTTTGACATAGTGCTACTTTTATATTGGTCTTCGGATAATCTTCGTTTTGCTTTTATTTAATATAAAGAAAAAAATTATTTTTTATTTATTGTAAGTAAGCAGTGCAAACATGAGAATTTTGTTTATTTATTTGTATGTTTCATTGAATGACTTAGTCGTAAGAATGCTTAAGGTCAATTTGACCCCACTAATATATGATGCTGCTTTTTTTATTAGCTCATGATAAAGATATCCCTCACTAAAAATTTATTAGGTCAACAAACATTTTCAATATAAAATAAAAGTCATTAAGCTTCATAGTGTTGCTGCCAACGGTTCAGGAACAGAAATTTTAAAAATTTAATTGGGGTCAAATTGACCCCATGGTGGACTGAGGGTTAAAGCCATCACTAAATGCAACTTAGGTAATATAAATACAAATGGTTTTGTCAGGACCAAATTCTTTAAGTCGAAGACCGAGCCTGGATATTTTTTCATGATCAAGATCGCAACAGTTTGTATAAAGTGCATTTTTGATGATTTTTAAAGCGATAGTTTTTTAATTTTCTAAAAATGCTTTGTTGCATTGGTATCTCGAACATGTTGAAAGAGAACTTTGCTTGATGTAGTTGCTTCATTAAACAACTCGCTCTTAAAATCGTTTGCACTAAAGCAAAAGAAAGTCCTAACGAACAAAGCATGGTTAACAAACTTAGAAAGAGTAGATTATTCATTAAATATTTTTTCTTTCAAAAGTAAAAAATGTTTAAAAAGCACGGTTATGATTGAAACTTGATCCAAATTAACTAGCTCAGCTCTCGTTGTTGGTGTGTTGCAGATGTTTGATTTGTTTGTTGTTTTTTGCTCACATACAGTAAAATTCACTTAATTCGTCACATCAAAAAAATGAGAAATAGTGACAACGGACGCAAACAAGTAAAAACTGTACAACGATGCGCAGTACGCTTTGTATATGTTCTCCTTATCTTTGCGTTGATTATTCAGAATAGTTTTTAGGGCTGTGCTTCTGAAACTTTGGGTCTCGACTCAAAACTGGGTTGCTGTTTCATTTGATTGGGTTGCGGACAACTGTATGTGTAAAAATTAAATCACTACTATTAAGGGACGAAAACTAAGAAATCCAATACAGATTCAAAATGAAGACCTTTTTTTAGAGATCACTTCGTTCTTAGGACAAAATAGAGATTTTTATGCTTGCAATAAAGTCTATAAAAAAGATTGGATCGCCAAAGTTTGCTCTCTATTTCCAAATTTTGGATCTTAACAATTGGGTCACCACAAAATAAAAGGTTAAGAAACACTGTCTTGGGTTTGTGTGGTTCTTGGCAGTTTGACAGATTAACATTTTCTTTGTCTAACTTTTAAGCAATTTCGTATGTTGTTTTAAGGGATTAACTTGCGCATAGTTGTTTGACAATAAATTTTTTGTAACTATGTTTCTGAAATATACTCCAAAAGTGCAACAACAGTTTGAACCGATAACTGGGAAATTGTTTTAAAGCTTTTTGTACTATGTCTAGACTCTTCCATTTTAACTTCAATAAATTTTAACATTTTTTGTCATTACTCAGTTGGCAGCTAGAACACATCTCAGATTTCATTTTTTGTGTTGCGCCAGCAATACTTTTTGCCTAGACTATTGTCAACCCAATTCTACTCACCTTTTATTGAGTTATTGATTCCTCAACGGGAATTTCAAAAGCCCACCAAAGTTAATATATCATATGGTTTTTCACCTTTTATCAAGGCTTTAAAAGACTAGATTAAATGTATTTGTAATAAAAACGTAAAATCAAAACAATAAAAAACAATCCAACCTAGGCTGATTGTCTATTATTCAGTAACTGAAACAACGAGAAAGAAGCACGCAAAACAAAATCAATAACTTTTTCCGGTAATTTTTAAGCTTTCGATTGTGACATGATCTTTTCCATCATTACGTAATCATTGCATAATTTGTAATCATAAAGTAATTGTAAACAATTATTCAGACTTGTTTTACTGTGTAATTCAAAGCGCAATGATTGATTGAAGTTTTTAGCCATTTGCAAAGAGCAATGAAGCAGTGATGACGTAATTTCTGGTATAATTTACTATTTTGAAGCAAATTCCATTTTATGAGTTACATACTGTAATCAGTTTTCTACATTATTATATGATTGTATTTGTGATGTCCTAAAGCGTTTTGTCCGATATTGTAAGTAATTAAAATTCTTGTTTGCTCCGGTGTATTCGCCTATTATTAAACTACGAGTATAGTCTTATTTTATATATACTAGTATTATTTATATTTTGTCTAATTCATATGCATAGCTCGCAGTTTGTTTTTCATTCATTCTAGCTAATTTGTTTTAGCTAAGTAATTGATTTGGTTTAAAGTGGTTAGAATCGTTTGTTGTGATTTTGTTTGTTGATTAAGTTGTTTAGGGTCAGTGCTGATATCGTAGAAGTTAATTCTATAGTAAGATAGAATTATTTTGGACAAACTATTAAGTTTAATATTAGTTATCGGTAGGCTAATTTACTCTTAAAGTTAATCAGTACAAAGTTTTTGCGGGATTATTCAAAGTTGTTGGCGCTGTGAATTGCTTTAAAGTTTAGTGAAGCTTGGGAGTAAAGTTTTATGAAAATTAATCCAGTTGTTTAATTTTGCAAATAATATTTTTTTTGTAATTAAAAACTGTGTTTTTATTCTATCTGCTGAAAGAAGTTTTATAGAGAATTTATCGTGCATAACCAGAACTATTAATAATTGTACTAAAAACTTCAGTAACGTGGCAAACTATTTTTAGAGTCGGTATAAAAAAAATGAATACAGCTTTACTTTAGCGCAGGTATTTGGGTTACCTAGTTGAACTGGCCCTTTTAGATTCGCTAGTAAAATTGTGAGACCTACTCACTCTAGACCAGGGTTTCCCAAACTGGGGTACATGTATTCCCAGGGGTACATTTTGACTTTTCAAGGGATACATTAGATTAAGTATAAGGATATTTTTTCCATAACTTGTAATCTGCATTGAAATATTTTTTATCACCTGATGATAATAATTTGAAAACCTGAGTTTAAGAACTCTTGAGGAAGTCAGATTTTCACCCCAGTAAAAACCTTAACTACAACTACAGTAACTAGCAAGTCCACTTTCGCAGTTCACATGACTTATTTTGTCCAATGACGGCACGCAAGGCAAAACAGCTGATTTATTGCTATAAGAACCGTAGTTACAAAGAGTAGAAAGCAAATAAAGTTGACCCCGCTTATTTTAAACAACATTTACGTCTCTTCGCCATTTTGAAAACAAAATCAAATAACAGCGTAACAAAGTGTGAAACCGTCAAATGCAAGACAAAAAGTGTGGGTTATTAAGCGAGGCTTTGGGTTTATAAGGCGAGTTTTTTATTACAGGAATAAATGTGGTTGTCATGAATAAGGCCTTTTTGAAACGCAAAATACTCTGAGAATCATTTGTATCGCATGGTTTTATATTAATGCTACGTCAACATAAGAAATATTTGGAATTTTGATTGATACATTCATTTGCTTGTGACGTAATAATGTTAATTATTTTTCTTGTTATTTTTCCAGTAAATTCTCATTGTTTCTCGTTTAATTTAGAATTTTCTAGTTCTCTCTCGTTTTTACTCGTATAAGTAAAAAAGTTCTAGAATGTTATGAGAATTGTATAAAAGGCGATAATTTTTTAAGTTATTCATTCGAGAATGCAAATTCGAAATTCGAGATTTGTGATTCAGTGTAAAGTTGTAATTGTGAATTAGTGATTAGTTGTAATTGTGAATTAGTGATTAGTTGTAATTGCCGTTTGATAGAAGTAGGAGTTTTGTTTATTGCTTAGCAATAAAGTTGAGATTTTATCTCTCTGTCTGAGAGTTTAGACAGCGGTTGAATTTGCTAAGTTAGCGTAACAGAAATTAGATAGTCTGCTATCACTATTATTTGGAAAGATTAATCGTCGCAGCAATTAGGTTGAAGATTTGTTCGATCCACTGCTTTAAACTATTCGAATTAAATGCGCGACAGTAGTAATTCTGAACCGGACAGTTTTGGGCTTGTTAAGTGGGTGAGCTTAATAACCGTGGACTTAATAAAGGGGGACTACTGTACTGATGATAATAGCAAAAAAATGAAAAGAAAGCCTAAGGAGCGAACTGGAAAAAAATGTGAAGACTGCATGAGTTTCAGATGTAGCCTAAGCCTACCTTAGGATAAGACTGAAAAGTTTAACATGAGATTGAAGTAAGTTTGCAATGTTTTTCAAAACTTCAATTTTCTTTTTTTCAAAAATATTATTTTTTGATTTATGTAGTTCTTTAATTCAGGTCTTCATTTGCTTTTAGGTTTACTGTGCAATGTAAATTCGCTTAACGATTAGCTCATCGCGCTGCTGAGTTCAAAAACTTCTATAGTTTTACTTAAAATTTTTGTCTATTTTTGGACTTTCTAAAAAGCCATGCAATGAGTCTCAAAAAAAAATATTCAGAAACCTACTTAAAGTTCGGGTTTACATTTAAGATAAACAATGGTTTGGATATACAGTATGTGTACTTTGTCAAAAATCATTGGGAAATGATTCGATGAAACCAAATCTTCTCACTCGGCATTTCGAGAGAGCTCATTCGGAATTTAAAGACAAAAACCTTGACTTTTTTAAACATAAAGAATCAGTGTTTAAGAATCAAAGCTTGGATAAAGGTGGCATGTTTTTCCAACAAACCAATGCTTCATTAAAGGCATCTTATAAAGTTTCTCTCATGATCGCCAAGCAAAAAAAAGCACATATCATTGGGGAAAATTTGGTTTTACCTGCTGCAAAAGTAATGGTACGTTGTGTTTTTGGAGATGAATCAGTAAAAAAACTTAACTCTATTTCCCTGTCTAATAATACAGTCCAACGAAGAATTGAGGAAATGTCAGTGGATATTTTGCAGCAAGTGATTAGTGATACTTGTAGATCGGAAAGTGGATTCGCAATTGAACTTGACGAGTCTACAGGTGTAACAAACTGTGCTCAGCTATTAATTTTTGTTCGATATGTAAGAAAAGAAGGCGTTAAAGAAGAGTTCTTGATGAATGCGGCATTAGAAGCAACAACTAAAAGAGATGATGTTTTTTAAATGGTGAATTCTTTTTTCAAGCAACATGGTTTAAAATGGGAAAATCTAAGGGGCTGCACAACGGATGGGACCCCAGCTATGTTAGGACGAAAGTCTAGTTTTAGAGCTCGTGTCATGAAAGTAGCTCCTCATGTGAAATTTTTGCACTGCATGATCCACCGGTTTGCAAAGTCCTTCCTGCTGAATTCTTTGACGTTTTATCACTGCTGATTAAGATGGTCAACAATGTAAAAGGGAGTGGGCTAAACAGCCGGTTGTTTAAAATTCTCTGTGAAGATTTAGGTGCCGATCACAGTGTACTTCTATTTCACAGTAATGTGCGTTGGTCTCCAGAGGAAATCTTACTAAACGTGTATATGAGCTTCGTAAAGAATTGCTGGGATTTTTCTAACAATCCAACAAATGTGAAACTCTTGTCACTTCTTTGAGGGATGATTTTTTTATTTTGATCTTTGCCTACCTTGTTGATATTTTTGATGCTCAGAATATGCTAAGCAAGAATCTCCAAGGAAAACACCTAACACTGTGTGAAATCATAGCTAAAGTCAAAGCATTTCTGGCCAAACTTCGGTTGTGGAGGGGAAATATTTCCTCTGGCACCTTTTCCATGTTTAGCGTAGTAACAAAATTTCTGTGTCAAAATCCCCAAATTGAGACCACAAGGTTCTCGGAATCGGTCACTGAACATCTCATAAAGTTAAAAAAGGAAATTGACGGCTATTTTCCAAGTCTTGGTGAAGACGAAGTTGTATATCTTAGGAATCCTTTCACCGCGAATGCTCAGACACTGCAGGCTGGGACAGGTATGCAAGAGGAACTGATTGAACTTCAACATGATGGGTTTGCACGCGATGTGTACTTTGAAAAAAATTTGGGAGATTTTTGGTTTACAATGTGCAAGTCGTACAAAAGGATTGCGGAACCTGCTATTCAAGCATTGTTGTTGTTTCCATCAACATGGTGTGTGAATCGACATTTTCAGTGATGCTTGGAATCAAATCAATGTACCGATCACAACTCAAAACACCTGAACATGATCTTTGTTGTGCTGTTGCTAATGTTTTACCGCATATTAATGAGCTTGCCGCTAAAAAGCAGGTTCATCCATCACATTAGCTAGGACTGCTGGGCTTATTCAGCCGATATATTGTTAGTTTGATTGTAATGTTTGTTTAAGCTTAGATTACATTGTTATGAATAACTTTGTGTGCTTTGATTAGTACTAATCACGCAGCTTTTTTGTTTTAAACTAAAATAATCAATTTTAAAGATTTAGCAAATTTAGAGAGAATGTACTGGGTTGCCTAGCTATAGAAAATAAGTTGTGCGTTAGAGCAAGTTGAGCTTTGCAGCTAAAAATATGAGAAAATTTTGGGGGTACACGATAGAATCTATAATTGTCCAAGGGGTACCCATAAACAGAAAGTTTGGGAAACCCTGCTCTAGACTATCCAATTAAATCTTAACCCAAATCCTCCTGAATGAAAGTTTTTTTGTTCACTTCTTCATTGATGTAACTTGAAGGGAAAATACGCTCTTTTCGTTCGAAACTTTTTTTTTGTGAAATATGAATGATTTCATTTCCATCAGTTTAAACTGATGCTAGGAGCAGGAGGGTGCATGTAAAACAAAACACAAGATTGCTTTTCTTTATTTTTGAGCCAAACCAATTTTTGATAACAAACACGCCTACAAACAATTAGCATCGTTAACAAACAAAAAATCTTTAAAGATTGCTTGAAGTAAAAGATTTTTCTTCCCAAAGCTTTTCATCTGGCACTCTTCAGGGGAAATCGTCAGAATGAAGCAGAATTGAAACCGAACTAATTTATAAAGGAAGAAAGTAGAGTTCTCATTGGCTGAAAGAGTCAACCAATGAGAAAAGATTAAGAAATTTTCAAAGAGTATACGAATTCTTTTTGCTTACACAGAAGGGGATTGAGAGATTTAATGAAAGTCGCTTCAAGAGCAGAAAGGTGAAAGGAAGAGCGACCTCGAGCGAGAATAGAAAATTTTTCGTTGCTGTAATGGAGGGCACATTGGTCGTTGTCAAGAAGATGTTGACCAATGGCGGATTCGTGAAATTGTTGTGGGCGTATGTTGTTCTTGCAAGAGCGGGAAAGACTTTGGCGGTTGGCCGAGGTACGAGGATTGGTGATGGATTTAGGAACGTGTTGTTTAATTCGCTTTTCTAGCCGTTGAGACGTGCGACCAACGTACCGACTATCGCAGTGGCACAAAAACTGGTAAATAACATTGCTGTGATGATGGGAAGGTAACACGTCTTTCTTAATCGCTGGAAGGAGCTGTCGGGTGTTGAAAATAACACGTGGTTCGACGGAGAAAAAGCAGCGTTTCACAGCAGACGTAATCTGCTTTTCGAACTTCATCGAGACGTTTCCAATCCATGGGATGTGTAGGTAGACAGGGCACTTTTTTACTGTGTGGATCGGGTTAGAATTTATTTGTTGAAGTTTTCGCTTGAAAGCCGAATTGATTACACGTTCCGGGTAGCCATTTTCCAAAAGAATTGAACGAATTTTGCCAAGCTCTTGGTCCAGTTTGTGTTGTGATATTGTGCAATAGATGACGTAGTGTTTTTCTTAAACGCTTCTAATCTTAATCGGCGCCTTCTGCTCAAACAATTATTGGACACGCGCATCTCCAAGCATAATTGTTACCAGTTAAATATGCGCCTTTACTTCGGTTCTTCAGTCAGTTCAAAGCTATCAAGCTACTACAGCAAACTAACTAATAGCATTATATTTCAATACGGTTGTTTTTTGGCTAAGTACTTTTGTGAATATTTACTATTGTTTTTTTAATAAACCTGTGTATTCGTGCAAAGATACAACAGTTTGCTTTTAGAACAAATCATAAAAGCTCTGTGAACGAGAGTACCAATTAGATTGATTTTCCGTTTCTGGGGACTAAAAGAGTTCCAACGTAGATATTGGCCAGTGAAGGTAGGTTTCCTGTATACTGAAGTTAGAAATTCTGAATCATGCCTTTCTACTAACACGTCAAGGAAAAGGAGAGAGTGATTAGATTCCTTTTCATAGGTGAAGCGAAGTGAGGGATGGAGGGAGTTGAGCTGGATGAAGAAATTGTTGCAGTCTTCTTCGTTGTTGAATACGGCACAACCTACATCATCAACGTACCGGAAGTACACCAACGGTCTTTTGGCAATGTTGAAAAGTTTCGCTTCTTGGTAGCCAACAAAAATGTTTGCTAAAGCTGGACCAAGCGGTGAGCCCATAGCGACGCCGTCGATTTGTCGATGCATGTTGTTATTGAAGCTAAATTCCACAGAGAAAGTGGCTAGCTGCATTAATTCGACAAAGATGTTGCGTGGAAAGGATGGCGCCATTGAGTCGTCATTGTAAAGGGCATCAGCGCAGATTTCTATGGTTTTAGCAAGCGGAACATTAGTGAAGAGACTGGAAATATCAAAGGAACAAAGAAAGACAGAGGAAGGAGAAAAGGTAAATTTTCTGACTTCTTTTACAAAAGTGAAAGAATCAGACAAACAATTAGAGGAAAGGTTTTGGAGAACAGGTTGAAGAAGAGAAGTAAGCCATTTAGCTAGCTGATGTTAGGCCGATCCGGTCATAGACAAAATTGGACGTAAGGGTACGTCCTTTTTGTGTATTTTTGGAAGACCGTACATGCGCGGTCCCTGAGAGCCAGTGGGTCGGATTGCTTCATAAACTTGCTTAGAAATTAGGTACTCTTTCCTCAGCTGAAGTAACCGTCGTTGTATCCGTGATTCAATTTTAGCAGTGTTGTCGTTGTTCGTGACTGGTCCAAGATCAAGAAATTTGGTCGTGTCATTAAGAATCGTCTTCATCTTGTCGTTGTAATCGTTTTTGTTAAGGATGGCAACGCCAGCACCTTTATCAGGCTTTGTTATAAGAATTTCTTCATTCATCCGAAGGGACTTGATGGCCTGAAAACACTCTTTTGTCATGAGGAAATCACCCAAGTCAATAGGGCTTCCACAATAAGCGTGAGCTAAGTCACTCAACCTGGCCTTTAAAGCAGCAAGCTGCTCTTCAGACGGAGGTTTATGATGGACGAGTTGAGCGTAGAGTACTTCAAAGTCAGCTAGTATTTCTTCACGTTTGACACTAGTGGGCGGTAAACAAAAAGAAAGTCCATGGGACAATACAAACCGTTCAGTGTCTGATAGTTTGTAATCGGACAAGTTTACGATGTTGTTCTGCTTGAAACTTGTCTGGTTGCCAAAACGATGTTGAAAAAGAAGACGTAGGTTGTTGCTGTTCTTCTTTTGGTTGACGGCTTCTTTTTGTTCATCTATGACTGACAGGTAACGACAGAATCGTACCAGGTCGAAGAAAGACAAAAACTGTCTAGCTTCTTGCCACAGTGAGCGACATTTAGATCTGAGAAAAGCAGCCATTGACTGGTTTTTCTCAATTTCATCATGCATGAAAGCTCGCTCGATGTTCGGGCTTACGGTAGCGTGCGACTTATCTACAAGTGTCTGTCAGTTTTGCCCAAGCTTTCATTATTAGCAAGATGAAGAAACTGCTTGCTTTCTTCAAACTCATTTTTGGTCACTAGCGCCGTGACTATTCAGTTCTTTTTTTCCTCCCTCCTCTACCAATACATTTCTTGTCGTGGGAATTGATTATAACTGCTCAACACAAGAATGGGAAATAATTTCAACTTTTTTAAGGTCATCGTGAATAAATGGTTGCTTTTGTATCGAGCATATTTATTTGATTCCAAATATATTCTTTCCATCTCTTCAGTCGTCAAGAACTTTTCAAATATTTCATGTAACAAGATAGTTATTAAGAACCCTGTACAGATGTGTCACCCTTCTTTCATTTCAATTTTGGAGCAAGAAGTTTCATCATCTTTTTCCAAAAAACACGTTATAAAGTTGAATACCAACATAAAATAAAAATTATACAATTTAAAAACATTTAGCGTTGTGTACCAAGTTCACATAATGCAAGAATTGCAGCAAGATCACATAAAACAGTTGAATGAACATATTGTATATCCTACTATAGCAAAAGCTATAAATTCATTGTTGAAATATGTATATATGCTACCTTTTCTGTTACTGGCGGACCACCATATTGTTCTGACAGGAAAACATTTTTTGGTTGAAAGTTACCAGTAGGTAACCTATTATTCTAGAAACAAGAGAGAATAAAGAACCTTACCTGACTGACCACTCGCTAAAGCTTGCGATTCATCAGTAATCAGTTTTGTGCCTCCTGTTCCTTTTAAATCCAATGCAGCATCTGAAAGAAGTTGCCTTACCGATTAACTAATGAAGTATTTGTGAATACTCGAAAACCACAACCATTCTGTGACATCACAATGAAGCAATATAATTTTATCACGTTTTCGCATTCAATAAACGAGATCGTATTTAACGTCTGACTGTACCCTCCTGCTCCTAGCGTCAGTTTAAACTGAAAAAAGTAAATCAATTGCAAAACTTTTGCAAGCCTGTTTTTGAATTTTTTTCACTTATTACCACTTCAATAATATATGTTTTAGCTTTCTTTAGTAATTTTTCAATTTATTTTTAATTCACAACCGTTTGATGGCAGTTACTTCTTTTAACAATACAAGAAATGTTTTTTTTTAATTAGGCTGTTGTAAATATTGCGATAGCTTTTTATTTCAACCAGACAACAATTGAAAAAAGCAGCCATAATGGATTCAGCATTCTTCATTTTATTAAACAAACATTATAAATTATTTATAAAGACGAACGTTTTCGGCTTACTTTAGCCCTCATCAGGTTTCTACAATTTAGCAATATTAATTAACTTTAACTTTACACACACACACACACACATAAAAAATAACAACAGCAAAAAACAATGTATATTTTTAAAAAACAGACTGTACTTTTGACTAACAGGCTAAATTTTAAATCAAAACAAGTGAGAGACTAAATTGATACAAATTAAGCTCCAGATTATGATGTCATCGAAGAAAAAAAAAAGGAAAAGATATTACAATCAAAATATATTCAATAAATATGAAGCTCCGTTTGCGAACATTTGTCGGTTTAATTTTGGACTTAACTTTTTTTTCTTTTTGGAGCTCCCTTCTGGCACCATACCATTTCTTGACGTTGAAATTAGGCTCAATGAAACAGGGATTGATACTTGGGTATACAGAAAACCTACAAACACCAATTTAATTTTGAATTTTAACGCGCCGTGTCCCACTAAATGGAAGTCTGGATTAATTCTGTTTTTTAAATCGAGCCAAGCGTATTTGTTCCTCCAATTTTTTGTTTGATAAAGAAGTTAGTAAGTTAAAAGGATGTTTTTGAATAATGGTTATTCTTCATCGTTCTTTGATAAAATTCTTCTTTCAATCTTCTAACAAATTTTCTCAAAACATTAGCTTCAAAAATTGTTTTTTGCATACCTTATTTGGGTAAGGAATCACATCACTTTGCAAATCGTCTTTCTGCATTAATAAAAAACAAGTACAATTTAAAAATATCTCCCATCTATAAAACTTTTAATGTAGTCAATTATTTCCAGTTAAAACCCAAAACTCCTGTGGCTCTTTGCTCAAATGTTGTCTATAAATTCTCGTGTTTGTGCGATACGAACAAGACATACATCGGTATGTCTTGTTCGTATCTTCCAGACATTTGATCACAAGAGTCCGGGAGCATCTGAATTTCAAAAGTCTACAGGATAGTGCAATTAAACGTCATATTTTATCGTGTGGAAAATGTTCTAATAATTAATCGGTTTAATGAAAACAACTTTATAATAATACGTAAATGCAAATCAGAATTTTCTTCCAAAATTCACGAAGCTCTACTCATAAAAAAGTTAAGTCCAAAATTAAACCGACAAATGTTCGCAAACGGAGCTTCATATTTATTGAATATATTTTGATTGTAATATCTTTTCCTTTTTTTTTTCTTCGATGACATCATAATCTGGAGCTTAATTTGTATCAATTTAGTCTCTCACTTGTTTTGATTTAAAATTTAGCCTGTTAGTCAAAAGTACAGTCTGTTTTTTAAAAATATACATTGTTTTTTGCTGTTGTTGTTTTTTATGTGTGTGTGTGTGTAAAGTCAAAGTTAATTAATATTGCTAAATTGTAGAAACATGATGAGGGCTAAAGTAAGCCGAAAACGTTCGTCTTTATAAATAATTTATAATGTTTGTTTAATAAAATAAAGAATGCTGTATCCATTATGGCTGCTTTTTTCAATTGTTGTCTGGTTGAAAAAAAAACCTCTTTACTGAAACTTTAGCTTTTTATTTATAATTTAAAACGGTCAAACAATTAGCTCGATTCCTCATTGTCAGTTTAATCCAAAAACTAGAGTTCTACAAGTATCAGTGTGCTTAAAATCCTTTTTTTTGCGCCGTCAGTTTAAACTGACGCTTGGAGGATATGGGTTAATAAATTAAAACTTTTTTTTTCAAAGAGTTGTTGAAAGATCCATCCCACTTTGTTTTTGTTACTTAAAGCGAGATATCTGCATTGATTTGGTTGCTTTCGTGTTTTGACGGCATTATGCGATAAAGGATAGACTTTCGTTCAAAAATCACAACTTTTAAAATAAATTTTTGTAGCTTCTTCTAAAGTAATTTTGCAAGAGAAAAAACTGAAGTTACTTATGTTGTTGTCATGACAGAACGTAACATCTAAAATAAGAATGTAAAATTTTATAATAAATATGAACGGTTATGCAAGCTCATTATGACCCACTTGCAAACCGTCACGTTCATTGTTCAGCGGAATACTTTATATAAACTCGCAGAGCACAAATGTTTTGCGGAACACATTGAGAAACGCTGGTCTATGTCTATAAATTCTTACATCTAAATCAAGATCCGAAACAACCATTTTATTTCTTAACGCAACTTTGTTAGGCAAGGCTACCAAATTTAAGATTATTTATAACTGTAACAGTCAAAATTTTAAAAATCCGTAACGACATTTACTTTAAGCGCACCAGTTTTAAGCTCTATCGGGCTATTAGTACGTTTAATTTAAATTAGATAAGCTACTTGGCCGCTATAAATCTAGTTCTTTTGTTTTCTTGTTTTGTTCTAGGAATTTTTTCAACTGTAAAAAGTTAGGTTTAAAAAGTATTTACCTAATCGGGCTAGTACATTTTTCACCATTGGACTAACTTAGTGTGAATTTTTAAACAAATAAGGATGTGAGCACAAATTGTTAAAGCATTACCAAACTTCTTTGTTGTCGAAACGAACAATACCAAACTTATTTGTTGTCGTAGATGGCCCAGATAACCGTAAAATCTATTTCTGAATAGACGTCATAAAGCTACAAAATCAAAACATTAAAACGTTTCGACTCAACGCGCATTACCACTTTAAAATTCAACAAAATTGGTCATTTGAGTGCTATCTTTAGAAAATTGCAAAAATTATCAGAATTACATCAAGTAACAAAAATATTAAAAAATTTCGAGTCTCGAGGCTCATTTTAAAAACACGAAACCAAGACCACGTCACCTACAAAACACAAAAAAGTTGGTCTCGAGACCTTCTTCATTAATTGTCATGTAACAAAAAAAATAGTTTTCATAAAATTATTGCAATACCTAACTTAATAAAACTTTTAAATTACTTTAGCTGAGATTTAATCATACTCTTTTAATTGGGTTTGATTTTTTGTGAAGTACAGTTTGATTTTATTTTTCTGATTAACAATTATTTTGAATAAGAGGCTTTATTGCTCCAATAAACCCCAAAAGTTATTTATCTACCCCCTGGCCAATCAGTGACTCTCACTTGACTTCTTGATTATAGGCCCCTAGTTGTCGATATAACCCAGTTGATAATTGCTGAACAAAAACATGATGCAAAACTAAAAATAAACTGACTTGTTATAATTATAAGTTGTAAAACGCATTTTTACCAAAATTTTACATTTTATTAAAAGTTCAAATATTTATACTTTGTAGCTGGAACTTGTCCATGCTTGAAATCATCATTTGATATTACTGTCACTTGCACCAATTCGAACAAGCCTTCTTCTCGTTGCACGTTTAGTTGCAACAAGACACCCCCCTATGATTTGTGTCCAGCCGATTCCAAAGTTCTCACTTGTCTAAGCACTGGAAATTGGGATAAAGAAAAACCAACTTGTGTTGGTCAGTGTTAAGAATACTTGGCATAAGCCTACAGTATATTATTGAGTAACTACATTAAATTTTTTTATTTTCAGTTACAATTTTTCAAATACGAAAAGTTGCTGTGTATTGAATGCTCTAGAAGCTGAAAAAAGTAGCCCAAAACGCTTTTTTTATATATTAATAATAGTTTATTGACACTGATAAAACAGTGCCGAATGGGGAAGGATATTCGCGGGTAAGAGGTCAAAAAAGACAGATAAACCGTTTATTTAAAATAGTTTATAACTTTGAATTTTTTATTATGAAATTGAAAATATAAGAAATTGAACAATTTACGACTACATAAAGTATTGAATTTTCTCTGAGTTCAATCATATTTTCCTCAACGGCCGGGCCTCACCTTTGCAAAAACGTTTGTAAGTACTTCATCGTTTTAGATAAAATTCTGGAATTTCTTGACTTTTCCTAATTTGAATTGCTGAATTGAATGGTACTGTATTTAGGTGGTTCCGAATTGTTACTGCTAGTCGTGGAACATATCTCGGCATTGATCAAAACATAAAGCGCAAATTTATAAGCAGTGCCGCAAACACGTGGAAGAGCCACATGTTTGACATTGATTTCGTGAGTTGTTTATGTTTTTTTTGCATTTTCTGGCCTGGTCCGATTTCATTATCATAGCAGAGACAACAAAGTTTCCTAAAATTAGACTTTGAAGCGTAATTTCGAGGTGTAAATGTTACAACACAAAAATGACTTTAGCCCGAGATCAATTTAATTTTTCGTTGAACATCAAACTGTAAGCCAGTCAAAGGCCTTCTTTGCACGTGCAAATCTATTAGGGCTGGCGAGAGGTTGGAAATGTCGTTTTGATGGGAACGGATCAAGATTGTATATGTTTGTTTCTTTTCACATTTTATTGTTCTATTAGAAAAAATATTTTACGGCACTTTCCCTACTTGAAAGTCTTTATCAACAACTTTAAATTACAATGTATAAAAACCAGAGTGCCCAACAAAAAATTTCTGGAACAGCAATATTCTAACATTTATGAAGATTTAAGATTCACATTTGTTTATTTGTCACTAAACATTTACAAATATTTGCTTAATATACGTATAATTGAGAATAAATGTAGGACAATGTGACTGGGAAATAAAAATAAGGTGTCTTAGTCAAACAGTTATTTTTATTGTGTCATTCAAAATAACCAAAAAATTTGTAATAAAATAACCGGTTGAAAAACAACCTGCAATAAGAAAAAAGTAATTAATAAGTGAAAACCTAAAAGCAAAACTAGAAAATAAGTAAATTTGGGTAACAAAGTTAGATTTATTTTTTTATTTTGCAATATGAAAAGTGTCGCATGAAACCCCTGATAAAATAACACATTTTGGCTCAAATATATTTAATTAAAAAGTGCGTTTTTCGTTTTCTAACTGTAGAAAATTAGATTAATCACATTCAGAAGATATTAATCATAACAAGGCCTCTCCAAGATAGCTTTGAGAAAGAGATGTTAAGCTGTAAAGGGCCTTTTTTAACACTACGTAAAACAAATTGTTGTAGCACGTAAAAGTATCCACTTTAAGTAAAACATATCATATAAATAGGACTGGCTCCCGTGCTTAATTTATTTACTGCAAATTGCTATTGGCATTGCTTTTGCAATGAGAAAAAGAACGAGACCTCATTTGTCTATGCGCAAATGAAAACGCGCAACTACACTCCGCAGGCGGAATAGACCAACTGGCCCAAACCGACTGGGTGCAATCCAACTAGACACAGCCTACTGGTTAGTTAGGCGGCGCCAGTCGGCTGCGGCCAGTTCTTCTTAATCCGTCTGAAGGCGTTCAACATAATTCATACTGTTCTGGACACGCTATTTTGAAGGGGTGAGGCAAGGTGCTTGTAATGAAAACATGATTGAGGCTGGATGTACTTTTATAATATCTGCGTTCGATCTATAATTTATGTGATGAGCAGAACGGAAACTTAATTCAGCAAAATTGCTCACGTTTTTGCGCAGCAGGCACAAACAAGCATTTAGACCTTCGTGTTTATCGGCAGGCATTTGCTAACCGATAAATAAACCATAGTAAGGATCTAGAACAGTGCTCTACAACTCGTGTGCTTCCGAAAAACGAGAAATACACTCTTTGAAATAGAGAAAAAGTTGTGTTTCTTTGAAGTAGCAACCGAAAAAATTAAAAAATTTATTATACATTAGGCTACATTTTATTGTAAAAAACTTTTTTTGGTTTTTATTATCTTTTGAACATTTTTCTTCTTATAAAGCTTTATTTAGTCAACATAAAAACTCATTACAAATATATAAATTGATTTTTTTTTATCAATTTTCGGCGAGACTCGATTGTACACGATATGCGCAAATTGCTAACTTCAGATGAAAAAGTCATCACTTTATTTTTAGATTTAGATTTAAATTTTTAGGTTTTGTTATAACAGGCAAATGAAAATTCAGGTAACGAAAAGTGTTCAAAGTTTCGCTCTTTACTTGGTCCAAGTGTTCGGCTAATTTTTAAAATTTTTCAAAGTGTGCCGCAGGTTTGAAAACGTAGCGAAGCACAGGTCTAGAGTACCATCTTTAGCCAAAAAAAAAATATCGCTACTTGTTGTCAAAACAAATATCACAACCTTTAGCCAAAATAAATATCGCTACTAGAGGGATGGAGGCATTAGTGACTACACGCAAAACGTCATTCAAGACATTATATACAGGGTGTCCATAAAGTCTCTTTACAATTTAAAAAAATTATTACAAAGTGAAATGATGAGATATCGCAATGAAAGTTGTTTTATGTTAATCGGTATTTTATAAAGTTTTTATTAACACATTTTATACACTTCTAAACATTTAATTAAAAATATCATTACTTTATTTAATACACTTCTATATGGGCACCATTAGTTGCACAAAGGCACATGATTCCACACTAAACATTCACTTTTAGACTATCTCGCTAAAGTTCTCTACTCGCATGGCAGTTTTCCGATCCCCAAATTCTTACATTGTGTTTGTTTAACTTTTCTGAGACATAAAAAGTTGCCTCATCACTAAAACAAACTCGCTTGAGGAATGCTTCATCCTCAGAAATTCGTTGCAGCAGGTTCACTGCAAATTCTTTTCGTCTTGGCATGTCGTTTGGCTGAAGTGCCTGTAATATTTGCATTTTGTAAGCATACAATCTTAAATTCTTTTTTAGAACTTTTTGCACTGTTGAACGTGGTAGTTCCAATTTTCTGGCAGCAGTACGGATGACTGCATAGGAGAACGTTGAAAGGCTTGCCTTACACGCTTGATGTTTTTTTTAGATGTTCTTGGTCGCCCACTCCTCTTGTATCAAACACTGTCCCAGTCTCCATAAATTTCTTGTGCCATAAAAGAATTGAAGAACGTGATGGTGGGTCTTTTCTATACTTACTTCTGTAGTTTCGCTGGGTCTGAACATCTGATTTTATCTCAATGAACCAGGATACACACTGCGCTTTTTCTTGAGGAGTAGTCATTTTATGGCGGTTCAGTTCATATAACTCAATAATTAAACATAAGAAATTTTAATTAAGAAATTTTATCTGAAACAATAAATTTTAGTGTCAATAAAAACGTTATGAAATACTGATTAACATAAAACAACCCTAATTGCGATATCTCATCATTTCACTTTTTAATAATTTATTTAATTGTAAAGAGACTTTATGGACACCCTGTATAATTTAAGTACTGCGAGAAAAAATGAGACTTCAATACTCCGTTGTTGAAGAGACTAAAAATAAGAGAGATGTAACTAATGTAACTCTTGGCACCAGTACCCGCCTTGACGCCGCAAGTTACCTCAGCAGCGGGAAACACAAAAAAATGTTTGTGCAATGTCAAACGATGGTGATAAAACTTGAGTGATTTTTCTAGTTTTACTTTAATATAAATCGGAATTAAACGCAAGGTTGAATGTTGATTATTGTAAACCAGGAATGTGCAAAAACTGCGGTCCACAGGCCAAACGCGACTTGCGTCCAGAAATTGTAAGGCCCGCGGAGGGTTGCGGATTTTGAATAGAGTGCGGCCCGCGAATGTTTCACACGTTATTTTGAGATGCTTGATAAAACCAATGTCACAAATAAAGCGCTTTGGTTTGGATTAGAATAAATATCATAAGTATTTTTATAAGTTAATGTTATAAATACAACGCTCTTGATTTGATGATTCAATAAATTGAATAATATTTAAAATATCTTTAAGTTATTGCAATGAATATAGCACTTATGATGTGATAAATAAGTCTTAAATCGATAAAGCTAAATAATTTAAAAGTTAACCGCTTTGCAACAATATATTTCAATTGACTCCTGCTCGCTGCGCAGCAAAGATAATAAAGAAACAGATTTTTTAGCTAAATATTGTGCGCTTGTGACGTTATAAACTAATACTATTGGGCTTGTTTTTGCTAAAACGTTCCATGTATTGTAATTGTTTAATTTTACTTTATTTTTGTTCCTCTCGCCTCTTGGGAAAAATTCTAAAATCTAGTGAGATTTATAAAAATACGACAAAAAAATTATCAGTTAATCGGAAAGATTTGTCCATTTGATGATTTGTTAATCTTTAGTTTAGGTTCATTCGTTTGTGGCTTGAGAAATTAACGAGTACTTAATTTGTGGTTGATAGTTGTGCTAGCGAATCAAGTGGTAGCTAATTTTTTTAACTTTGTGAGTTTTGGTTTCAGCATATCTGTTGATTTTATCTAATTTTAATCAACCTATATACAAGAGTTTAGCAAATTTAAACCTTAATTTCAATTAATTTATCACTCCGCAATGGCAAGTTTCGCAAATTCGAAAGAGACAAGAAAAAGGAAAGTAGAGGAAGAAATGCAAAAATTTAATGAAAAATGGACTTCTGAATACTTTTTCATCGAAAATGCAGACAGTAGACCTTTGTGTTCGATTTGAAATCAAACTGTAAATTTTAATAAAGAGTACAACATTAAACGACATTATGACTCAAAACGTGCTGACGGTGTTCATGGAAAGCTAAAAGGACTTGACAGAGAGCCGAAAGCTAAGCAATTGAAGGAACAATTGAAGAGACAGCGTTTCATGTTTCAAAAAATGCTTACTGATAATGAAATAACTGTTCGATGCAGTTTCTTAATTGCACAGAGAATAGCTCAAACTATGAAGCTGTATTCTGAAGGTGATTCTGTGAAAAAGTGCCTTACTGATGTCGCAGAGGAAATGTGTCCTAAAATGGTACAGGAGTTCGAGAAAATAAGTTTATCGCGTTGGAAGATGGCAAGGCGCATTGATGAACTTGCTGGTGATATTTGTGACACTCTTAAAGACAAAGTAAAAAACTTTGTATCATGGAGCTTCGCAATCAATGAAAGCACTAATGTGAAGGACGCGGCAAAGTTGGCTGTACTTATAAAAGGAATAGACAAGGAGGTGAACGAAATCGAAGAACTTCTGTCACTATAGTGTATGATCAAGGATACTACGTACAACTGGTGCTAATATCTTTTTTGAAGCTCTCAAAGCTTTTGATAAATTTGTTTTGGACCTATCCACTTTATGCAGAATCGCAACTGATGATGCTCGAGCCATGTTCAGAACTGGCATTTGTAGGTCTCTTAAAATCTGCTTTAAAAGAGAAAAATATCAGTAACAATATAGCAATTTTTCACTGTATCATTTCATCAACAAAATCTATGCGCAAAATCCTTGAAATTCAAACATGTCATGGGCCCGGTCATTAAGGCAGTAAATTTTATTCGAGCTCGAGAACTTAACCACCGGCAGTTCCAGAAGTTTTTGGATGATCTCGACACCGAATATTGAGATCTAGCTTACTTTTCTGAGGTGCGTGGGCTAAGCAAGGGTAGTATGTTGCGACGATTTTACGAACTGCGAAAAGAATTTGCACTATTTTTGAAAAATAAATGGCGACCAATGGCTGAAATAGAAGACGAAAGTTGGTTGTGTGATCTAGCTTTTTTGGTCGATATTACTAATCGCATGAATGAACTCAATACAAGGCTGCAACAAAAAGCCCAGTATGCGAGTAAAATGTACGGGCAAATAAAAGGCTTTACGAACAAGTTGAGACTTTGGGACGCACATACGCAGAATGTGAATCTCTCTCACTTTCCAACTTTAAAAGAAATAAGAATGCGCCCAGAGAAGAAGACCAAATTTGCAGATCAACTTGAAAAATTGTTTCATAAATTTTCGGCTCGCTTCAAAGATTTCAAATCCCATGAACATTTATTTCAAATATTTTCTTCACCATTTCACCAGACATCGACAAAGCTCCGATTAATATCCAAATGGAACTGATTGATCTTCAGGAGAGGACTGACCTGAAGGCCAAGTATGTGGAAATGAATCTTGGTGATTTTTACCGGAAATATCTTGACCAAGATAAGTTCCCAAATTTAAGAAAGTTTATGGCTTCTAGACTGACACTTTTTCGCTCAACTTATTTGTGTGAACAATTTTTTCTAAAATGAGTTTCATGAAATCTCCTTATCGATCAGTAATGACAGACGAACACTTGGAAAATGGACTTAAAGTTTCCAGCACCTTAAATAAAGTAAATTTGAATAGATTGGTTCAGAAAAAAGCCAGCTGCATATTTCTCACTAAATTGTTTTTACAAAAATTAAATCGTACTGCTATGCTCTGATTATACAATTACGTCTTTTTTGTTTTTTAACTAAACGATTTTTTTTTAATAATACTGTTATTACTGTTTTTGATATTATTGCAGTTTTATTTTTATTGCTGGCAATATCAATTTTCGGTAAAATATTATCCTATTTAAAAATGCGGCCCGAAGAATATTGTGCTTATTGGTATTTAGCCCGCCATTAAAAAAGATTACACACTCCTGTTGTAAACTTTTATTTCACATTTTTTCTTAATCTGGATATTGTGGAAAGCAGATTATATATCTAGACGTTAAAAAAGTTGTGATTGAATTTGGGGGAACATTGTTTCTCTGACACCCGAGACTATTTTGCTTACTGTCGCCGTTAGAATGAAACTTTTGTTGCGAACTAGTTTTATAATGATCAGAACCATCTATTTATCCAGCAGAAACCTCAGCAGCTTGCAGTTATAGTCAAGTTATATGAAGTAACAGTGTAGTATGTAGCTGTCAAATTGACAAATAGCACAGGCTCTCGTCTTAGTCTCGAGAAAATTATCGATCATTTGTATTAACAGAACGAGTTGATCCACGGTTGACTTTTTGCAAAAAAAAACCATTAATTGGCTCCTTGCTGACGTAGGTCAGCGTCTTAAATTTTTCCCAGGGGACGTAAAGTTGATAAATTTGTCAATAACGTTTTGGGTCTTCTACAACAAATCGCGACTGCAAGCGCTCTTCCGTAGATTTTTGAAATTGGAGTTGACGCAATCAGGAAAGTTATGTAATCAAGACTTCAAAATAGCTCTAACATGGATTATAGGCTCTGTGCGCATAAAATTAGGGCCAGGAGCTTTATCTAGTTTTACATGGAAAAATCTTTGTAAACATCCCAGGTCATCCGTAACTAAAATAACTAAGTTGATTTTATTCAGAGGTTTCCAATTAGTGGATCATTTTAAAACTACAAAGACTTCGGAATATAATAAATATATATATGAGACCAAGATTCATATCAAATTTTTTTTTAAATAACATTTTGAGTTCAAACATAAAATTTATTGCGAAAGGCAAATGAAGACCAAAAATGGTCTTTACGTTTACATAAAAAAATTCTTTTCGAATTTCCCGAGTGGAGCTTTTTTGGTCTTCATTTAACTTTCGAAATAAATTTATCAAACAGTTTACAATAAGTAAGATTCATTTTTTTAAACTTTGGCATGAAAACTTTTTGGAAGAAAGAAGTCATTTGTGTAAATCTCAGACTTTAGAACTGTCATGAATTTATACAAGTTGGAAACCACTGTTTTACTAAAATTCAATCGTGTCAAACGTCTTGTTTTTATTCTATGTTTTCTGTGTGCAAAACCCACATTTAAACGCTATAAATCTTTTTACAAAACTTTTTCAAACAAGTTTTGTAAAATGGGATAAATAGGAAAAATTTTAATAGTTTCTTAAATTTGTTACTTTTGTTCTCAAGGAATGTTATTTGTGTTTGGGCGATAGCATGGCCATAAGTAACAAGACCATAAATATGGCCATAATGCTCACAAGAGCAACTAATTTTTTTCTGCAAAATACTTATATCTTGGTTTATATGCAAAAATGTCCTGCCCTGTTCACCCCTATCAACGTGGTCAATAGGGACAATAAAGTATCTTCCATATAAAGTTGAAATAGCTTTTTAATGAGGTGAATATATACATTATAGATAGTAATAATCTGTATCCAAATTTAGTCAAGTTGCTAAATGTTTGAAAAAATGTGATTGATTGTTTGAAACACTATTTTTCTCAAACAAATATTTTCTGTTCACACTCAGAGGTACAGCAGCACATGATTTTATTTCAGGTTTGATACACAAATTAGTAGGCCAAAAATATGATACCGGTACCGTACTAGCAATGTATATGCTGCCAAAGTAATGAATAAAGAAAGAAACTCACTCGAAACACCATGAACATTACAAAAATTATACATTTTTCTCAATCTTTTAATGTCCAAGTATCCAATGTTTAATGTCCAATTAATTCTATTGTTCAAAATACATGTTTATAGTTTTATACACCACATAAGTTGGGAGTATTGTTTCATCAGCACTTGCCCCAAACACCAGTGATGTGGCTGATTTAAAAGCATTTATCACTCTTCCTGAATATTTGGAGCCACGTTTAACAATGACCATTTTTTGTCGGTTGCCACTTACTTTACTTTGTCATAATTGATCACATTCCTGGGACAAACGGTTTTAAAAGTATCTTGGAGATTATCAAAAACATTGCTAATTGAATCTGTTGATAAAACAGCTCATGATCTTTTTATATTTTCATAAATTCATTCCAACAGTGCATTTCCATTTCTTAGCAAATTTTTTTGCCCACTTATTACTTGGCATATTATTTTTAAACCTAGCATGCTGCACCCCCTTCCTGTCTATATATTCTTTAACTATAGGCTATTGCACAAGTCATATCTATCTATTGGATATCTTTACTTTCCGCAGATTAATTCACTATATTATGCAGATCTGCAAACCAAATAACAAGTTTATCATAACAAGTGACAATTTTTAAAAATCCAAAAATTTTTCATGGATTTTTCCCTATTCACCCCGCCGTCCCTTTACCCCAATTTACGGTAAACTTATGCAAAACTTATATAAAAAATAAATCGGATTTTTCATTTTAAGGAAAGTTTTAACGTAAAAACGGCCTGTTACTTCAAATGCAACGTGAAATGCAATTATAAAAGTCAAATGTTGTTTAATTGTTTAAAGGCGTTAGCATAAGTGCTAAAATGTGAACTAGTTAATTTAATTTTTTTTACGAATGAATAGTTGTAAGAATGTTTTAACAAATGCTTAGGGTATAGATTGAATTTTGTCCGCTTGATTGGTACTCAAGCAGTCCAACAGCAATTCTTTTATACAATAAAATGTATATGTGCAAAGTTTTTCCAAGCAATCGCTAAAATCTCAGAAAAAGAAAATACGAATAACATGAAATAAGTTCTGCTCGCCTAAGGCAGGGTTCGCAAATAGTGGGTTGCGAGACCTTCCATTCTGGGTCTCGAAATAATTTAAACTATTTAAACTTAGTATAAATATAAGCTTCGCAACTGTGTAATAATAATAAACTGAACTATTTCAAATTATTATTGCATTGTTACATAGTCGACAAAAACACATGTTAAATAGTCATCGAGCAAATCATGTTGTTTTGATATTGTTTCCCAATGCAAGATTAGCAGCTGTGTGAAATTGCTTGATAAGAAAAACAGTAAGATTAGTTACTCTAATTTAAGAATATAGATTTTAAATCAAGCTGCTTTAAAAATGAGAAGCACCAGACTCGAATTTCACGCTTGTTGGAGCTTGTCAGTGACGCTTATCTCACTGCGAATTGAACCGAGGACCTGTAGTCTTCCATGCAGGTTACTATACCACTAGACCACAGGACCAGGACGATGGACGGAGTCAAAGCAGTTATAAGTATTTCTCGAATTTGCAGCTCAAGACGACCTCATGACCGAGAATAACCGTGGCCACCGAGATATACAAGGCCTTTCGCTTGGTTTCAGACAAAGCGATGACGTCATAGCGAGTAGGCCATCGCTGCGACGCTTTGCTCGTAATGGGCGGCTTTGCAGCGAGAGAAATGTAACTTTCGTAACAATCTTTAACAGTTGCTCATTACCAAAAAGATTTTAATTAATATAAAAAAGCTGAAGTTTAAAAGAAAAACACAAAAAAGGAAATAAATTCATAAAAAACAAGTAAAATATAAACCGTAAAGCGTTTTTGTTAATTAAGGGTTTGTAGTTTTCTTTTTTAGCTAGTTTTGCAGCACCGAGTTCATCGTTTTTCATGAAACAGTAATTATTGAGTAAAGTGTTTGTGCATATAAACACTGCCATTTTCATTAACAGCATAGGTTTATGATTAGAAGAGCACATAATTGAAGATTCCAGTGAAAGTTGTTCGTCTTCTAGAGCAGCCAAAATAGAATTAATACAAAGTGCACGTTGAGAAAAAGATTTTACAAATTCATCAAAGCTCGTAAGTTTGTGAATGACTATGTTGCTTATGAGAGCAACCCGGACGATATCATCTGAAGGATACAATAACTTTCCTCTATCAAGGCCCTTAATCAAAAAATGGTTAAAGCGGTTTTCATTTCCGTTGTTGGAAACAAGAAGCTCTTTGCATTCTTGACATTTTAACTTTTTATTTATCGAATAACAACAGTAACCACCAATATAAGTAATTACCGGAATGTTGTTAGAAAAAGCTTCAATATCTTGTTGATGAATATCAACTGGAATTGGAAAACAATTTGATGAGGTTGTTGTTTCGTACTGATTCCAATCCATAGAAAAATCCGATAAACTGATATCAACGTTATTGAGCTTTAATTGTAGAACAGACAACAAGCGAAGCTTTTTCTCACACTCATAAACTTGACGCAGGGACACATCATATTTGCCTCCAGCAAGCTGTCGATATTGACCAAATCGAGATTCAAGAGAATCAGTTTGAAATTTACCGTGCAAAACGTACTTTGCTCCAAGCTCTTGAAGGCAGTATTCTGATCTTTCTAAAAGAGCGTCAGTAGTGTGGATCAAAGCCCCAAAAGTTTCTTTAGTAAGCTTTCCTCCAACTTCTTTTACATCAGCCCAAGTTGACAACCACTTGGAAAAGTATTTCAAAAAAACTTTTGGTTCATTTTCACTTAAAATAATGGGTTGCTGATATTTGTTGTTCAGACGACATCCTTTTTTTGGAGTTTTGTCTTTACAACTTCCCACCAAGTTGAAATTAATTGAATAAAAGCACTGGTGTCTCGATAATGTAAAATATTAAATTTATCACCCAGATGTAATAAGGCTTGCGAGACGAAATTGTTAAAAATTTGTAATACTAGCTTTACATTTTGACGTTCCAAATTACTTGGGTTTAAAGCCTTCGTAGACAGTTTGTAACTAAATTTCACAGTTTGTTGACATTCCAAGTGATGTAGTTGTTTTATTGCTTCAAAACATGCATTCGTTAGTCCTGTCGAATTCTCCGTGCTGATGTTGCAAAAATTAAAACTCAGATATAAAATGCATTTGTTTAATGTTTTTAGATTGAGCCAGTTGTTTCGAATACACTTCAAAATGTGCACAGAATCCAAAATAAAAAATAATGGCCGAAAATTCTCGCTGGGATGCGGATAAACTATAGATTTTTTTGGTGGTGATACAAATAACGACATTGCTTTGCTGTTGATTGAGTTGTTGTCAGTAATAACTGAGATAACACGAAAACCAATAGCTTCAAGTCCAATAATTGTTTTAGAAATAAAGCCGTGGAGAATCTCGGATGTTAATTTGTTTGATGGTAATATGTAAACCACATCTTTGTAAAAAGAAAAAATGCTACTTATCATAAAAGTAAACGCCGATTTAGCAGCCTCTTTACTGTTAAGAGCTGGTCCTGTAATATTTCCTCCTTTAAAATCAAAGAACGGTTTTAAATGAATTTCGTCGACTAATAACGAAACAGTTTTATCAGATGAAGTCAGACCTTTAAACTTTTGCTTAATGTAAAATAAAAATGTGTTGTCTTCGTGCTCGTAAAATGGATCCATAGAGAAATTGAACGTTAATCGTCGAATCGTTGTATAGAAAGGTAAAACAACTTTTCCACTACTACGCAAAAATTTATAGGAGTGGAGATAAATTATAAAAGATTGAGGAAAATATTAAATAATCGTAAGAGAAACTGTGCTTCTTTGTTGTTAGTAATTGCAGTTGTTCATAAACAAACCCTATAACCGAGTTGTAAGAACAGTTTTCGTTTTTGAACTGACAAAGAAGGGTAAGTATAAACTTTATATTTAATACACAAAGCACATCAAGTTCACTAGTACTTGACCTGTCAGCGGTATTTAACAAAGTCAGCTTACAGATGTCTTTGCAAATTTGCTCAATTGTACTTATTCGTTCAGCTTTTAAGGGCAACAGTTTATCTCCGATTCTGTTTAATTTAACAGAATTTATGTACACATTGAGAGACATGTCTTCTTTAATTGTTATACCACTTTGTACTTGTGGTCCGAGCACATCAGTGTTTTTCAATGTAAAAGCAGTTAAGGTTTGGTTTATATCATCTCGAATAACTTGCCATGGCTCTTTAAGAAGTGGTTTTTTAGAGATATCGCTCAAAGATTTGCAAATATCTTGTTCTTCTCTTTGTCGCATTTTTTCTTTGCTTTGCTGGATGGCTCTAGCAAGTTGATCTTGTTCTTTTTTTTGAAGCAATTTACTTTTGGAAAGACGAGGTTTCTCGAAAGATTTTGATAAGTAGACAGGACAGTTGGGAAATTGAGAAGGGATTGATCCAGTTTGTAGTTTTGGATATTTCATATCGCACGTCAACATTTTCTGAGTCTTTTCGTCAAAAGCTGAAGTAGTTTTTTGAATTTCGTGACTTTGAAAATGTAATTCGCATACCTGTCAATACAAACTGAAATAAAATTTTGTATACACTACGAACTGTAAAAAATTTTCAGGTTGATTTCAAACAGGGCTATCAAAAAATTAGACTGAAAAATAAGGCTGACAAAAAAACAAAAAATTTAGGCACAAAAAACCTTCACTGAAAGTTAAAAAAATTTTTTACTTAATTTTCATTTGACGCTTTTAGTAACTTGGCCATTAACCGTCCTTATATTTTGTGTAGTTGATGGCTAACTTTGTTTGTAACCTGACAATTTTTTTCAAAATAAGGTGAAATATAGACGCAAATCTAAATTTAGTTTTCTAAAGACACTTCTCTTTAAAATAAGAATGAAGCTAGAAAATAAAGAGTTTGATGGAAGTAATAGCTTATAAATAAATGCAAAGAGCATAAAAAAATTAGATACATTTTACTTGTGTAATTAACAAAAAACCCAACGTACAATAATAGTTGTAAAGTTTTAGCTGAAAATAGGCCAGTAGCAGATTAATGCCGTCAAAAACTTATTTTACTAGTTTTAGATGGCACAAAATTTTTTCTTTTTATGGCATGTATCCATTTTTGCTTTAAACTTTCGTTTTGAGGAAAGCCAAATACAGTGACGCGCGGACCACCTTTGTAATTTCCCTTGCATTGGGGTACACAACATTTAAAGGGCATTGTAAATTACTTTGTAAAGTAAATATTTTACGTTAGATAATTCGCTTAAAGCGATTCTGAATAAATAAGAAAAGTGACGACTGAAAAGATTTTCTTTTTTTACTGGGCAAATTCTAGCAAGAGTGTCAAATAATAATTTTTTTGCACTTTCTAAGAAAACAGCTATTTCTATTTCACCGCGAACTAAAAACGCTACTACTGTATAACTAAATATTTCAAAATCACTAAGAATCATGGCGTACGTACACCATGCTGAGAAACGTTTACTGCTCCTTTCAAATTAGTTGAAACTACATTTGATCGCTTAAATTTTGATCTTTTTGGAGAATGCTTTGTACTTATCTTTAACAAAACAGTTTCGTTTAGAAGTTATATAAAGGCCTTGTATATCTTGGTGGCCACGAAATAACCCGACAAGTGGTTAAGCAAATGCTTACTCTCTTAGAACTTGCCAAGCAAATAAAGAATTTCAATTTATTGTATAGTTAAACACGAGGATTTATTTTTGATTACAAATAAGCATTAAGAATATAGGTTACTATCGCATTTGTTATAAGTATTGTATGGAATTTTTGATTAACTTTTAAATTTAGCAAGGTTAAGGTTTTGAAGTTAGTTTTATTCACCAATAATGTTAAAAAGCTGGTTGTTGAAAAATACTGCGTGTGCCAAAAAGCGCTTAATAAAAAATATG
Source organism: Diplosoma virens (assembly GCA_963680785.1). NCBI lineage: Eukaryota > Metazoa > Chordata > Ascidiacea > Aplousobranchia > Didemnidae > Diplosoma > Diplosoma virens. Next base: position 8,921,387 of record OY796895.1, on the reverse strand, counting down.
AAAAATTTAAGAGCTGAAAGAACACAGGACATACCAGTACCTACAAAAATCTTTGCATCTTCAAGTAGTGGGGATCAGCGCCCGACGAAAAATTCACACCCTCACCTTCATCGAAAAGAAATGCATCGCTCAAATCAGCCTTGTGTACGGATTTTATAAAGATTGGTTTTACATGTATTCTTAGAAATGATGAGCCACGTCCTCAATGTGTTGTTTGCTCCGAGGCTCTTGCCAACGAGAGCCCGAAAGCAGAGAAATTGAAATGCTACCCTACAGCATTCGAAATTCATTGACAAACCAATATCTTTTTTTCGTCGATTAAAAAAAGAAAACTATAACAAAGCACCTCCCAATTTTAGAAGAAGCTGAAAAGGCATCGTATGAAGTTGTACATGTATATTTAACCCTCCGCCTACCAGCAAAAAAATGTGCAATTTGTACCAGTGTGGTTAAATTGACCCCAGTCATGATTCTTATTTTGAAGTTGTTTTTGCTGTATTTTTTTAAAACTTGTTTATTTTGCACATAACAAACAAATAAATCAATCATTCCAGTAACAATGAAACTTTTAAAACGAATTAAAAAAAATTTTTGGTTATACAACATGCTGCTCATCAAGCTCACACAGGTTTTGCAGTTTGTTACAAGGTTGATTTGAATGGTAATATTATTTAATCTATATTCAATAATTAGTACTTCACTGCAAACAAAAGAACAGGAAGGAGAAACGAAACTAACGGTACCCTATAACAATAGTCCTGCAGCGTAGCCTACTGATTTCATTTATGCATCCTACATAAATATCCCCTACACAAACTACCGAACCGCTTCAAAATGGACAAAATTAACAAGACAAACTCAAAAACACTGGCAAATAAACACAAACAAAAGTAATAACAATAGTAATAGTAATAACCAAGCAAAGTTGATGCAGAAAATGTCCAAGTGTTCAAAACATACATGCTTGCCACATTTACAACAAAAAGATAGACATTCTTGGTCTTCCTTTCAGTCACACAAAGTACAGAAATTTCTTATTCAATGAAGCACCATTTGGAGTAAGAGTAACATTCTTTTTTCTGGTTGCAGAAATTGATGCAACAGGGTTGTGCTTCTTCTTTACACACAGTTCTTTTCCACGACTGATCAAAAACATTCTTCTTTACCTAATGTGGATGTTGCTTTTCCACGATTAATTTCTTTCCATACGAAAAATGCATTGATTGCACTAACATTAATCATATTGCTGAATAAGATCAATGGCTATTTTCAAGTCATGTGTTTGGTAAAGTATAATCTCACCATTCTGTCTAAAATGTCAGCACTACTTTTTGTTTTGTCGTAAAACAGAATAATGCTTGGATTCTGATCTGAAGTGATTTTGATTTCTGGCTGGCTATGCATTGTTGAAAGCATATTGACTACACAGTGTTTTTGGACAGTACAATGTAATCATTGCATCTTGTCAAAAACCGAAGACTGTGCTCTTCACATTTCATTCTTTGGCCAATTTAAATTCCGTGGAAAGTTCCGTCTTGTTCTTTTTCATTGTTTCTACCAGTGTGAACTTCTTTAGAAAAAGTTTTCATGCAAGCGATAACATTGTGAACAAATTATCACTAGTGTTATTTCGTCCACATTTTTCAATATATTCTACCAAATTACAAACAACTCTTGAACCTTGATTAATTTCTCGGGTTGATCTAGCATCTTCACCAGTGTACACTTGCATTTTCTATATATAAGAGCAAGTGGAGTTGCAAATTATCCAGCTTTTTATTTTGTATTTGCCTAACTTTGAGGAAATGTATTGCTTGAAAAAGCACAGTCTTCCAAAGCAAGCCAACTGTTCGTTCACTGTCATGCTTGATTTGCAGGCGTAGGAATCATGCACGTAAGGTTTACAAGTTTTAAGCACTTCTCTGATAAGTTGCAGCTTGTTAGGGAGCTGATGTTGTCATCTTGACTGTGCATTGTCAAATTGGAGAACGCGTAAAAATTCGTTGATACCATCATCTACCCATAGTGCGATTGAAAATGGTCACTAGTGTGCTCTATAGTCATGCAACGCTTTCATTATTGAACTTATATGCACCAATCAAAGTAATTACATCCAAAAAAACTTTGAATTCTCTATTATCCACTGGTTTCCATGAGCTACCATATACTATGGTTTATTCATGATTATGTTTTTCCAAGAGAAGACTGGGAAAATAGAATGAAAATATCATTAATATCTGGACACTAAGATTTTGCAAATCTTGTCGGTCCTGGACTTTGTTGAATAACACTATGTGCAGTTGCTCTACCAGCATTATTAGCAAAAGGGGTTGTTTGCCACGTTTTGGTTTTGGAAACAAAGTAGCTTGCTGAAGCAGAAGAAAATGGTCGGTCATCCATTTCTTCTTTACAAAGACGATTTACATGTCTTCTTCGCCATCATCAGGAATCCAATATGAGTTGCTTATTTCTTCTTTGCTCTTATCACTTGTCAGAAAACCCAAAACTGCATCTTCATAGAGATATCTTGACATAATGCTTCTTTTACAGTATATTTTTTTTGGATTTATCTTTGTTTTGTTTTTATTAAATATTAAGAAAAAAATTATTTTTTATTTATTGTAAGTAAGCAGTGCAAACATAAAGATTTGATTTATTTATTTGCACGTTTCATTCAATGACTTAGTCGTAAGAATGCTTGGGTCAATTTGATCCCACTAGTACATGATACTGCTTTTTTTATTAGCTCAAGATAAAGATGTTCGACACTAAAAATTTTTTAGGTCAACAAGCCTCTTCAATATAAAATAAAAGTCATTAAGCTTCATAGCGCTGCTGCCAACGGTTCAGCAACAGAAAATTTTTAAAAACGTAATTGGGGTCAAATTGACCCCATGGTGGACTGAGGGTTAATCGCAAAAGATAAAAAACCACATAACATCAGAGAAATCCTTATCGAACCTGCTGCTATTGCAATCAGTCAAATTATAAAAGGAAACAAGGTAACCGAAGAAACAAAAAGATTGCCGTTGTCTACTGATATTGTTTGCCAACTTATCAGCGAAATGAGCCAAAATATTAAGTGCCAAATGATTGATAGAGTTGAACGAGGAGAATACGCTTTGCAATAGGACGAGTCTACGGATGTGTCTGGTTTAGCGCAATTGATTGTGTTTGTTAGGTATATAGCCAATGGGAAGCTTAAAGAAGAATTACTCATGTGCGTAGCGCAATATGAAACATGCACAGATGAAAACAAATTCTCAGCAGTGGATACAAGATTACGAAATTATGGATTATCATGAAATTGTTGCATTAGCATGATGAGGATGAGGCTACGATAAGAAAACAGAAAGACTTTTTAGCAAAATTGTCACAAACTGCACCCCATATAAATTTTACGCATTACACTATTTATTGAGAAAATCTTGCCAGCAAAACTCTGGACCAACAATTAAAATGTATTCTCGATTCAGCAGTAAAAATTGTTAATTATATTAAATTGAGACCGCTCCAAACAAGATTATTTATCATTCTTTACGTCAAAATGGGCTCGGAGCATAAAACTCTTCTTCATTTAGAATAGAGATCGTTATCTCGAAGAAAAGTTCTCACCCGATTGTATGAGTTGCAAAATGAAGCTTATTTGTTTTTTACGAAAAGAAGGCACAAACTTGCTGCAAATCTCACCGAACCTGACTGGTTGACTAAACTACTGTACTTATCATATATTTTTGAGAAGATAAATAGTTTAAATTGTCATTGCAAGACGAATCAGTTGACATTTTAACAGCTTATAACAAGATTAAAGCTTTCAAAAAGAAAATTCAACATTGGGCTAGCCAAGTTGAAATTGGAAGAATGGATATGTTTTCTGAGCTTAACGATTATCTCGAAAAAAACAAGTTTAATCAGAGAAATTTGAAGCAATTAGTAATTAGTTACCTTCGTAACCTTCTCAATGGTTTGACAAATATTTTGCCGAAGACATTACACCACAATACACCATTACAAACATTACACGAGATTGGATATTATCACCGTTTACAATATCAAAGTCAAGATTTTTGGGTCCGTTAAAAAGTATTTGCGGACCCTTGGTCTAAGGCAGGGGTCGGCAACCCCCGGCACGCGAGGTGATTTTATACGGCACGCGGCGTCGCGAATATTTTTCAAAAACACGTTTACGGATCTTTTTTTTTTTTTTAGAGATCACCCTGATTTTGGGATAAAAATAGGGAAATCAGAGATGAAATCGAAGTGAAGACTTTTTTTTTTTTTTAGAGAACATCCTCGTTTTGGGAGAAAAGTAGGAAACTCGGAGATGAAATTGAAGTGAAGACCTTTTTTTTTTTTTTTTCCGGAACATCCTGATTTTGGGAGAAAAATAGAGAAATCGGAGATGAAATTGAAGTGAAGACATCGGAACGAAACGTATATTTTGACATTGAATTTCACAACTTGGCACACTGGAAAGAAAACGTTGCCGACCCCTGGTCTAAGGCATATCAACGTCGGCAAACGACGTAATTTACTTTGTCACGCAAAACCAATTCTTGGTAAAAATTCATGTCACTTAATAAAAGCGTGAAATTAAAATTCCAAGCCCTGCTTGCAAAAACAAGCAAAAATTTACATATTTGCTAAAAAACGTTATTTTACCCATTAACCCTTGTGCGGGGGCACTTAAAAGTACCATCTTATTCAACAACTCAAATTAGGAAAAGGCCAGAAATTCCAGAATTTGATCTAAAAAGATGGAGTAATTACAAACGTTTTTGCAAAGGACAGGCTTCAGAAGCCCGGCCGTTTTGGAAAATGGGGTTAAAGCAATGCAATGTTATTGCAATAAATAAAATACTCTTTTTGTGGCTTTGAAATACATTGCGAAAAAACAAAACGATGTGCATATAAACGATGATTAATAAAAGATAAAATTTTGTTGGTTTTACAGCATTTGTAAGTCGATATTTAACACTGCTAAATGTCAAAAAAACATAGTCAATTTCAAATTCTTTCATGTAAAAAAACATTTGATTTTCGTTTTTTATCCTTTTTTAAAAAAAGCAGCAATAACTATTAGTAATCACAAAAACACGTCTTTGCGAATTAATTTGTCAAAGCAATGTAATGAATCGACTTGGCCTTGCGGAAGTTCCATAGCTTAACAGCATGCTTGGCACTGCCAGAGCAAACCTTGGTGGTGTAATAAGCAAAGGTTGATGTTATTCTACGAAACTTTTCAAGTACACATCTATCCGGTAAGTGACTGTTAAGACCTACGCTAGCGAAAGCTAGATCTGGATTGGTGCCAGTGTACCAGCGGCCGGAGTAAAAACTGGCGGCGTCATTGGCGTTGTATAAGAGGGCAAGACAATTAATACTTGCCCAGCCAGCCAAGCACTCACCGTCCGGACTGTTATTATTGTAACCCCAATCAACATGACGACAGTTAAAATTGCCAGGATAAAAACAGGGGTGAAGAAACACTGGGAGATACAGAGATCGCAATCGTGTTGGTGGTGGTTTGCAGATGTTGATTATTTTACAGCCATCAATGTCTACACACAACCACTCGATCTCCGATATCGGTGGAGATTCGTCTAAAAGCATGTACTTTAGTCGCTCGTGGACAAACGTGGCAAGGCCATGCTTCCTGCTTAAAGAAGACCCAGCTAATTGGTAGCTTGGAAATACCAACTTCTCTGCATCAGTGCAGTGGATCTCCTGTAGAAGGATGACAAGTGCCTCAGACAGCAGAGCAAGGTAATGAAGAACGTTCATCTTGCTTGCAGTGAGGCCTTTGATGTGCAGCTGAAGAATAGTGGGTTTTCAGAACTTGTTGGCAATGTGCCCTGAAAAGGGCAGTTTTTTCCAAGCATTACCCGTTGTGAAAAGGACGTCTGCTGATTAGCAGACCCTTGCTGAACATGGAATGGGTGGATATCTTTCCATTTCGGCAGGTTTGGTTTCGGTTTTCCTTATATGAGAGCAAAACAAAGTGGAAAGAGAGAAAAGCAAGAAACATTGGAGGTGGAGGCAAACCATTTTAAAACGGAGCTGATGGAAGAAAAAATCGAACTAATGGTGAGGAAGGAACTGGTTGAAAGTGTCCTGGAGATAAAGAGGGTGTCAGACAGATTAATGGCCATGAAACTGGAGGTAAAAAGTCACTCCTAAACATAGTAAGCGCGTATGCTCCACAGGTTAACAACAGCATGGAGGAGAAAAATGATTTTTGGGAAGACCTGGATGGGTTGATAGAAAGTGTATCAAAACAGGAGAGGATAGTTCTAGGTTCGCACCTTAATGGACATGTGGGCAAAGGGAACATAGGGGCTGAGGAAATAATGGGGAGGTACGGTGCTGCAACAAGAAATAAGGAAGGATCGATGGTTGTTGAGTTGGCGAAAAGGATGGATTTGGCGATTGTCAACACTTATTTCAAGAAGAAAGATGAACACAGGGTGACGTATAAAAGTGGCAGAAAAAGTACCCAAGTAGATTATGTGATGTGCAGAGGAGGAACCGGAAGGAAATGTGCAATTGTAAAGGAATAGTGGATTAGTGCGTGGCAAAGCAACACCGTATGGTGGTATGCAAAATGGTTCTCATGGTAAAAAAGAAAAAAGCAGAGAAAGTAAAGCCAAAGATACGATGGTGGAAACCGAAGGAGATCAGCTGTCAAGAAGCTTTTAGACAAGAGGTGACCAGGATTCTGGGAGGCGAAGATTGGTTAACTTGATGAGTGGGGCAAGAAATGCTAATAAAAACAGATGAAACTGTGCTGGGAGTGACATTTGGGAAACGAAAAGGAGACAGGAAGACATAGTGGTGGAATGAGGAAGTTCAGGAGAGCATAAAAGAAAGGAAAGAGGCAAAGAATAATAGATGAAAAAAGTAAAAATATCTACAAAAAAAAGAAGAGCAATACAAAGAAGGCAGTTGCAATGGCGAAAGGAAGTGTGCATGTAGATGTGTATGCTAGATTGAAAAAAAAAGATAAAAAGGAGTTGTACAGATTGGCTAGGCAGAGAGACAGAGCAGGGAAAGATGTACAGCACGTGAGGGTTATAAAGAATCAAAACGGTAATGTCATGGTAAATTCGGAGGCAGTGTTAAAGAGATGGAAGGAGTACTTTGAGAAACTGATGAACGAAGAAAATCACAGAGTGGCTAGGACAGAGGAAGCAGAAGTGGTTAACAAAGAAATAATGTATTTCAGTAAAGAAGAAGCGAGGAATGCACTGAGAAGGATGAAAAAAGGTAAAGCGGTTGAGACGGATGAGTTGCCAGTAGAAGTTTGGAAATCCATGGGAGAGATGGTAATAAAGTTTTTGACCAGGCTGTTCAACAGACTATTAATGGGTGAACGGATGCCAGAAGAATGAAGAAGGAGTGTGCTTATCCCAATCTATAAAAAAAAAGGGGATGCACAGTGCTGTGGAAACTACAGAGGAATAAAGCTAATGAGCCGCAATGAAGATATGGGAAAAAATTATTGAAGCCAGGCTAAGAGATAGACTAAAGATCAACAAAAAGCAACATGAATTTATGCCAGGAAAGGAAACCACTGATGCCATGTTTACTATAAGAATGTTGATGGAAAAGTACAGGGAAGGTCAAAAAGAGCTACATTGTGTATTCGTAGACCTATAGAAAGCTTACGACAGGGTTCCGCGGGAAGAGCTGTGGTACTATATGAGAAAATCAGAAAAGGCTTAAAAATGTGTGCGACTTGTACTGGATATGTACAAGAGAAGCAAAGCAGCGTTGAGGTGTTCATTAGAAATTACAGAAAGTTTTAAAGTCAAATTCGGACTGCACCAGGGATCAGCGTTAAGTCCGTTCCTGTTTGCTGTGATTATGGATAGGATAACAAATGAAGTAAGGAGAGAACCACCGCGGACAATGCTGTTTCTTGATGATATTGTGATTCGCAAAGAGACTAGGGAAGAAGTGGAACAGAGACTAGAATCCTAAAGGTATGCGTTGGAAACGAAGAGGGATGAAAGTAAGTAGACCGAATATCTGTGCATAAATGGAGGAAATAACAAAAAAAAAGTAAAGATAAAGGGTATAAAAGTGCCAAGATTAAAGGAATTGAAGTATTTGGGATCAACGGTGCAAAAAAGTGGTGGTTGTAAGAGCGAGGTAAAGAAGAGAGTGCTGGCAGAATGGAACGGATGAAGAAGAGTATCGGGAGTAATCTGCGACAGGAGGTTACCAGCTAGAGTAAAAGGAAAAGTGTACAGTTCAATGGTGAGACCAGCAATAGTGTATGGACTTGAGACGGTGGCGGTCACAAAGAAACAAATGGAAGAGATGGAAGTCGCAGAGAGGAAAATGTTAAGGTTTTCCATGGGAGTGACGAGAAAAGACAAGATTAGAATCGACTTCATCAGGAGTACCGTTAAGCTAGAACAGTTAGGAATGAAGATGAGGAAGGGCAGGCTGAGGTGGTATGGACATGTCATGAAAAGAGACCAAGAGTATGTAGGAAGAAGGGTGATGGAAATGGAGTTACCGGGAAAAAGGAAAAGAGGGAGACCAAAGAGAAGATTTTTAAATGTAGTGAAAGAAGATATGGGGAAAGTTGATGCGAGGGAGAAGGACGTTGAAAACAGGACGGTTTGGAGAAAGATGATACGCTGTGGCTACTCCTAATTGAAGGGAAAGACCGAAAGAAGAAGATTATTTGTTCAATGTAATAACGTACTTCGTTTAGTCGCTGCTTCCTTACTCACAATCTTTATTTCTACATGCACTATGATTAATTTCAAGTTGATTGTGAGTAAAAATGAAAATAAATAAATAAAATAATAAGATGTTTGAGAGCAATAACAGACGTATTCACAGCCCAGGCTACGAGAAAGCACCTCCCGTCTGGGCCAGTTTTTTCATGTAAAGCAGTCATTGAACCGATTGTCTAGTTAAAAATGCGATTTTATGAAAAAATAAAATGATTCGGAATAAATATACAAACAATGCATTTCGAATTCTTTAAATACTCTTCCAATTTTTATTTGCAACTGAACAAAGTTTTGTTTCTACAAAGTAATACTTAAACAATGAATGGTCCAGAAACAAAAAATTTTCTGGTTATAAAACATATAGCACTAAAAAGCACCAGCTATGGCATTGTGCCTCGCGCACACCGAACCTGAGCTCACTTTCCGACCATGGTTTCGAGTTTTAAACTCTCATCAGGGACAGTCTGCTTACTCAGGTTTTCGTCGTAGAGCTGGTCCCATGGAAGAGAAAAATCTAAAACTTTAATAAAATAATTTTAAAAAATTTTCTGTAAAAAAGAAGTATTGTATGCTAAATATTAAAACTTTACAGTGATGCTATTCAGGATGCTTCGTTTTTACTAAAAGTTGCAGTTGAATAACGCTTGATTCATTTTACAAAACGTTTTTTTATCATTTTTTCATTTCAAGATTTATTTGAAAAATTGAATATTAAGTCAAAAATATTTTTAACTAACTTCGTTTGAATTTCAGCTAGCAGCTGTTCAAACCGTTTGAGCAACTTAATTTGTTTAACACAATTACGGAGATGTCAACAAAGCAGTGTCGTGAAGAACCTGCTCTGTCCTCAAACTTGTGGTGCGTGTTCTCGCAGTGTTTGTATCAATGCCAGAACAACGACAACGAAATGTGAAATAGGTGAGGCACTATTTCTTACAATTTTACTTCAACTTTTTATATTTAATCAGTACTTTAAAAATCATGCGTAGTTTCAGAATCTGCCACATGAAACTAAACAGTTTTCTTAAGGTTATCTTAATGCTTTTGTATGCTAAAGATAAATATTTTTCGCAAATTATCAACTCTTAGTATCGTGATTAAATTTTTAAATCAATGGTATTTTTTAGTTTGAGTAAACAAAAATCAACTTCGAAATTGCAATTGCTTAAAAAGCATAGTTTTATTTAAGTTTGATTTTTTCAGGTTGCAAAGACGAAATTGCTTCCATTACTTGTCAAATTTTGAAAAACCAATATGGATGCGGAACTATAAAAGGATTTTGCAGATTGACTTGCAGGAAATGCACAAAGTGTCTGACTCCTCCTGCTCCTTGCACAAACGGTAGGAAATCATTAAATGTGATTCAGATTAAAAGTAGATTTCTACTTTGATGAAGTTTTGGCAAGGATTTTTGTTGTTTCAAATACGTATTTAAGCATAAATGTACGGTTTTTACGACATGGTGAAATCAAGATATTTATGCAACTCAGCATTACTGGTTGCTCAATGAGACATTTACAAAATCATAATTTACATGATGTTGTTTTGTTTTGTCAAAGGCATAGGAAACAAATCGGCGACTTAAGCAAATTAAGGGGTAATTCATGAAGTGTTAAAAAAAGACAGGGCAAAACTTAAAAATAGATTCATCGTACTAACTTATAAAGTCTATTTTTGCTTTGTTATTACCTAATGCTAAATTTTCTAGTGTAGAACTTTACAAATAAATGGAAAAAATAACTAAAAACATAAAAGAATGAATTTCACTTTTTGATAAACCAAATTATAGACTAAATATTATTAATTTATCAGACAGTTTTTTTAGGTACTGTGTAGTTGTAACAACACATTAAAATCTTATACTTTGCTTCTATACAGTTCAAAGCCAATATTTACAACAGTAATTATATCTCCTCTCGTAAAGAAGCTTTATTCTCAAAAAAACTTTGAGTAAAACCTCTGCTACGGATCAGGTTATTATTGTTAGGATTAAATTTCAAGCTAGAAGAGAAAAATTCGAACGCAAGCTCTGAAATAAACGACATATAGTTCTAACCATAGGAAACTGTTTCGGTATCAAACTTTTGTTTAATTCAACTTTACGTTTAGTTTTGCTGTTACCGCTGAGTGATTAATCAATGTAGACATAGTTGCAAATCTAAAAAAAATTTTCGCGCTGGCTGTTATTTATTTCAGATTGCAAAGATAACAACAAAGATTGTTATTATTAGAAAAAAAAGTTACTGCAAAATGTCTTCAAAATATTATCCTTTTTTGGAAAATGAATGTCCGCTCAGCTGTGGGATATGCGAACTTCTTCCTGTACCAACACCAAAAAACACGGCCCTACCACCCCCCAGACCCAACCCACCATAAAAATTAAACTCTGAACAGTGAATGTTTGTTCAGAGTTTAATTTTTATTTAGAACAACAAAAAAATCTCATTTAATACAAATTTGTTTATTTTTAAAATAAGCTTAATTGCTGAGCAATTGATAAACAAATCATTGGGTCTGTGATGCTGTTTAATACAAAAATTCTTAAACTTGTTGTTTACTTAAGTTGTAATGATGTGTTGTATTTAATCTTAATTGAAAAACTTTCGACTGGCAGTTTCAGATAAATTGATTGTGAAGCTTACAAGTCTATTGCCCAGTGGCTTACATGATTATATCTGTTTGTTCTGGATAAAATATGTAATGTAAATAATGTAATGTCTGATTTAAAAATGTTGTTTGATTTCTGAAACTAAAATTAGCTGTTTTCTTTTTTATTTCATTGTTATGTTTTAAATTGAGTTTTTATTGTTTAGGTTGCAATGACAGAAATAAACATTGTGAACATTGGGCAGAGATTGGTTATTGCAACCAAGCTAAAAAGTTTTCATATCTGCTCGAAGTGTGTCGAAAATCATGCAACGTTTGTACGACGTGTCCCAAATCATTGCCTCCTCCCCTTCCCAAACAGACTCCATGATCAGCAGGTAAAACGATTGAACTTGAATTATAAAATATTAACTTATGCGGAATTTGAGAAGATTTCAACATCAATAGCATAAAAAGTAGGGTGTTTCATTTTTTCACCACTTTTGAATTTTAAAATACCTGGAGTCCCTACCGGTGGTATTTTGGGTAAAAAGTTTACACCCAAATTTTTTTTCAATTATGATGTCATTTGAGCTGGTCCACGACGTTTGAAATTTCGAGGGTCCAATTTTTTGCGATTTGACCGTATCTCCCGAACCGCTTATTGCAGATTGACAAAATTGGTGTCAAAATGCGCAGAATAGCCGGTTTTCTATACCTGATCTAGAGAAAACTTTTGTCTATCTCCTTCAGAAAAAAAGTTATTCTGAAAAAACTAAGTTTGCACCTATTTTCATCGTGCTGGAGGATTCCAGTGGAAAATTTTTCTGGTTTTTCCACTTTTATTGCGTAGCAAAGCCTACAAGGTGTCTTAAACCGAGGTTATTTATAAATTTGTCCAAAAAAAAAGAACAGATTTTAGTTGTGTAGCCATGGCTTTGAGAAATAGTAGGCCTATTACCAAGTCGATTCAAACCTTTAAAGAGCTTGAGAAAAACATGCTCCCTCTTAACTTCAATGTAGTTAGACATTACTTTTACTTGAGAAATCAGTTAACTGTAACTAATCCGAAGTATTTTAACAAACTACCCTATTACAAAGATGTGAAAGATTAACTGTTGTTAGACGTGTTAAGTATATGGACAAAAGCTAGTCTTCCTGTACTTAGCAAACAGAGGATAGCAGCAAGGTTACAAGATTTAATAGATAGATATAACGCTTTAAGAAAGAAATGAAGCATGGAGGTAATAAAGTGAATGAGAAATGGTTATATAGGTTATTTGATATATGCAAGTGCTCAATTCTCAAAAACCCGATGATTAATAACAAAAAGTTAGTGTGCAGCTACGAGGTAGCTAATTGGTCATGATATCCATATTCTGGAATGCTTGTTACAAACAAATGAAATTTATATTGTCTGTGTAATCTGCTATGTTGATGGCAAAAGATGAGGTCCTGGAGCAATGCAAGATGGAGCTTTATTGAACAGAATATGAGTGTTAGACAAGCCAAATAATGAAAGGTTAATACCAAGGGATCAGTTGGACGTTCTGGAAACCAGAATTGCTGCTGTGCTCTTGAAAGCCAAGCTCGAGTGGTTTTCTGAACAAAAGAGCAATAAAGTAGAAAAAATAAAGTTTTAGGAATAATCAGCTATGCATGCTGGTCTTGGCACGCTATATCATCACCAATATTCCACAAAATTTAAAAAACCTGCTTTTTTATAAGCAAGAACAAATTTGCCATTCTCGATGGATTACTATTGCAAATGGTTATATAAGAACGCTTATTTTTAACTCAAAAAATCTCACTGATACTCAGAAAAACAACCTTCAGAAGATAGTTTCATACATCATTTGTGTTTACGTACCATCATTTCTGATAATACATTTAAACCACAAAGCTCCAGAGGATCCTTTTCTTTCCATATTTTAACGCGATCTGCGTAGCTGTTTTGTTGAAATGGACCCAAACATCACTGATGTTGTTATGAAATATTTCTTGGCTCATGCGTCGCAATGGCTTTCTTAAAAAATTGTTGCTTTAAGTGTGCATGCCAAAGTTGCACCATAAACTGCTGAAGCAGTTAAAAGTTAAAAGTCTTTGACTGAAGAAGTAGATGTGCAATCACTCCTTTAAGACCGAAGAAGTCGTTCGAAGCATTTCTTCACAAACAGGAGTAAAGAAGCCCCATGTATATTAATGACTCGTGTTTAACCGTCTTTTTGGAAGACGATTGATGACCACAATCGCTCGACCGAACAAAGAAATGAAAGACTGAAAGAACTGGTCAACAAAAAAATCCGAGATGAGCCAACTCAACTTACTGATTTTGATTTGTGTTCGCGTGCTCAGTGTAATATGAAAATTAGTGAATTTTGAGTAACAATAAAAGCTTGCAAGTTGTGCTGGTTGTTTTGTGTGTGTAAATTGTAAATTTATGCTAATCAAGCAAGTTAGATGTAGTAGACAATATGCTTTGATAGGCAGTAGAAAATATGCTTCTTTTAACGACGAGCTTAAACATAATACAGAAGAACAGCACATATACCATTCAAAATTTTGCTTTAAGATGAAAAATTTTAGTTTTTTTGAAATAACTTTTTTTCTGAAAGAGATAGACAAAAGTTTTCTCTAGATCAGGTGTAGAAAACCGGCTATTCTGCGCATTTTGACACCAATTTTGTCAATCTACAATGAGCGGTTCGGGAGATATGGCCAAATCGCGAAAAATTGGACCCTCGAAATTTCAAACGTCGTGGACCATGTCAATATGACGTCATAATTGAAAAAAAAATTTGGGTGTAAACTTTTTACCCAAAATACCACCGGTAGGGACTCCAGGCATTTTAAAATTCAAAAGTGGTGAAAAAATGAAACACCCTAATAAAAAGGCTATTTGTATAACTATTAAAATCGCTTGTACAAAGCGCCTGATATCTTTTTACAAAATTCGAACCAATTAATTTGATAGAAAGCCAATTGAAAATAATCAGATATAAAATTTATGAATAGTATTTTAATTTAAACAATGGCACAAAACACTAAATAGCTTTTGCTACTATGCTATTAATTGGTTACAGTTTTTTATGTATGTTTAGAAAAGTTTAGCCGAATTTCACATAAAATTTTTATTCAGACTGTAAAGACACCGATGGAGAATGTAAATTTTTTGAAATCGAAAGATTACTGCAATTCTACTTCCGAGCATTATGACTTTATGAAAGCAACTTGTCCAGTATCATGTCGTTTTTGCGAGCCTTGTACAGTGAATCAAAACTTGTTTATTCTTGAAAAAGCTAAAAAATTATAAAAGTTTGTTTTTGAAAAGTTGAATAAAAAAAGCTTTAAAGCTGCATATTTGACTTGTTGCATTTAATATTTATTATGGTCTATTTAAAAGCACACAGTATAATCTTAATTAGGATTTGTGTTTTTAAAGAGCTGTTTGTTTATTTGTTTTTTAACTGGTGTTTTTTAAACTTTACTTTTATGATTTTACAAAACTGTTAACTTTGTTTAATCATTGCTATTTTTAATGTTAATAAAAAGTGTTTGGTCTCCAAAGAATTTTTGTACTTACAAAGTTCTTCTTTTCAGTTTTATGAAAGTTACTTTAAAATGCATCATTCTTTAATTTCTGTAATCATTTTATTTCCAATTATATAAAATCATTTCTACGATGTTCTGAAAGTAAAATAATAACAAAAACTTATGTCAAATGTAGCAATCCGGAAAAAATTTATAGTTTGATAAAAATTTGCAAAAAAATAAAATATAACACGACCCATTGTTTCCATGATTAGTACTCAAAATGAATTTGTTAAATGTTTAAAAACAATATCAAATCTTAACTACTTGATTGTGATATGCTCTGCTCTATAAAAAAATTTCTGGAAAAGCCAAACCAAGTTTAATTCAAAACCAAACAAAAATTAAACAGTTTTAAAGTACCATTGCTTTTTACAAATGTTGCTCCAAGATAAACTATTCAAATTATACATGACTTCATTTATTGTGATAACAATTGTATAAAGCAATAATTTCTAGCAGTTAAAAAAGGAATCTTGGAGATTTTTACTTTTGGCTAATCAAGAAATGTTCCATAAAAAAAATTAATAAGTTTCAACAAGACAATTAAGTTGGTGTGAAACCTTAGCTCGAACTCATTTTGTTGTTTTTTAAAAAATAAAATAATAAAAAATCAATCTTATTTTATTCATTTAAAGCTTTTATTACGTTTTGCTGACAAAAAAGCTTTAACTTTTTCTATGTACTAAATATTCACAGAAAACTATCAAATTTACAGTGGAATATTGATTAAAAAGTACCGTATTTCTTTTCTTAATGTTGAAATTAAAATTAATGGTACATGTATTGATATCAGTCAAGCAGGTTTTAAGTGCAGTATTTTTACGCATTCAAAACCATATTTTTTATGTAATTGCCACTAGCAGCAGTCGCATATACTTCGTCAGAAAATCAAAATTTAATAACATAAAATTACCACTCAAAACTATCCATAAATAAATAATCTTTTTTTCAAAACACATTTTCAATGATGCAATTAAATGAGCTTTTTTTCTGTACCGTTTACATTATAAAAAAACTTTTACTAAAACTTAATAAAGGGCAAAAATAAGATCTTTACTAGTAAATTTGACCGCATGGTTTTTGTTTACTTGACCCGCAAATGCTTTCAAGAGTTCATAAGGCTCAAAGAGTTTATATGTTTCAGGGGCAAGTCTTTTTTTATTTCCATTTTGCCCTAAACAAGATTTTTTACGTTGTAACTCAAGTGGAAAACAAGTTTTAATTAAAAATTTTCTCCAATACGCTAAAATTTACGTTGATTGAAACTGCTTTTTTAACAAAAAAGTACTTTTCTTCTAAATTCTGCCCTCTTGCTAAATTACAGTTATTTGAGATATGGCTTTTTTGAAAAAAGTTTGAAAACTTCTCAAGCAAAACGATATTTTTCAAATATTGTTGGGTTTGATTTTAGTCGAGATATAGTATTGTAAATATAGATCTAACAAAATGCTTCTGTCTTGCAAATTTCAAAGGGCATTATCTGCCCTCTGTGCTTGCGCGTTATAGAAATAAATCAATAAATCAAGGAAAACATCAATTGCTCCACTATCCCCTCCCATTTTTTGTGCCTCTAGATACCCTAAACGCAGGCCCTGTTTTTGGTCACTTGGAAGTCATAGCTAAAAGCAGGTTAAAAACCAATGAACTTTAAGGTAGGTTGGGCTTAGTTTTCGTGTATGTAGTCATAACATTTTTTGAAAAACCTACGGATTTGATTTTTAAAATATTAGACTTTAATTTACGTGCAATTGCTCTTTTACATCAGACAAAACGAAAATTGTAAAAACTGTTTTGTAAAACAATTTTACAAACGATAATTAATTTTATTTTTTATATAAGTTTTTACATGGACTATGCAAAATGGTTCTTAAAATCATTTATGACCAAAAAAATTATAATATTACGTATATTTAGAATAAATGATACTAGTTTTAAAAAAATAATTTAAGACAATATTATTCAGAAAATAAGGTTTTGAAATTTATTTATTCGTAAATTTTATTTTGACGAAAAAGATCCAAAAAATTTTTTGAAATTGTTGTACTGTTATTGAGTTATTGAAAAAAAAAGAAAAAGAAAAAAACTGATATTATTTGTTCACACATAATTAAACATCCAGAACAGATTGAAATTTCTTATTCCTATTCAAATTGTTGATGTTGTTGAAGGGAGCTCAATGTGCCCTATTTTGCAATATTTCTAAAAAAATTGATATAGCTAAAAAAGGGGTTCTCAGCTTTTTTTACCAATGAAACTCTTTTGATCAAAATATTATTTAGTGGACGCTACATAGAAACTTCAAACCATTTGCGATTTTTTGGATAAAACAAACTAAATACTTTTTTCCTCACTCAGCACTAAAATTTCATCTTCCTAAGGACAAGAATTCGAGAAACACTGTTACTCTCAACTTAGCGAAGCGCCCTACACGATCTCAACCTGGCAGATCCTGTGAGTTAAAACGTAACAATCCAGATTGTGACTCTGCCATAGGACAACACTTGCTTGATAACGAGCAATGTGCTGCAAACTATAACGACAAACGTTTTAAAATTCTTGCTGTGGCACGCAACTCGTTCCATCTGTGTTTACTCGAGACAACTTTTATCAAAACCAAACATCCGGTTTTATGTAAACAAAAGGAATTTGTTTCCACATTAAAACTTTTCAAATAACCTAAGTTGCGAGTAACAGTGTTTCTCCTGGGTAATTGCACATAGTGCGTTTCTCCTTTCCGAGATTACACTGTATTGCACCACACTTCTTTGATTTTGTGCAATTGTGCCTTTCTCCTTTCCGAGACTGCAACACCTTTCTCCCAACTGTTGAGACTATAAATACCTTGATTTTCTCTGGTTCGTCCCATTTTGACGCGATTGCCACTGATGAGAGCGTCACGAAAAGCTTATGGCTCCAATAAAATCGACTTTGTTTAAAGCGATATTAAAATTTAGTACCACAAAGAAGCTCTTTAATAAATTTAACTTTGTCAGGTTGTTCGAAAAAAAAAAAAAAAAAAATTGGCAACTTTTTGAGCTGTTTTAGATTCAGCTAAAAAATTTCACCGAAAGTGACCAAAATACCGCATTTCATTGACGCTTTGTATGGAAGGTTAAAAACACTTTTAAGCTGCAATAAACGCAGCTTACTCAACCTAATCGTAAGCACGACCAGGTAGGCGCTTTGCTTTTTTTATACAAAGCATTTTAGTTAAAATGCTTAGTTTGCGATGAGCTGCAATATCTTTTATATCAACACAAATTGTGTTTTACTCAGGCAGATTCATGGCCCAGTCGTAGAATTCACTCGATTTATCTCTGATCATGTTTGCAATATCTTTGATTTTGCCAAGCTTGTTTTTTACAGAGATAAATCGAGGTTTTATCTGAGAAATATATATGGTTTATCTTTGAGATAGTCAAAGTTGTTTTTTTCGTTATAAATTATACTTGATTTATACTAGTTTTACTCATGTATGTTTACGTAGATAAATCATACATGTTTTATGCATTTTATATCTTTGATTCGGCCAAAGTTATTTTTTTTAGTATGATTTATACTTGATTTATAATTGTTTGCACATGTATGTTTACATAGATAACTCATACAAGTTATATGTATTTTATATCTTTGATTTGGTCAAAGTTATTTTTTTAGTATGATTTATACTTGATTTATAATTGCTTTATATATGTATGTTTACGTAGGTAAACTATACATGTTACATGCATTTTATATCTTTGATTTGGTCAAAGTTATTTTTTTAAATATTATTTATACTTGATTTATGATTGTTTTACACATGTATGTTTACATAGATAAAACATACATACTAAATATATTTTATATCTTTGATTTGGCCAAGCTTGTTTTTAAAACATGAATTATCTTTGATTCATAAGTGCTTTGTATATGTATGTTTACATACGTATATTACGTATGCTTTATGCCTTTTTTATCTTCGATAAGCCAATCTTATTTTCATAAAAACGAATTATATTTCATTCTCATTTATGAATATATATTTAAAGTTTATATGTATATTTACGTATGTAATAAGCAGTGATGGCCTCACAAAAGAAGAACCCAATGCAAAAAAAATAGAGGGCCATTTTTTCTTTTTCCAAATGTTTTTAGCCCTCCCAAAAAAAGGTCATCATTTTAAAGGAGACCTCTTTTTAGTATTTCAAAATAAAGTGATTTCCAATAAAAGAAAGTCTCGCTTTGTGGGGTGAATCTCATAGTGCCGTTATGAAGAAATAGAGCATTATTTTGCTTAGGGGATTTACGTATTAACGCTTTTTAGTGTGGGGCGGTGTATCCACTGCGTTTGCTTCATACTAAAGCCATCACCGGTAATAATAAATCTGTATCTAGAGCATGGAAAAATTTGTTTTATAAGTTGGATTATGTCTATTTATTTTTGTTTTACTATTTTTGGTAGTAATTGATAAACAATTTTAAGAAACAAGATATAATAATTAATCGGCAGCTAATTGGGATAATTCGGTATGGTTATTATGATCTAAAAAAAAAGTGCCCTTTTTACTGTATTTAAAAAAAATTGAACTGTAGATTTTGTAAAGGCTTTTCTCAGCCAAAAAAAAACATTGTAATGATTTCTCTCCGTTAGGTAGCGCTAAAGTAAGAAAACCATTGTTTGGTTGAAAATTGAAAATTATTTTAAAGAGATGTGTTTATTGTCATAATAAGCATTCGTTGAAATTAGTCACATAGATTTTTTTTAAACATTTTTTACGTATGTACAGTGGTTAAAATGAAAAAAATTAAAAAGACAAAAAGAGAACAGTTAAATATGTTCAAAATATAAATCG
The DNA here is from genome assembly GCA_963680785.1 of Diplosoma virens. Taxonomy (NCBI): domain Eukaryota; kingdom Metazoa; phylum Chordata; class Ascidiacea; order Aplousobranchia; family Didemnidae; genus Diplosoma; species Diplosoma virens. The sequence continues at coordinate 8,901,619 of OY796895.1, read as the reverse complement.
AAGCCGTTTCTGAGTCGTATTTAAAAAAGTACTACAATATTCTCGGTGTGTATGGATAGGTAGTACTTTTTGTTCTGTAAAAAGAATTGGAAGCTTAACTTTCTAATCTAATTGACAAGAAAAATGTCAACTTTTTTTAATTTTTAAACTCGTAGATGTTTGCGATTTCTTGTTGCATTTAAATAGTTCTGTCAACACTTTTTATATGTTTGCTCCATCGATGTACAAATAGTTGCAAACAAAATCTAATTTTTTCTGTCCCGCTATGATAACACATTAAATGCCTTGATACCATGTGTTTTCTAATTTTTGATTAAATTTAAGAATACAACAAGTATATCTGTTTATGTCCTACAGTTTCGAATAAGTTGATAATAGATATGATAATGACGAGAGTATAATGTACCGTAATGAATATTGTCATATTTTTTCTCTATTTTGGAAAATTTTCAAATTATTTATTTAATATTAGTTAAAGATGTTTTGGCGAGTGGTTTAAACCAGATAGAGTCTCCTAATTATTTGCCTGTTCTTACTTACTTCACACGTGGTCAGATATAATAAAAGAATCTCTATTAAAGTTTTTAAACTTTCCACATCTGCGCCTTCGATAACAACTACGATACGAAAAAGTGAAAGAAAACAACGAAGGACGGACAACGTGATAGCCGCAACAAGAAAAAGGCGATTCATATGACCGACAAACGCGAACGCGGAGTCATGTGACCACAGAAAGCGCAAGCACATATCGAAATCCGTAACATTAGTCTTTTAATAATTTTGCAATCAACACTTTGTCAATCAGCTTAGATTTTTAGTTAATTATTCTGAAAACTCATCCAGTGATAAAGCTATCTACTATTTATACTTTTACTTTGTTGAAAAACAATTAAAATGTTTCACTAAAAGCAAATGCAATCACATATTTGCCTTCGGAGTTACAGGATGTTAATGTTCGCTTGATGAAACTCAACATGAAGGTTTTAAAAAAGCTAAAAATTTAATTTTCATGTTTATTGCAGGGTTTTTAGCCTTTTCATGATTGCCTTCTCGTAACAAATCAAAACAACTTTTGCAGTCAGGCAGTGTTTTATGAAGTACAGACGACAAAAAGGTCTTCACTAATTTTTCACAACGATTTTCATTTTCACAACCACCTTTATCTTCTTAAGCATCAACCTAGACCTTTTTTTTGGTTTGAATTTAGCGTTAAGAATAAAAATTTTTTATTCGAACAAAAACGGATTAATGCGAATTCATAGCTTCTTGAAAAACAAAGAAGTTCAACTGAGACTATATCAAGTGTTAAACTAAATTTTATATTTCATGTCCACGTTTCCAAAATTGTATTCTTAATTTACTGTTTCTATAGTTTCTATAGTTTTTGATTATTAATTGAAAAACAATCAATCTGATTACATATAGAAAAAAAAAAGTCATTTTATAAACGTTTAAATTGACGTAATTTAGGAAGAAAGGTAATTTTTTAAATCTACTTGTAATTAATAGCAATCAATAGCCAACATGTAATCATTTATACTTGATAATATATTTGGTTGCTAGTGAATGTTTTTAACGCTTCGTTACAAAATTGTAATGCATTAATTCTTCATTAGTCTGTTGAATTTTTTTAGTTGCCGTACAAAAGCTCGATCTCTTTGTGGCGAAAAGCAGTTTCCCGCTGCTTTGTTTCCTTGTGTTTATTACAATAACAATCAGAGCGGATGTCGGCCAACCCAACTTTATTTTTACTCAGAGATTAGAAGGTTTCTTCGACACACAGACGACTTCGTCAATTTTCGAACGTAATTTTAAAGTCGAAGTTAAGATTCTCGACAATTGAAATTCCCGAAGCGATCTTTTTACACTTTCCAGAAAAAAAAAGCTTATCTCAGCAAAATCTACTAAATGCTGATTTACCAGTTTTTATAACGCTTCAATCTTTGCAACTTATCGAGAATTTTTAAGATTTTCTCAAGGTTTTGAACAATTAGCTCAAAAACTTTTTTATTCAATCAAAAGAACAACAAATTATCTTTAGCGAGAATCAAATTTCTTTTGGTTACATCTCAGAAACTATCTTCATACTTGCTCGATTAAATGTATATAAAATTGTTTCAATTTGAAAAATTGGTCGGGTTCATTGCTTCAATCACAATAATTTTTTTAAAAATTTCCAGAAATATTTTAGATGATAAATTTTTTTACATTGTCAGTAGTAGTAGACCACATTAATAGTAGTCCAGATTGATGCAATATTTGAGCATTCAGGCGTAACAAATACTTAATTTTTGGAATTTAGGTTGTTTTATTGTTTATTGAATTGATTATATATTTTGTAAACGATAAAAAACCTACAATTTTTTAAAAAAAGTCATTGAATCATAATGAAGTAATTGCAACTTCATTAAAATACTTTATTATTAATAAATAATTACTGAATACAGTAATCTTTCTGTCATTCTGTCATTTTAACGAACAACACTAAAATTCTATTTAATATAGATAATATTTAATTCATAATTCGAATTTTTTATTAGATTGAAAAGATAAAAGACAACCAGGACAACCAGATACAAAATATTCAGTTTTACTATTTTTTGATTCTGCTTATCTGAAAGTTTGAAAACAGTTTGCAGCGTGACGGAAAGTTAGGAAGGGTATTTCAATCGCAACCATAATTGATATAATTTTGGTTTAAATTCCATTTTGTTTTACCAATAGCAAAAAGGTTCCAGCAATTTTTTTGCTGGTTGGTTTTTTAAAGCGGGCTTTAATTACAATCAGACAACTCTTATACTGTACAAAAATATAAACTAAAAAATTTTAAATTTACTTTTTAAAAAAGTCAATCTTAAAAGTTAACACTTCTTTAAAACTTTTGTTTTCTTGGTTGAAACTTAATTACACAAAAGCGGTTAAACCATTCTTTCAGCTTAACAACCGAAATGTCAAACAACACCAAATGCAGGCATTCTTCCTAGTTTTTATCTAGTAAACGGTTAAAATAAGTGATACTCTCTTTGTGCGGAAAAAATTGTTAGTCATGATTTTGAAAGAAAATAATGCAAACACTATGTACCACTGTCCTGCTCTTTATTTACTCCTGCGCAACCGACATATTGCTCATGAGCAGCAATCTTTTTAAAAATGCTTTGAGACATTAGTTAAATGCCCATGTTTTATTCTACCTTTCACTGATTTTTCCATGCACCAACTAGTTTTTCTGTTTAGACTCAACCCTCCACTCAGCTGTATATTATGTTCCGAACAATAGTTTCCTTGCAATCGAAGTCAAGATATTTCTTCCAATGATCAGTGTGCCATTGTCCTTAGATAAGTTGTTGGGGAAAGAGCCAAGAAAAGACTAGTTCGCCTGGTAAATGTGGATAACTCAAGTGGAAAATGCTTGGATACCTTGCTACCAAATTCACTTGCAGAGATAGGCCTGATACTAGAACAATATATTGGAGATTCATTTGATGGAGCAGCTATTTTGAGTAGTGTTTATTCTGTTCTTTAAGCACTTGTGAAAGCAACTTGCCCAAATTACATCCATATTTGGTGCTTTGCACACAGTGATTGCTTTAGTAGGAGTTAATAAAAAACATTAAAAATTGATCCCTCTTAGGCAAAATATTGCTCTATTTCTTTATAGTAGCACCAGGACGGTGGCATCCCTAAAATAAAGATTTTTTTTAGAGATCACTTTATTTAATACACTGAAAAGTGGCCCCCTAAAACAATAACCTTTTTTTAGAGATCGCTTTGCCGCTTTGCTTTGGAACACTAAAAAGTGACCCCCTACTTTTCTCGGACCCGGTCTCCCTTCTTGTAAAGCCATCACTGTATGCACATGTTTTGAATTTGGTGATCAGTCATGCAAGAAGTGTATGTGTTACAGCAGTTAGTCTTTTTGGTCTGCTTACTGAGCTATCTACATTTTTCAATGATTTCTGCAAAAGGATGAAGGTCTGGAAAGAGCATATGCAGACTAAAACCAGGAAAGAAGAAATGCCTTAGACTAGAGCGCATTGGTCAAACTAGGTGGTCAAGTAGAGGTAGAGCACTTTCAAAATTGTTTGGCAGCTACACAAATTAGTCATCAAAATTTTATTCAGTCCTTCTGATCATCCTTCAGCAAGTAAGTAAATACCTGATCTCAAAGGATCAGTTTGCTATAAAGCACAGAAATTAAGTAAAAACTTGCGCAAATTTGTATGTATGTATGTTTTTATATTTCTCAGCCGCAACAGCACAAATCAAGGACAAAAGAACATTAAAAGTTGTCAAAAGGAATCAGTGAAAAACGATATACGTTATAGGACATGTAAACAATACATTGTACTGATATAACAAATGACATTTTTATCTGCATGCTCACTGCACCTTAAATTTGAATTTGAAACTATCTTAATAGTATTTACATTCATCCGAATTTTGGATATTACCATACCAGTGTCAAATTATCTGCATAAATCAGCCCTGAATATCATGCAAGCTTAGCATATTATTAACAAAGCCATTGAAAATGTTGAAAAAATCTCAAGAGAGTTTAGTGACATTTTTTGAAATAACATTTAATTTTGTTGTTCATGCAAATTTTAAATTAAAAGAGGTGAAAATTTCTGTCCCTAAGAGCCAGTGTTGTAAAGACTCGAGTCCGATTTTTGAGGACTCGGACTTGTACTCGGACTCGTGCATCAAGAACTCGGACTCGAACTCGGACACGTAGATTTTTTTTTGTTGGAACTCGGACTCGGACTCGGACTTGTAGCCAAGAACTCGCACTCGGACTCGGACTCATTAAAAAAACAGCGTTTACCAAGTAGAAAAAATAATTTTAATAAAAGAAGCTCGATGATTTCACTCAGAAATTACGAAAAGAAAAGCAGCCAGCCACTGGCAGCCAGACATTTGATTGCCGGTTGCCGAATTGTTAAGTTTCTTGGAAAACATAAGGCAGACGGATTACCGCTGCAACAACCAGATTTGTCCGTGAGAAACAGCTGTCTGCAAAACTTCGTTGCAATCATCAAACGAAATCTTAGTTGATTAGAATAGATTTCGTGGACGAAACTGTAGTTTGCAAATGAAAAAGATTTAAGGGTGAAACTTAATCTCTAAAAAAAATCTTCACTTAAAATTTGTCTTCAGGCCGTTCGTTGCTGGGCTTTTAAAAGCTTTTTAGTTGACAATTGAAAATTTGACTTCACATTAAAGCGCAGCCATATAGAAACGGACTTGCGCATTAGCTTGGGTATTGTGACGTCACAGAGGTTTTTTTGGAAATTTTAGTGAATAAAATCAAGCCGTGTACATTACAGGGTTGCCAGATTGGCTTTTCTGATGCCAAATTTGAGAAATCTGGCTGTTTTTGCCAAAATAGAAAAGTCCGACATCGAAAGGAAGCAAAGACCTTTTCTTTTTTTAGAGAACAGTATGACTTTGGGACGAAAATAGGTGAGTCCTACATGGAATGGAAGTGAAGACCTTTTTTTTTTTTTTTAGAACCCCATGATTTTTGGACGAAAATATATTTTCTAGCTGGTAAAATTGTTTGGCTTTTTTTATTCCCTCGTTTGGCTTTATTCTATCACTGGGATCTGGCAACCCTGGTACATTATTGGTTGGCATTCCAGAATGCCAGCGGACGCGTAAGGATTAAATCCATAAAAACAAAGATACGGTAGAAACTGGATATTACGACACCGGCTATAACAACAATTCGCTTTTAACAACGCATTTTTGTTGGTCCCGGCAGAATTCCTATCTTTTATGTACATTTGACTTCGGCTTTACCGACACCCGCTTTTACGACAATTCGCTTTTAACGCTTCTTCTTCACTTCTTCATCTTCCATCCCCGCGAACAAAATTATCCTATTTTGCGACAGTTATTGCCTTTTGTTTAAATGCGTGACGGGAATTAGCAGCTTTAATCTCCTTTTAGGTGTCAAGCGTCTGCATCTAAAACCAAAAGCGATGGCGTGACAGCGCGTATACAGGGTGTGCAAAAAGTTTCCGGACTACTTTTTATTGATTTAATAAATAAATAAAAAATAATATTTTTTTTTATTAAATGATAAAATTAATGTTCTAGACCAGTGGTTTTCAATCTTTTTGTAGGAGCGGAACCCCCATGAAACATTCCAGAGGCTCGAGGAACCCCTGTGCAATAATTTAATTGTCTTGTGCAACAAACATCATTTGATTAATTGAAATGCGTCCAACGTCTAATTGAAATGCGTACAGCTGGTGGTTAACTTCATTGATCGCTGCGGCAAAAAAGAGTAATAAAGAACCATACTGATCAGTGAAGAAACCAACCGACCCCGAGCGTACGCGCATACACCAACAGCGATAAACAAGCCCGAGAAGATTTTAATTTATATAAAAGACATAGCAGTCAATCGTACAATTGCAATACTAAGTTTCAAACCAAATTAACTAGTTAAGAAAATTCAAACTGTCTCATTAAAAAGCTTAAAACAGGACGCAAAGTAAAATTTTTCAATTACAATCTAATTTTTAATAGACTAAAGGGAAAGAATTGCCGTCGTTTCTGTTAGTTACACTTGATTTTGAATTTATAAACCAACTTTCTACAAATAACCTTTTATTGTATTCAGTTTCAACTTTTAACATAATTGTTTTTTCCAATCTATCTTGTGATCCATAATCAATGAGTGCTCACGAAGCGCTGATTGATCCTGTCTTTGATAGTTAATACAACGTTGATGTTCCGTTAACCTAGATTTTATACTTCGTTTCGTTTGACCAATAGATCAAAAATCACTGTATTTTTAAACAATATGCATATAATAATAAACTAGACTCGGGGTTTGAATGTAAACTTGCGAAACCCCTGGACTGTACTGGCGGAACCTTAGGGTTCCGCGGAACCCTGGTTGAAAACCACTGTTCTAGACAATTGTTTGTATTTTACGCATTAAAATTCACAAATTTTTAAAAATTAATCATTAAAAATGGAGAAAAGAAATGCAATCATTGAATTACATCTCGCGGGAATATCAGCCCCTCTTATTACTGTATAAGACAACTTAAAGTTGCTAAATCGGCGGTTTATGATACAATTAAAAGATACAAAGAACTGGGAAATAACACAAGACCATCCCAGAACTGGTCGACCAAGAACGGCGCGTACTCCGAAGAAAATTAAAGCCGTACGGGAGAGGATCAGGAGAAACCCACAAAGAACAATAAAGGGGATGGCAGAAAGCCTGGGAATATCTCCATATTCTATGCTTTCCATAGTCAAAAAAGACCTTATAAATATTTTGGAAATTGTGTCTCCGGCACTGATCGAAATGAAATCGAAATGGAAAAACGAAGTGTTTACCTTTCAACATGATGGTGCACCATCGCACACCTCGAAAAAAACTCAATCATGGTCCAGAGATAACTCCCCTTCATTTTGGGGCAAAGAAATGTGGCCTCCTTCCTCTCCTGACCTAAACCCACTCGACTTTATCATCAGGTCAATGCTCAAAAAAGACGCACGCCGCTCAGAAAAACTTTCTGTCGACCACTTGAAGAAATCCTTACAAAAAGCATGGGCTGATATTCTCCAGAAAAAGATACGTGCTGCGGTAGAAGCATTAAAATCAAGACTGGAGAAGGTAATTGATGCAAATGGTGGCCAAATCAAGTAAAAATAGATTTCCTGATTAAATTTATATTTTATCTTTGCTCACGCAAAAAATCATTCAAAAAGTGCATTTAATATTATATATATTTTATTTTAAACTTGTCCGGGAACTTTTTGCACACCCTGTACAAGACCATTGTTGACCTAAAAAAAAGTCCGACTTTGCTCTACTGTGTACTGTATTTAAACAAAAAAGTACAGTTGCAGAAAGATGTCTAACAAAGGAGCATCATTACCGTTATGGAAAAAATATGACATCGTTAATGAGGTGAACAGGAGAAATGATACGGCAGTGTCAATGCTTGCTAAGGAACTTGAAATTTCAAGAACATCCTTAATCACAATTTTGAAGAATAAAGAAAAGATATTCGAAGACTTTGAGGCAGGTTGCAGCAGCAAAACGAAATAAGCGTAAGCATAATTTCGAAGCGGTGGATGAGCCTTTGATGAAATGGTTTCGTCAAGCAAGAGACGAAAAAATTTTATTCAGTGGGGAAATGTTGCTGCTGAAAGCTCAAAGAGTATACTAAAAGCTTTTACAACATAGGCCTAAGCTATAAACTACTAAGATCGCGAATTGTTGATTTGACATTTAGATTTTTTTTAAAAATGCAAATTTTATGACTTGCGGACTTGGACTAGCACTCGGACTCGTAGATTTTTTTTCTGAACTCGGACTCGTACTCGGACTCGTGCATCAAGAACTCGGACTCGAACTTGGACTCGTAGAAATATTTTTTGTTGAACTCGGACTCGTACTCAAACTCGTTAGTTAGGTACTCGCTCTCGGACTCGGACTCGTAACAAAGGCAAAGTTTACAACACTGCTAAGAGCTTCTCGTTATCAGATCTAGTCGCTCAGCACCAGAAGGTATCACAGAGCAGAAGAAAAACTTTGAGTTTTCATACCATAATGCAGTAACTGATGCTGTGCTCTCCAACATGCAAGCTAGATTTTTGTCTCATGAGAAACTCTATAAGCAGATATCCTGCTTTAATCAAAGCAGGCTTTCTGAAAAATTGGCATCTCCACAAAACGTCGAGCTAAGTTTGACTGCTAATGCAGCACCAGAAACTGACAGAGTGACTACAGGATGAACTGATTTCATTTCATCGAGCTACAAACACCTGAAGAAGGGACTGCTAGAGAATATGAATGACAATTAAAATGATTCGGACATGTTGAATTCAGAGAAAGAGTATACAGAAGTTGCTAAATCATCTGAGAAGACAACATGTAAGAATTGTTTCTTATGTGCTTTCACATTGCTATCAGAGTAACTGCATATGAAAAATAATATGCAGCATATAAATTCATTGTAACACTAAGCATCACACAGTGCACATGTGAAAGATCTTTTTCCATACTAAAACTGTTGAAACACAAGGCTGGAGTTTTCACTCACCCAGAATAACTTGGAGTTACTTATACTGATTGCTGTTGAAAAAAACATTGCAATAAAAATTAAATCAAACAAAAACCAAATCATTGATAAAATTGCAGAATCCTTTGCTGAAATGATATAATGTTGTTACTGCAATCTTTGAACAATAATATTGGAAGTTTTTTGCTCAGTATTATTGTAAAGCATAATAATTTACATATTAGGGTGTGTTAAAATGTAAAAATTGATTTCAAAAAATGTATGTTAACTCATTTCAATATCTGTTAAGAGCAGGGCATCTAGATCAAAGTTTCTTTTAAAATGCATCTGAGAACCGACTTAAAAAACATTGCAGTATATGGTAAGGGTCGAAAGTGTTGGTTAGCCAAAGAGAGTGTCACTTCTCAAGAGCAAAGCTCAGCTGATTGAATGCCTGAAAGAATTGGTAATTTGTCTATTGGAATGGGACGTAGGCAATTAATGACAATAAACAAGAGTTTTTTTAAAGATGGTTTTATTTTTTTTGCATTATTTGTTAAAGTTGTTGTGCAATATGCCATAGGAAAACAAAGAAATTAAGAAAATGTTCTTTTCCGAACATGTTGGACTCTATTAAATTTGAAGGAGGAGGCCAAAATTAAAACTTAACCCTATTAAGACTGGGGGGGGGCTGATTGTGCCCGCGGTGTTAAATTACTGTGTGCTGCTCAAAAACTACTCGCAGGAATTTTTTCAAATTTTATGACTTTTCCTGATTTTTATTCATCTCAAAGTTGGTGCAATTTTTGAAAAAATCGATGAAGTAATTTTGGAGTTATTAATAGTTTGTTGACACCTAGTCACTAGTTTTTTGACTATTTCATAAAACGTGAGAAAAAAGCAGCCAAAAGCGAAAAAAAGGCAAAGTGTAATCTGTTTATCAAAACAATTGAGACTGAGCGGTTCACTAACTATGTTTACTCAAACACTTTACGAGGCAATAAAACGCTTTCGATCTCATTTTCCCAGAGGAGTTGTTTTGGTTGTAAAAGCCGTAACTGTAGATTTAGATTTCTTTTCGTGTAAAATTTTTTAACAAATTCGAAAGAATCCCAAGTCCTTGATTTGGCTTTATCGTAAATGTTTATCTTACGATTAATTATACTCTTCAATACCTTTGGTATACTGTAATGCTTTGTGAAAAGGATAATTACTACTGTCGGAACTATTCAAGCTAAGGGCAAAAAAATAACAAATAAAATAAAGCAAGTGTGTAATAAAGATATTGGTTTCTATGAAGTTTTTTGGAACGAACCTCAATAAAATACCAAACTCAATTCTTTTAACCCAAAAACCACAGGAAAGCGAAATATTTCAATCTTATCGACAATGCACCCAATTTTTTATAATTCTAAAAATCAAAAAAAGAAACCGGCTTTATACAAGCTATATGATTTCTTTTCGTGTGAAATTTTCTAAAAATTTGGAAAAAATCCTAAGCTTTTAATTTGGTTTTATTAAAAAAGGTTTCAATGTATTTTGTTTATTTATTTTTCTTTGTTAATTTTGTAATATTTAATTTGTTTGAACGAATTTTTTGACAAATTCACCAATATTAAGTCAACGTTTTTAAGCAATCTAGCAATATTATTTGAATATGCTGTAAAAAAATATTTTTTGACATTTTTGGCGGTCAAATGTACGAAAAGAAATCATACTTATTGATGCGCGTCAAATACTGGATTGATTATATAGGCTATTTTCTTTTGATGTACAAGTTATAAAGATCCTAAGATAATCTTGGCTCAATGCAATATCTTTTACACACCAAAGTGCAGGGACAAGTACAGATCCTTTTATTTTTTAATTAAAAATTATAAAAATACACATAATAACAAATCGGAGCATTTCGGTACGTACATTTTGACAACGAATTTTTTTATTTGGAGCCAGAAGCGCGAATCAAGGTTAATTATTGTTTCTGCCCAGCAATATTTTCCAAAAGAGGGGGAACGGAAGGCAAATAGTATCCTTTAAAATTTGCAAGTCAAAAACATTGCTTTAGACCTGTCTCTAACAATTATATTGTCTTGAATAAAATTAAATTCAACAAAAATTGTAAAATATCGATGTAGACAAGGAGTCAGCAATTCCTGTTTGGATAAGAGCGGCACAGCAAATAACAGTAAGTCAGAAAAGGGATAAATTTCAAAAAAAGAATTTTATTGTTGAAAAACATTTTCAATAAACGTAAATTTTATTGTATTAGAGAAAAATTTTATTAAAAGCACGGTAAAGACCCCCAGAAAAAGGCAATGGTTTAGAAGTGGGGACACTGGAGGCAGATAGCGCCTTTTAAAATTTGCAAGATAGAAACATTATATTAGACCTGTTGTTATGTGAACTGATAAGGTAATGTGATTGGCTCTCAGAAATTGGTACGACGAAATACGATTGGTTCAATAGATTTGCTATACATCCCTATCATAGGATCGCGCGATGGTCACAGAATCACGCGATAGTCACAGGATCGCGCGATGGTCATAGGATTGCACGAGGCACACTTGATCTGGAATTATGGGACCTCATGTGACTTTTTGTTATATAGACCGGGGTTGAAATCGGCAACTCACATCGGTCGTGACCAGTGGGCGACAGAGTCATTTGTTTTTAACCAGACTAGAAATCTGTTTGACATATGTAGAATAATTTAATTAATGTACGCTCCGTAATGTTGTAAATATCTAACAGATTTTGGTATATTTAGACAAAGGAATAATTGCATATGAAGCTTTTAACACCTTATTAACACCTCATTGACGTAATAAAACTAAACTGACTTTATGAATAAAATTCTTTGACTATTTGTAAAAGAAAGTGTTGAAATTTTTTCCTTAGTTTTTTCGAGTAAGGTCACTCAGGATTTTATACGCGCTTGAAAAAACGAGATTACACCTGTTTCCAGCAACTTATAAGTATTCTTGACAAAATTAAATTCAACAAAGATTGTAAAATATCGATTTAGACAAGGAGTCAGAAAATTTTTTTAGATAAAAACGGCTCAATAAATAACAGTAAGTTAAAAAAGAAATAAAGTTTTAAAAAATAACTTTTTTGTTGAAAAACAGTTTCAATAAACGTAAATTTTATCGTATTAAAAAAAATTTTTATTAAAAGCATAGAAACGAACCCGGGAAAAAGGGTCTTATGTTGAGTTTGAGAATAAAATTCTTATTTAGAACAAAGTGAAGAACAAACAAAAAGAAAAAATGGACTTGCATTCAAACTGTTTAGTCTTTTCAAGATAAAGGCACTTTTGGCTTATCAAATAAATGTAAGGAGCAAGGCCAAGCAACTAAAACATTAGTGCCGAATTTTACAACTTTTTTGATCTTCATTAGAATACTTCGTAAAGGTTTTTGTAATACTTTTACTTTGCGTTTATTGCAAATTCCCTTGTAATAAAAAAAGTTGTCTTTGGCTGCTCCCTTCAAGAAAAAATTTTTAGCGGCCTTGCTCAGAGCCACAAGTTGCAATTACAACGGCACAAAAATTGTGTACTATTTTATTTTCTTTTAGCTTATCTTAAAATTTCTTAATCAAGCTTTGAAGGTAGTGTTTTATTTTCTCATTATTACAATACAGCTTAGTTAATTTATTTTTTTAATTTTTCTTGATTTGTAAATTGTGTTTGATTATTTATATTATTAATGTAGAAAGCAAAATTATACCTTATAGTAGAAAGAAATATATTCTTTTTAACCTGGTTTAAGTTTTATTGGATTAGATTTCAATTTTTAAGTTTTTACTGAATTAAAAATGTCGCTAACAACTTATATGCTTGAAGAAGTAACCAAAAAAATTTTTGATGATTCTGATGGCGAAGATGATTTGCTTGATCTTGTGCCCGATTGTGACGTGGACAGCGAACAAAATTCCCAAGCATCTCTATTTACTGTCGCTGCTTTGGAAGATGAGACTCCGGATAATAATGCAAACAACGAAATTGAAGCTCTTCCGCGTAAACAAAGTCGTCTTGATCAGGATGCCAACAAAATAACTAGCATTAATACGGCTCTTTTAGAGGAGTATTACGAACCGATTGATCGTACTTCTGATGTAGAGCAGTATGAGGTCCTCACAAAAAAAGCGACCAAAGACCATCCAGAGGAAAAAATAAGGTGGACTAATATACCACCGGAAAGATTTGGTAGACAGGCTTCAAAGAATATCATACGAAATTCAAGTGGGGTAAAGCACGAATACAGAAACCGCTTAAAAATAAAGTCGTCGTGGGAATTGTTTTTTAGTTTGGACATTTTGACAATTATTGTTGATATGACAAATAAAAAAATTTCTAAAGTTAGAAATGAATTGCCTAAAAATATTTTAGACGACAACAAATACACTTTTTTACATTTAACTTCCGCGTTTGAAATGCTGGCTGTTATTGGGCTAATTTATTTGCGAGGATTACTTGGTCTTGCAAGTCATAATATTGAAATCTTATTCAATAATCTTACTGGAAATCCTATATTTGGTGCGACCATGAGTAAAAATCGATTTAAATTTCTTCTTTCTCACATTTCTTTTGATGATGCGGGTGATAGACCAGAAAGGTGGAAATACGATAGATTTGCTGCTTTTCGCAAAATTTTTGAAATATTTAATTATAATTGTGGAAGGGTTGCTGTACCAGATGACTACCTAACATTGGACGAAACACTTTATCCTATGCGAAGTAAGCTATCATTCAAACAATTTAATCCTTCAAAACCGGCTAAATACGGAATGCTTTTTCGATCTATAAATTCATCAAGATTTCCGTTCACATACACAACATCTGTTTATGCTGGAAGACCGGTAAACTATCCATCAAATAACTGCAAGTTTTATGTTTACGGCGTTGAAGAAACAGTAAATAGCCTGGTCAAAAATCTAGAAAAAAATGTGGATCTTGCGGGAAGAAATTTATCTTACGATCGATTATACACTTCAATACCTTTGGCAAAATGGCTTTTGGAACGGAAAATTACTACCATCGGAACTATTCAAGCTAATCGCAAAGGAATACCAAGTGAAATAAAGCAAGTGCATAATAGAGATAATGGTTCGTATAAAGTATTTTGGAACGAACCTGAAAAAAACATCAATCTTAATTCTTTTATTGTAAACTTTAAAAAAACGACAGGAAAACGAAATATTTTAATTTTATCTACAATGCAACCAATTTTTGGGATTTCAAAAGATCAAAAAAAGAAACCGGCTTTATACAAGTTGTATGATTATACAAAAGGAGGTACAGACATTGTAGACCAAAAAATTAGTTTCTATTCGTGCAAAACCAAGTCTCGAAAATGGACCACAATTGCTTTTTCGTATTTGCTTGACACTTGTCGCATAAATGCAGCAAGTGTGTTTGCAATGAATAAACACACGGAGCCGCGAAAACAGAATTCGTTTGAAGTTGGCTTTAATCTTGTTTTAGAATTAGTAAAACCTTTCATCCAAAGAAGATCCAGGGAAGGTCTTAACAGTGAAATTCAACAAAAAATAAAGTTGGTACTTGGCGAAAACGTCGTCGAACCAAGTATTGATACAGCTTTCCTATCAATATTTCCTCCTCAATCAGAAAGAAAACGTCGTTGTGAAATATGTATAAAAGAAATATCAGGTCCAGGAATGAAAAAAAAGAAAGATCAATTGCCCAAACTTATCAGTCAATGCCAAAACTGTGGAAAGGTAGTGTGCCAACGACATCGCTTTCAATTTTGTAATAATTGTCATTAACGTTAAATTTCTAAGCAGAACATCTTTTTACGTAAAGACTGCTTTTATCCAATAAACGCAACGATAAACTTTTTGATTGTTATTTCTATAATCAATGCTGCGTAACGGTTTTTCATTATTTGTTTGTAAGCTTTTTAATTTGCTGAATGCTGTCCAAAAAATACATATAAAAGGGAAATTGAACGTTTCATTTATTTATAAAACCCACTAACTTTTTCTAAGTTAAAATATTTTGTTGATATTTTAATAATTGACAAATGTAAAGATTTTTTGATAAAGAGCATTAGTTTTTTGTTCTTAAAATTTTAATCCTTTTTGAATAATAAAGTTTAACAATTATTTATATTCCAACATATGATAATTAGTATAGTTTCCATAATATGTCAATTTTATCGGGGCTTCTCGGAGTATAGATAATATCAACCTCCAACAAAAAGCATAGATAAATTCACGGTAAATATTTTTCGCAATTTGTGTAAACGCTACGTAGTGTAAATATGAATATAAAAGATTATAGTTTAATCTAGAATTGACCTTGTATTAAATTCAAAACTCTAATAGCTACATAACTTTTAGTCAAAAGATACAAACAAATAAACCAAAATTATTTTTTAAATTTGTATTAATTTATATGCAATTTGCGTCGCGTTTTCGTGATGCTGGTAGTATTTGTGAGGAGCCAACATTGCGTAACCGGTCCAAAAATCCATATAGTTTGCATTACTCTTTTTGAAAAACCTCTAAATATTTTATTTAGAGCTCTATTTCTAATACATTCACAACGCCGGTCAGAATTCAAA
The DNA here is from genome assembly GCA_963680785.1 of Diplosoma virens. Lineage (NCBI taxonomy): Eukaryota > Metazoa > Chordata > Ascidiacea > Aplousobranchia > Didemnidae > Diplosoma > Diplosoma virens. The sequence continues at coordinate 8,885,994 of OY796895.1, read as the reverse complement.
AGGGTTGTTTAGAAAAAAGTAGTAAAAGAAAAGAAAAAACATTCAAAATAATAATGATTTCTGTAAAATCAAAAAAAATTGATGTAATCAAAAACAATAAATTTTAACTAAATTAGTGAATTCGAAATATTCTTTTATAGTGAAAATAATTAAAGTGAGTCTTTTGCGACGTAAAACTAAAAACATAATTTTTTGTGTAATGATTTAACTTTTTTTTATGTTATTAAGCTTATTGCTCTTAATTGTTTACAAAAAAGAAATAATTAAAAAAAAATTTTAATAAATAACAAAGATCGAATGTAAACAATAATAAAACCAGCTTTTAGCACAATTTGCTGATCCAAAATTTCCTTCTCTGTAAACTGTAACAACTTCGTCAAGTGGCACTTCTAATTTTACGACTCAATGACCTTCGACAAACAGCCGAAGTTGTTAATTCTCTCAAATCGCTCTCTCGTTTTCATCCAATTTACGAAAATTGACTACCCTTTGAAAACTCGCTTTTTCAATACCAAATAATGTTTAAATGCAACATTTAAGTATCTATATTAAAAGAGTATAAAATTTCCTTTCTATACAAACTTGAATGACAATTCTATCGCTAGAAATTGCTGAGATATAAACAAACAAACAGCGCGGGCACATTCAACCCCCCCCCAGTCGTACAAAATTTCCAAAACGCCCAGTCTGAATAGGGTTAAATTAAAACAATTAGTTTTTCAATTATTTCAGCAAAAGCAAAAAGCAACAAAAAGCAAAGTTACAGCTGTTTATTTATTTCAATTTGATTGATTGAATGGCTGGCTCACTATAAATATGTTTACTTAATGTTTACCAGGTAATGAAAGGTTTTCAATCTCATTTATCAAAGCAGATTATTTATGTTAACAAAGGGAAGTAACTGTTTAAGTTTAGGTTTGTTTTTGGTCTATTTAAACGTCAAAAGTCAAATCGGCGAAAACTCAGTTGGGTTGCAGTAGTAAAAAATCCCTGCAACTGAAGAGTTTGGTCGTTAACAATACTTTCCCGAAAAGTAATAAGAATTTGAATTCAAAACTAGTAATGTTCTAAGTAGAATTTCTACTATGTTCGATTTAAAAAATGTCATATTTAAACATTATTCTAGCATTCGAATGTTCGAAATAGAAATATCTGCTTTAACAAACATTCAAAGTTTATTGAAATAGGGTGGAAAAATTGTGTTTACCGTTCACGTATAAAACTTTGAAAGAGGAGTTACTTTTTTATACCATAAAATTGCTATGAAAAGCAGCCGTATTGGATTTAGCATTTCTGATTTTGTTTATTATTGCCATCTATATATCTACATTATTACGATAAGAAAAAAGAAGACAAAAGAAAACAAGCGTTCATGGCTAACTTAAGCCCTCATCAGGTTTCATAATGAATGATTTTTCATGATGCTTTCAAATATGTTTAGTAAAAAGATAGAACCACTAGTATACAAAAGAAAATTTAAATTAGGATTAAACTTTCTTATCACTAGCGTATTTAGGGGAGCATTGTGCCATGGCTCCTCCCTGGAAATCATCAATACTTTTTGAGCAGAAACCACGCCAGAAAACGAAGACAGAACCCATATGCGGGCTTCTTTCGTTTCGTTTTTATCAGAAATCATTAGTCTACAGAGACGAAATTCATAAAATCCGGAACCGATTCAAAGTGAAAACCTTCTTTTTAGCTAGCACTTAAATAAGTTTTTCCACTAAGCATATTTGATTGTGGTCGTATGCCCCCCCATTTTCAAAAATCCTCGGTACGCCACTGTTTCTAATTAATAAAGTTTCGCATATTTTAGTGAGAGATTTTGATTTATATTTGCGCATGCAAAAATCTTTTAAAATCAAATTAATTCAATTCAATTCATTTTTATTTGCAACCAAGGTATTACGTTTCGAAGTTCTTATTGAAAAAGTGATTGCGAAATAGGAAACAGCGGCTAAACGATATACGTTATTACACACACAACGTCAATTGTGCGTGGTCGCCGTACCTTATTAAAATTCGAATAAAACTCGCATCAAAAAATTTTATTTATATATTCTTGTTTTTCATTTATTTCTCATGTAATTTGATTTACCGCTATTGTGTGTAGTTATGATAGTTTGGTACATTGTTTTCTGCTTTCATTTTGTGCGGCTTACTTTCAAAAGCGGTTTACAATTTTTTCATTGCAGCATTTCAGTGAAAATAAGAATCACACAAATTGTAACGACGTCAGAAGTAAACACCCGCTACGAATTGAGAACTATAAAGCGTAACTACCATCGAAAAACTAGGTTAATCACCAGCAGTTTTTATTGTTAGAGTGTAGACTTCTAAAGAATAGTACCGGTATCTGCATTGATAGCAGCAGCACAAATCGGCTTATCGCCATCGAAAATGTGGCTGAAAGAAAACGAGGAAGCAGTCGATGCTAGCTGCTTGATAGTAAACGAGCAAGGTGTTAGGAAAGTGGAAAGCTACTGTAAAGATTGTTTTATAATATACGAATAAGAGCCGAAACTTGTTTACGCGTTTCTTTGACTTAATTCTTATTTTTATTCATGTTGCGTCACAGACGGTCATACGTTAAAGAATTTAAGTTTTACAGTTGTATATGGGCTTACTTTCAAGTTTACTTACGGTTCACAATCGGATAAATACGGTAATTGCTTTTTTAATTCAGGAATGTGCAATCTGCGGCCCGCGAAGCAAAATCATGTGACTGGCAAAAAGCTTTAATTTTGAAAATAAAAAGTGACGAATCTCTCCACTAGAATGATGTTGAATAATTTTATTGCCTTTTAGATTTATGTCTTGAAACTAAATAGAGGAATAGGCAGTAAGGTTAACTGCAAAACGCTTATTGAAGCAAATGCAAAAAAAACTTGTTTCATGATTTGCCATAAAACTAAATCTCTTTTTTAGTAAGAAGCGGATAATTAACGTGTGGAAGCGCCACCGTCCTATCACACCTGAATAGTGAGATAAGTCGATGACCGAAACTGCATCCGACGGAAAGTCTATAAATCACTTTATTAGATTGATTCTATTTCTTGCCGGTTTACAAATGCGTACGTCACGGTTCGTGTACGTTTTGATCAATTTTTGACAGTATCCACTGTTTTAAGCTGAAAAAATTTATTACTTCAATGTAGCTGAGAAAAATAATTACAAGGCCAAATTACGTAGTATGAGTTTTACGTAGTTTAAAAACAAAAACGAAATTAATTGAAGCCACGATTGAGCGCCAGTTTGACTGAAAACAGAGAACACGAATAAAAGAAGAAACAAAAAACAAAGTGATTAGCGACATTGAAAATACATAAAATAAATTTAAAATGAGGTCGCAAATTATATATAATATATGATATCCTCAACGTCAAGAACCTGAGTGTTTGGAAATTTTATGAAAGTTTAAGGAACTTAATTAAAAAAAAGCCAATTAAAGGTGAAGCAAAAAAAAAAATTTTCGCAGCCATAGTATGCATTTGGCATGGCAGCACTAAAGGTTACACAACCCTAGCTTACTTCAATAATAATTTTCTTAAAAAGCATTTCTTCAGAAGAACTTTTTTGTATTTGTATTTGTACAATTACATGCTATGCTCTATATTAACTCAAGTGGTTTTCGACTTTGAACATTTCGCGATCTATAGGTGGCAAAGACAAGCTTTTAAACAGTGATATCAGCGGATGAGGATTTATATTGATTAACCCGAGAAACGCTAGTGCTACATAAATAAATAAAGTATGAACAAGATTGTAGTAATAAAGTTAGCGTGGTTCTGGAGTAATGAGAAATGCTTTTTCAAAATATGGTTAGATTTTATCTTAAAAACACTATTTATTTAAGTTAAAAAAATAGGCAGTGGTTAGAGGTCCGGTACCGAACTTCAAATTTTTAAAATTTAAAATATAGTAAATTTTACTGTTATAATTTTTTGACATTAGGTGAAGAAAATTTTTATTGTTTTTATTAGAGAGTATGAAGGACGATTGTCTTTGCAGCAAATGTTGCTATGATTGTTGGAATGTATAATGCACGAAAGTAAATATCATCAGAATTTAAGAAAAAAAAAGTGAGACCTGTAATAGAACGTGCAGATTGCAAAGCAGCAGAATTCAGTTTTAGCTATGTTTTATGTTGGATTTTGTCATCTTGATTAACAAGAAAAATTTTTTTTAATAACAATATACTAATTGCATTAAGTTTGCTTCTTCTACGAGACTTTTAATTTTCACTAAAACGCTTGTCGGTGATACATTCTTTTGTTCCTACCTTCTTCAAAATATTTCCGGTGATTCTTTAATTTTATACGGTAATATTTTTATGTCTTTTAGCAATCACAGTAGAATAAATTTCGTTGATTATTTCATATTATTTGGCTCAGTAGACAATGTTTGTTGCTTTTCTTCTGAATGTTACCATGGGTTAGTTACACATTGATTGCTTAATTTTATAATTGTAATACGTAATAGAGTAAGCTTTGTAATTGTAGAGTTTGCTCTTATTTTATTGTTTTATTTTTATTCCGGTTACAAATCATTAGTTACAACAATGCTGATTTAACAGTTTTTGTTAATAATTTTATTGCCAAAGTAGTTAATGCCAAGTTTTATAATTGAGATAAGCATTTACTAATCAAAAAATACCAAATTGTAAAAAACTTTTTTATAAAACTTTTCCTTTAATTTGAAACAAGTCAAAGGTTGTTAAATGTCTAATTTCAGTGACGATTATAATATAAAATTAATTTTACGCTTCGCTGATGGTTCGAGCTTGCAAATCAATATATTTATTTTTTTTAGTTTTCTTATTCATTTTTTAGTTATTTTATTGTACCTCTATGTTTATCTTTCTGAATCACAGGAAAACCATGGAGGCGCTAATACGTAGGGCATGCAATTAACCCGACCTGCTTTCGGAGTTGTCAAGATATTGCCGTCCGTTTCAAACTTTATTTTAATTTTTTAGTTTTATAGAGAAATCACTGAAATTTAGAACTGCTTATCAAGATCATCAAGTTAGAGAAAGTGCGGTAAAGTATCTTTCCTAAGGACATACTAGAATGGCACGAGTAGGTTTTGAACCGAAACCATGTGGATCACAAACCTCGCGGTCTAACTACTTAACCACGCTGCCAACCACGCGACGATTATAAATGATTTTTTGTCTATCATCTTCTGCATTGTCGTTCATTAAACAACATGCAAATATTTGCAATGCGCACTTTTCAACGAACAAAAAAAACACTAGTCAAGTTAAAATACATAGTTGTTAAGCTTATCTAACAGGCAGTCATCAAGTTAGACTTATTGGCAAATATTGCAGCACAGGACGGAAAATTACGCTTATTCATATTCTCAAGGTCGCGAAAAATTTCGTGACATGATGGTGTTTATCAAGCTTATAAATAAGTTTTACCTTCTAGTGTGGCTTCGATTGAAGCTTCAAGTTTGGCAAAGCTCTGGCTTTCATATATCTCTATTGCCGAAAGTGTTGAAAATGCCACTAGTAATTTCTGAGAACCGCCTTTGATTATGTTTGACTTTATTTTTAAAAATTAATAGAATAAAGTAATTTTTTATTTTTTATTTTAGAATTATTTTTAAAATTAAAAATTTCTGCCAATTATAAAGCACAAAAAGTTTAATTTGTAAAAAAAAAAAGACTGACAATTCAACTGCTACCGTGCGTAAAAGACGGATGATCAATTCAACTATGTGTTCTCAGTCTGGAAGCGACATTCAAAAGTTAGCTAAAAATGTCACTTATCTCTCTTGTGACTAGAAATTTAATTGCACAATAGAGAAGTAAGTTATAAAACATTAAATATTTTTTATTATTGTTAAATATATCTCTATCTGTATTAATGTATAAAAAAAAGAGAGTTTTGAAGTTGTTTTCAATTTTAATGTTAGCTATAACCAGGGCTTAGCAATTGTTGGACCGTGGACTGAGGCCTACATAAATAATGTTTTATTCAAAGAGACACAATTTTATTCTCAGCGTATAAAGATAAAGATCTTTTTTTAACTAATTTAATTTTTTTAATTAACTAACTTCAATGAAAAAATCCTACTTAATCTTGGCTTATTATTTTCAGAAATGAAAAAAATTTTAAGGCTCGTTATAAAATTAAAAACGTCCATCTAATTGCAGTCAATTTTTAAACAGTTCTAGAACAAAAATTGACTTGTTTACGCTTTCTACGTAATTATAATAATTCTATAATTACTGTAGAAAGAATAATTCTTATCTTTATGTTTTTTTTAAATAATTTTAAATTAATTTTTAGAATTTATATAATATATCAATATTATCAAATCAACTCATTATTTCTTTGTTTAGAAGTCCTTGCACGTTAGAAAATCAAAGTGCACCAGCCCTGGATTCGCCGCAATGTGCAGCAATTGTGCTTTCCAGACGGAAAACTGGGAAGCTGAGCAAAGCAAGAAAATGAGAAACGAAGAAAAAACATGCTAATTTGACCTATAACTTTTAAAAACTTTGAATTGTGACCTCATTTTGAATCGTATGGAACATTTTATTGAATCTAATTTTTATGTCAAAAATTGCCAAAGACTATTAGGCTGGGAAACAAACTTTTAAAAACCATGGTTTAAAGTGTGCATTTTGTGTATTGTGTTTTTTTGTTTGTTTTTATTAATTTTTTTATCTTTTACTTTGATTTTATTTTTTAAATCAAAGGAACTGCGGCATTGGCTATGGTCTATTCTACAATGTATTAATTGTTTTATTGTTTAGTTTATATTTCCGCAAATAATCGTGTATTGATTGATGGTTTGTAACAAAAAGTATATAAAATTCTAAAAGCGTATAATATCCTATTTATAAAATGGAATTTAAAAAACTGAAATTTTGTAGTGTATAACCCATTTAAAAAAAGTTCAATTGATAACAGCTTAAATTTTATTAAATTTATTTAAAAAGAGTGAAATAAGAAAACGTTTACGTCATTTTTACCAGCACCTACGAAAAATTTTTGTGGCTAAGGATTTTATACGAAAAATGTCCAATCTGAGAGATATCAAAGGTGCTTACCAGTCCATTTGCAAAACCGGCTTTTTGCTTCAAACTTGGGAACACTACAGTAGCTACATTTAAAAGTAAACTTTAAAATATAAAGTATTGTTGAGTTTTTGTTTTGCAGTTTTAATCAAATTAAAATACTAAATTTCGTGTTAGTTGAGTTTTTCTGTAATATTCTACAGTAGTAAAAAATTTTTTTTCACGAAATCGCTTTTAAAACGAATATTAATTCATAATAACCACACATAAACAAAAACAGGCTATCATATTTAAATTAAACCTTAAACTCGTTTGATTTCTAGTAAGAAATATACATGATTTTTTTTCGATATAGCTTTGAAATCAAAGATTTATCTTTGATAATCATGTTTAAGTCAATGATGACAATCATGTTTAAATCAAGTATTTAAACTCGTGAATTTCTGGTAAGAAATATACATGATTTTTCTTCGAAATAGCTTCGAAATCAAAGATTTATCTTCGACAATCATGTTTGAATCAATAATGAAAATCATGTTTAAATCAAGTATTTAAACTCGTTATATTCTGGTAAGAAACATATATGATTTTTCTTCGAAATAGCTTCGAAATCAAAGATTTATCTTCGACAATCATGTTTGAATCAATGATGACAATCATGTTTAAATCAAGCTTAAAAGTGTTCACTTTCGGTGTATATTTCAAGGATATATATCTGTCTTTCAACTATGATACAAACTTAAAACGAAGATAAATCTCAATAATATATCTTTAATTATCCTCGAGATTCTACGACTGGGGGGCGCCGGATGTGGGGGCAGGGTTGCAATTATTTGTGAAGTTTCTAAGATTACAGCATTGTGCCCACAGATTTGTCTCCACAAGTATATAATCTGGACCACGATTTAATCCCAAAAATTTTTTAAATATCGATCGAGACAAGGAGTCACTGAACTTTGAAAAGAGCCATCTAGCACAAAACAGTAACCTAGCAAAAGAGACAAAATTTAGAAAAAAGTACTTTTTTGTTAAAAAATCACACTCAAAAAACATAAACTTTTGCAACATGGAAAAAACATTTCTTTTGAAAATTTGGTGAAGACCGAAAAAAGATCTTTTTTGAGTTTGAAGATCTAAATCTTTTTTCGTACAATATAAAGGCCGATAAAATGAAAAAAGTCTTCATTTTTAACAGGGACGTACCATTTTTTAGTGAATCAAAAATATTTGCTGGCCAAATAATAAAACACCCAGGACAAAAAGGAAAAATTTTATTTTGTTAACTTTTGGGTCTTCCCAAAGTTTTTTTGTAAAACGTTTTTTTAATGCGCTAAAATTTATGTTTTTTGAGAGGACTGTTTTAAGAACAAAAGTGATTTTTTAAAATTTTGCCCTCACGACAAAAAAATTTACGGCAACTGGGATTCCACCATCTCTTCGTTTTCGACTTGCCAGCCGCCTTGTAACCGGCATTTACGGCTGAAACTATTTTTTTGGTCTCTACAATTAATTTAATTTGAGGTATGAATTCTAGTCCTCAGGTTGGTAAAAACAAAAATCTTTTCAATCGAATCAAAAGTGCCAAAAACTAGCGTTGTGGACTCCCAAATAAATATTTTTTCTGTGAAATCCCTGAAATTTTTGTCGAATCTAGTGAAACATTTAAAGCTTAATCCTTGCTTTAGTAAAAAAGAAGCCTACTATGTTTTAACTGAGGAGATAGAGTTTTCTCAAAGTGTTCTTGATCTCTTTAATAAAATTTCCTGGTCAATTTTGCGGTAGCCCTGGAGTGCTCGCAAAACACTACGCAGGATCTCTTTAATAAAATTTTCTGGTCAATTTTGCTGTGGCCCTCGAGTACTCGCAAAACACTACGCAGGATGCGTTGCATGTTCGACACTCAAAACTTGCTGTAACAGTAACTATATTTTACGAAACTCTATTTAAACAATAACGGCTGTTAGGTGTATGTTAAGTTTTGTTAAATTTTGTTAAGCTGTGTTTGGCTTTGGTGAAAATATTTTGTTTTACTAAGATACGAATCAAATCTTATTTAAGTAGATAGAGAGGCTAGAGATCGTCAGGACTCGTTATCTCTCGTTTTCAATACAAAATAATAAGCTTTCAATACATAATCGCTTACCTGCTAACAAAATAAAATCATGTTTAGTGCGACACGTAACGAGTCTGAGGTACAAACTAATGGTCGCGATACTCTTTGCAGCGAAAATTTTGTGGTAGGAAAGTGTGAAGCATCCCTTGACTTAGAGAAAGATGAAGACGTCTTCAACAACATACGCTTGGAGTCGGTGGACAGGTCGGAACATGTCGGCTTAGACAATCATCGCTTTTTATCAAGATGTGCTTGCCAGTTGATAATGATTACAGCGGTTATGAGAGACTATAGCAGAGGCCTGAAGGCTCAATAACGCTTAGAACCATGTTTTACATCGTTGGTTAGAAAGAAATCCGAAATTATTTGCACGGGAAGAGGTTCAGAAATTTATCGCTAATTACCCCAAACGTGAGAAAGGAGGTTTGCAACGATATTACAAACGCGCTTGCAGAGAACTTCATGATAGATCGGTGGAATCCTCTAACGGTTTGTCACGCCCTGGTTCACCAGCACGATCATGAGTTTCTGCCTTTTTTCCCGGAACCTAGAGCAACAGCATGTGTCAAGATTAAAGCAACAAGTTAACATGGATAAGAAAAACGCTGCAGAATGTAGTAACCCATTTACGAGGCCAAAAGAGAGGAATGAGGAAGTGCCTGAAACATTTCGGGGCGACATTGTCTATATTCGACAAACAACTGCACCTTGTAATACAATCGAGATTACATACTCTTCTCTCATTGGAGAGAGAATTGATGGAAGAGTCAAGTAAAGGTTTTCGTTCCCTTTCCGCGTCAGGCTTTTTGAACTCTTTGCAACATTTCCTTTGTGCCTCACGGCGAGGAAGACTCGACATATTCGAAGTGACTGCGACACTGCATTCGTGGATGCAAACAATGTTTTAAAGAAGAAATTTCCAGAACTTTACTGGAAGTTTTAAGAATTTTCTACCATCAAGGAACAGCAGAACGGCAAATTCGCACCTTCAAAAAAGTGTGTGATGAATAGATATTCAGAAACAAATAATCAGAAGTGCCTCGGAGCAGATAATCAAAAGCGTCTACCAACGGACTTTGAACTGATCACAATTTGCCGCCAACCAGAGTATATCATGAATACTCGGCCTTTAGGAAAATTCATATCAGACTACTCCAAACCAGTACGACCTATCGATTTACTAACAGGTTACTTAAAAACCCATTAGATAACACATTTACTTTTCAGTGAAACCACAACCGCCAAGGACACGCTGCGTCGAGGACATCAATACACTTACCGCCTTTCTCGGAAGTGGTGGCAGAAAGAAGGTCAAAATGGCGTAGCGACTAACGAAATTTCAAAAGAGATGATTTCGTTTTTTTGGACAATCCTACCACTCCGCCAATCGGACGCTGTCCCTACGCGGTGGTCGAGAATGTAAAGTACTGCCTAGACGGAGAGTTCGCTTTTCCGACGGTCGTGTTCGCGAGAGAGACATTCGCAAGCTGGTGCTGCTGAAACCTGCTTCCAAAGCACAAAAATTATTGTGTGCGTGTGTTACTATGTTATTGTCACTGCTACCTTTCTTTCCCGGCGTAACATAACTTGAACCTACTCGAAACCGCGACTACGCTTTTACGAAAAATTAACTCGAGGGTCACTCTTTAATTTTTGGGGCGATTGTTAGCCTTGCCGTGGGTTTCGAACCGACCTTGAACATTCTTATTACTCATTATCATTCTCATTATCCTTCAATTATAAAATTCTTCTTTCGCTCGTCAAGCTCTAAGAGAGTAAACGCGACGCTCAACGCTTGTCCGGTAAGTCCCGCTCATGAGGTACGGCCTCGGAATTACAACATAGTGGATCTGGTTTGAGTCGATTTACCGTCGGGGTTGTGTGGTCTAATGATATAGTCGCCTGCGTGGAAGTAAAAATGAGATTGATTGATAGAAAAAAAGAGCTAAATGCACATCAGATTTATAGTTGGTACAACTTAAAAATCTCAAATATTCATTACAAATTATTAACACAAAACATTAAGAAATTAAAAATTAATTGGGTTTAAATTTATTTCCAAACAACATTATTTTTTAATAAAAATCTTGATACTGAACTAAAAATTTATCTTTAATTAAATCTTTTTTTTTTAACATAATATGATTACCTATTTGATGTATGCAAAGGTGTAAATAAAAATACATGCATAGCTGTAAATGTACATCTATAAATTAATGTGTATATATTGTAGCGTCCATACTATCATACATGACCTTCTAATAGACACGGCCTTATAGGTCACATTTGAGAGGCTATAATTAAAAGGCCTAGAGCGACAAATAAAACAAATGCACGAGTCAAGTTTTTTTCTACCATATTTTGTTCTTAATGGAATAACTAATTTTTATTTAAGAATAAAATTAAGAATAATTATTTTTTCTGTTATCCTTTTGACTAATCGAAGTTTGGTTACCTTTGTTTTTTCTGTTATCCTTTGTGACTAATCGAAGTTTGGTTGCCTTGATAAAACTATTGAAATATAGCTGACTTTATTTATTGTGATGACAATCGCTCAAAACGGAAATCTCTAACAAAAAAAATCTTAGTGAGAATTTTTCTTTGGGCTAATCAAAAAAATTTTATAAAGACAAATGAGTTGATATGTCCTTTAACTCGAACTTATTTTGCCGTTTTTAAAAAATAAATAATTGAAAACTAAATCCGAATTTGATTTAAAGCTTTTACTACTTTTGCTGAAGAGCTTTTTGCCGTTTTTGGTAAAAAAAGAAAAATGTTTTAAATTTTTCTGTGCTGTTAAATACCAACAAAAAATTATCAAATTTGCATTCGTATATCGACTAAAAAGTATTTCTTTTTTTGACATTGAAATCAAAATTAATGGTACAGTTAATGATATCAATCATGCAGGTCTTGAACCTTTGCTGGCGGTCTCGGTCTTAGCCTCAAAGTTGTGATCTCGGTTTCGGATATTTGAAATCGGTTTAGAGATCGGATATATCTGATAATTCTGTTACTTGCTCTGATTGTGATCGTTTTTGCGATTTGATTAAGAAGAACACTTAATCGACCAGCTTTGTTGCAGTTTGAAGGACAAAAAAGCCGAGAGTCTAAACTTTTCCGATCTTTTAATTTAGCTACTTTCTCACGTCTATTCCGGTAAAGGTTTTTATTGTAATCTTGGCTATTTGAGATAAGTTAATCAGATTACAAAAACACTTGGTTTGATTACCAATATTTGTTATTTTTTAATAGCACGTTTTTGTAGATAAACTTTTTTTATACGTTATCAATTCGGTTTACGTCATTACCACTAGCAGCACTACGCAAATACTCCGTAAAATTAAAATTGAATATCACATAATCGCTACTCGAAGCTTCCAATAATCACATATTTATTTTTAAAACTTATACTTTCAATAATGCAACTATTTCTTTTTTGTACCGTTAATGTCATGGAGAAAGTTTTTATTGAAAATTTGTTTGTGAAAACCTGAAAAAGGTCTTTACTTGTAAAATTTGGCCGTATATAGTTTAATTTACTTGACTCGCAAATACTATTGGTCTTCGAGTCAAATAGCTTTTGATTAGACCTGCCCAATCCCCGGACTTTTTTTATTTTTTTCTGTATTGTAACTTTTCTGCATGGCTGTTTCATGCTGATTTCAAATTTGTGCATAAAAAATTTTTTGGTCGAACGGTTTGGGAGCTATTCGCCGTTGCTTAGCAACAACTTTTTACAAAAATGATGAAAATCATTTAAAAGACACCTTATCTTTTAAAGTACTTTATTAGTCTTTCAATTATCAAAAAGAACTTTTTTAACTGAAACGTTTAAAAAAAGAGTTATTGAAATTGGTCAATTATTATCAGAGTTATAACCGTTTAATTGTACAGGTTATGTGGTCACGCATTGCTGATTTTTGTTGATTTCTTATTGCATGGTGCTAGAAAATGCTGAAAATTGCTGCTAATAGGTTTTTAGAAGCAAAGAATTCTAAATTTTAATAAAATTAATGTAGAGCACCAGAAAAACAGTTACAAAAAAAAATTATCAAAAATTTCATGCATGACTGATTTTTGCACAGAATTTTGACATTGCACTATATAATTCCTGGTCTAGCAGTTTTGAAAACAAAAAAGTCAAACAATAGACATGCAGTAACATAAACAAGTATGTATCAGTCTTTACATCACTAAGTAAGTGCATATTATATATACAACATACATATATCATGAAAACGTTTATGATAATATCATGCTATTTGGTCTTCACAAAGATCAAAATTTTTAACAGTCTTTTTTGCTAGTAAAGGTCTGCTTTGTAGCTGTGGGATATTTTCGGCGAATCGCTTCTACTTATTGCAGAATATTTTGTCGTCTAGCCTCATCTGTAGTGATAATATTAGTATAATCACCCTCAAACTTGACCGAACGTTCAGCAGCATCATTTACAACTTTTAATCCAGAAACAACATTTTTTAATTAAAGGAATGAAGAATTGTCTTTTGAATAAATTTTTTAATTAAAATTTTGATCATGATAGTTTAGTAAACATTCCAAGTAAAAACTAAAAAATAAATATAAATTACCATTGTTTTGGTTTGCATGACAGCACCACATCCTTAAACTCATCTTGTCAGCAGCAGTAAAATGTAAACTGGGTCCAACTTTTGATCCAAATGATGCATTCTTTTCAAAATTTCGAGATTGCTTCAATGGTTTGAGTAAAAATAACATGGAATCAATAATATCAAAAGCTGCTGAGAAAATTAGAATTATTGCACCAAAAGATGATGTCACCTACAAGTTTCATGATTTTACATGCACTTTCATGAAAAATTTGAATTCGTATCATTTTTTTCAAAGAGGAGACTACCTAGAACTGGCAAAGATAGTTCAAGTAAGTATTATGATTGATTTTATATACTATATATATATGTATAATATAAATCCTTTAAAGGTCTAATGCCAAATTATATTTATTTTTTAGTTTTTACTTGGAATGTCCACTAAACTATCATGGTCAAAATGTATTGGAGCAATTAATCGTGCACAATGGATGGGAGCTGCGATTACTATTTTAAAAATGCTGATTGTAGAAACTGATCATCACTAACAGAATGGGAATTTCAAAGACTCATGAAGCAGTTGACTTTTCATTTTTTATAATTTATGTATATTTACGTAATTGGTTTTCAATTCTAGTTGCTTCAAATGCTCCTTTTCTTGCTCTCATGATTTGGAAAGATTTAAAGCTATGGGCAAACCGTGATCCAGTCTTATCTTCTACTTGCATACATAAACTAGAACTACATACTTGGTATCTTTCACCAAGACATATACCATTGGCTTTGTTCTCAAAAAGAGTTGACAACAAGACAAAATGTGATATTGTGAAAGCAATGCAGAATAATCTTCCTACACAAGTTCAAATAGGCAAACCAAAAAGACACCGCGTGTATGAGGACAGCACATTAGAACGCTTTGTCTCCTCAGAGCCATGGCTATTCTTTCAACTGCTGGGAGTTCACCCAACGTTTTTTGTTTGCACTTCATGCGAGGAATGTGAACTCAATTTTTCATTCCTTTAATTAAAAAATGTTGTTTCTGGATTAAAAGTTGTAAATGATGCTGCTGAACGTTCGGTCAAGTTTGAGGGTGATTATACTAATATTATCACTACAGATGAGGCTAGACGACAAAATATTCTGCAACAAGTAGAAGCGATTCGCCGAAAATATCCCACAGCTTCAAAGCAGACCTTTACTAGCAAAAACGACTGTTAAAAATTTTGATCTTTGTGAAGACCAAATAGCATGATGTTATTATAAACGTTTTCATGATATATGTATATTATTCTAATTTTGAAACCAAAATTCATGAAGCGTTATTGATAAAAAACCTAACCCCAAACATAACCGAAAATTATTTGCTAATGAAGCATCATTTTTATTAAATATATTTTAGATTAGTATTTTGTGTTATTTGGATTTGTTTGATGTATTGGCTTTGTTGTTGTCATTTTGGCAGTCGCATTTTAAATTAATTCCTTTATGTTGATAAAAAAACGCGTGTAAAAAAAGATGTCACAAATAATTACGTAATTTAAATCATTGACTTCGTCTTTTTTTAAGTTATAGTGCATAGTTCTTTAAATCATTTTATTTATTCTGAAGAGGGCTGACGCAAGCCGAAAACGTTTATCATGGTTTTCTTTTGTTTGTTTTGTTATTAATTTTTTTTTTTTTAATTACTGATGAATACATTTATGCTGTTATATTTAGTCGTGTTATGGATTAAGAAAAAATTTTACTCTCTTCCTAAATTATATGTATGTTGTATAATATGCACTTACTTAGTGATGTAAAGATTGATACATACTTGATTATGTTACTGCATGTCTATTGTTTGACTTTTTTGTTTTCAAAACTGCTAGACCAGGAATTATATAGTGCAATGTCAAAATTCTGTGCAAAAATCAGTCATGCATGAAATTTTTGATAATTTTTTTTTTGTAACTGTTTTTCTGATGCTCTACATTAATTTTATTAAAATTTAGAATTCTTTGCTTCTAAAAACCTATTAGCAGCAATTTTCAGCATTTTCTAGCACCATGCAATAAGAAATCAACAAAAATCAGCAATGCGTGACCACATAACCTGTACAATTAAACGGTTATAACTCTGATAATAATTGACCAATTTCAATAACTCTTTTTTTAAACGTTTCAGTTAAAAAAGTTCTTTTTGATAATTGAAAGGCTAATAAAGTACTTTAAAAGATAAGGTGTCTTTTAAATGATTTTCATCATTTTTGTAAAAAGTTGTTGCTAAGCAACGGCGAATAGCTCCCAAACCGTTCGACCAAAAAATTTTTTATGCACAAATTTGAAATCAGCATGAAACAGCCATGCAGAAAAGTTACAATACAGAAAAAAATAAAAAAAGTCCGGGGATTAGGAAAAGTACTTTTGATACAAGTTTTTTTTTTGTTCTCCATTAAAACTAATTTTACTTTTAAAGTTAAGTAAAGAACTTTTTTTTAGGTTTTACTAAAAAGAGATTCTAGTTTAGAAGTCAAGTAAAGGCTTTTTTTCGGTTTTTATTTAGATTAAAGAAAAAAAGTTCCGCCAATGAAACAATTACCCCAACCTGCTTCCGGAGAGACTAAAAAATTACTATCTGCTTGAAATTTAATAGAGAAATGATAGAAATTGAACTGCTTGCCAAGACCAACAAGCAAGAGAATATGCCGTAAAGTGACTTTTTCAGGGACACAGCAGAATGGCGCAAGTAGGTTTTGAACCGAGACCATGTCGATCACAATCCCGGCGCTCTAACCACTCGACCACGCTACCAACGGTTCCAGTTGGAGTTTAACGTTTTCAACTCATCGAGTTCAATAATTACTACCAATCTATAGAGTAAAGGCAAAAAAGAAATTCTTGCTCGGTTGACTTTTTTCATGTTTTATTTTGTTTTACTTCTATATTTTTCCTACTGACTCGGAGTTGCTGTACATAGGGCAAGCAATTACTCCAACCTGCTTCTGGGAATGCCAAGATATTACTGTCCGATTAAAATTTTGATTTGTTTTTAATTTTTGTTTAAAGATATGACTAAAATTTAGAGCTGGTTGCGAAGACGGCCAAGCAGAGGAAAGCACCGTAAATTGTCTTTTCCAAGGACACAACCAAATGGCGCGAGTAGGTTTTAAACTGCGACGGTGTTGATCACAGCGCTCAGTGACCACTTGACTCCGCCGCCTGCGTAGGCTAAGCTTACTTTCGAGTTCAGGAAATCTTATTTATCGAATTTGAATTCGACAAGAAAAAACAGGAGCTGTTCGAGTTCGCAACTTTGGGTGAGACTGCCTTTTTAACAAAAAAGTATCTAGCTTTTAACAACAAATGCTTCATTTAAAGCTCTTTTGTTAATTAAGTAGCCTTAAAAAAGGCTGTTTTGAAAACCCGAACGTTTTCGTCTAGCTCTCTTCAGGAGGTTTCGCTAGAATGAATTGCAGAACTGAATGTAGTATTTCAAAAGTTATAAAGCTGATTCTGATTGGCTAAAAATTAAGGTTAATAATAGTTATCATAATAATTGAAAAGTATTAATAAATAAAATCACGTTTCGTCAGCGTAAGAAATTTTTTTGGCAAAAAAAGGAACAAAATTATGCAAGCTTTGTGTTAAAATTTGGTACTAAAAAAGAAAATTTTTAAATTATGCTAACAATTTATGTTTGTAAACAAACTCTTTCTGTCTACACAAATTAGGTTTTCGAAGAGTGATGAAAATTGATTCTAAGACTGATAAGTGGAAATCGGATCGTGCTTTAGAGAGAATAAAAAATTGATTGTCCTTATAGTGAGATGCACATTTTTGGTTATGTAACAAATGGTTTCCAATCGCTGAGTCACAGTGCGGTATTGAATTAGCTAGTTTACCTGGACGTTCTGGTTGTTTACGTTCTTTACTGGTTCTATTCCGAATAGACTTCGGCACATGCTGGCGGATTCTGTCCTGCAAACGTTGAGACGTTCGACCCACGTACCGACTATCACAGTGGCACACGTATTCGTATACGACGTTACTTTGTTGAAAAGTGGGAAGAACGTCTTTATGTATAGCAGGTAAAATTCGTCTGGTGGAAAAGACCACTCGTGGTTGGACCGCTCCAAAACAATTATTAATAGATAATTTTATTTTTCTTTCAAATTTTAGGGAATTTTCGCCAATCCAAGGTAGTTTTACATAGACAGGACATTTTTTGGGGCCTTCTTTAGTGTTTTGTTGGAAACGTAAAAGTTTTTTAGAAATTCTCGAATCAATAAGGAATTCTGGATAACCATTTTGTACAAGAATAGAGCGAATATTATCTAGTTCATGTTTTAATGTGGATTTAGAGCAGATTTTTAAGGCTCGATGTGTTAAAGTATCAATGAGTTTGTTTTACGTTGTTTTGGTCCAAAGGAATTCCAGTGAATATATTGACCTGTGAAAGTGGGCTTTCGATAGACTGAAGTGATGAATTTATTGTCAGATTTCGTAACAAGTACATCCAAAAAAGGCAGAGAATTATTGGTTTCAATTTCATTGGTAAATTTTAAGGAGGGGTGAAGCGAGTTAAGACAATTTAAAAATTTTTGGAATTCAGTTTCTTTGTGAAAAAGGGAAAAAGTGTCATCAACATACCGACAGTATACGGTAGGTTTTGAAATTTCATTGAAAAGTTTTGATTCATAATAGCCAACGAATATATTTGCTAGAGCGGGACCAAGGGGACTACCCATAGCAACTCCATCAATTTGCCTGTACATAATGTTGTTAAAGCTAAATTCAACAGAAGTGGTTGCAGTTTTCATTAGTTCAATAAAAAAATGTTTAGGAATAACTGGAGCAGGGAGGTGACCGTCGTAAAGTGTTTTAGTACAAATTTCAATGGTTTCTGCTAAAGGTACGTTAGTAAATAAGCTACAAATATCAAATGAACAAAGAATTGAATCATTAGAATTTACTTTGAGTTGTTGTATCATTTCAGCGAAAGAAAAGGAATCATTAATACAATTAGTTGAGTAGAGTTCTAATACGGGTTGTAATAAGGCGGCGAGAAATTTAGCGAGTTCATGTTGGGCAGATCCAATCATCGAAAGAATAGGACGGCAAGGCACATCTTGTTTGTGAATTTTTGGAAGGCCGTACATTCTTGGTCGTTGTGAGCCGGTGGGTCTAATAACTTCATAAACGGTTTTCGGGAGATCATCACTTTTAAGTAATTGAAGTAAACGACGTTGAAGTTTGGTTTCATTTTGAGCAGTATTATCAAATTCATTTGCAGGCCCAAGGCATTCAAATTTAGTTACATCAGAAAGAATGGCTACCATTTTTTTGTCATATTCTGATCTATTAAGAATGACGACTCCAGAGCCTTTGTCAGGCTTAGTAATTAAAATGTGTTTATTAGAACGTAGAGACTTAATCGCTTGAAGACAGTCAGAATCAAAGGGGAATTTAGTCACATCGATAGGAGAACCACAAAAACTGTGTGCTAATTCATTAAGTTTAGCTTTAAGAAGACTTAGTTCATCAATACTTTTTGGTTTATGATGTAATAATTGAGCAAATAAAATTTCAAATTCCGCAAATACTTCTTCACGTTTAATATTAGTTGGCGGAAGGCAAAACTCTAGACCATAGGCTAAAACAAACTTTTCAATTTCGGAAAGATTGTAACTAGATAAATTACAAATAGTTTTACCAGAAGGATTAGACAAACCAAAGCGTTGACGACGAAGTCAATTAATGGTATTAAAATGCTTTGTGCGAATTTGTTTTTGTTTAATTAGTTCAATGTTAGCAAGATACCGGCAAAAGCGAATCCAATCAAAATAAGATAAAAATTGTCGTACTTTGGACCAGAGTTTTAAGTAGATTAAACGAAAAGATTCTAATTTAGTCTTACTTCTACTAATTTCATCCAAAAGAAAAGCTCGTTCCATAGTAGAAGTTTGTCTTACCTTGGCTGCTTTAATGCGATGTGACATAAATGTGGGAATTACATGTTGAGCATGACAAGTTTTCAAAAATTCAATAGAAAGTTTTGCAGTTCGAATTTTACCTCGAATTTTGACCACATTGTTCAGTTCTTCCAATTGTTCTTTATTGTACCGTACCGGAAATACTTAAAAAGTTTTTTGTTGGTACAAAATTTTAAAATAGCTTTTAACAACAAATGTTTCATTTAAAGCTCTTTTGTTAATTAAGTAGCCTTAAAAAAGGCTGTTTTGAAAACCCGAACGTTTTCGTCTAGCTCTCTTCAGGAGGTTTCGCTAGAATGAATTGCAGAACTGAATGTAATATTTCAAAAGTTATAAAGCTGATTCTGATTGGCTAAAAATTAAGGTTAATAATAGTTATCATAATAATTGAAAAGTATTAATAAATAAAATCACGTTTCGTCAGCGTAAGAAATTTTTTTGGCAAAAAAAGGAACAAAATTATGCAAGCTTTGTGTTAAAATTTGGTACTAAAAAAGAAAATTTTTAAATTATGCTAACAATTTATGTTTGTAAACAAATTTGTGTAGACAGAAAGAGTTTGTTTACAAACATAAATTGTTAGCATAATTTAAAAATTTTCTTTTTTAGTACCAAATTTTAACACAAAGCTTGCATAATTTTGTTCCTTTTTTTGCCAAAAAAATTTCTTACGCTGACGAAACGTGATTTTATTTATTAATACTTTTCAATTATTATGATAACTATTATTAACCTTAATTTTTAGCCAATCAGAATCAGCTTTATAACTTTTGAAATATTACATTCAGTTCTGCAATTCATTCTAGCGAAACCTCCTGAAGAGAGCTAGACGAAAACGTTCGGGTTTTCAAAACAGCCTTTTTTAAGGCTACTTAATTAACAAAAGAGCTTTAAATGAAGCATTTGTTGTTAAAAGCTATTTTAAAATTTTGTACCAACAAAAAACTTTTTAAAAAAGTATCTATATTTTAATTATTTTCTCCTTGTTAAATTATTGTTATTCGCTGTGTGGCTGACTCTTTTCGTAAAACGCTTGGTGACCCTTTGTATAAAATGATATTTTACAAAATTTGTTGGATTTGATTTTTGTCAAGATTATATAATTGTAGAGACAGATCTTAACAAGCTTTTGGCTTGCGAATACTAAAGAGCAATATCTTCCCTCTTCGCCCCAGGTTTTAGAAATAATACAGTTAAAGAAATTAATTGCTTCTTCTCCCCCCTCCCATTTGCGATGCCTTTGGGTGTTTTGGAAGCAGTCTCTGTTTTTGGTCACTGTTGCCGAATCAATCAACTGTGGGAGGCGTAGCCGAAAACAGGTTAAAAACTATTGAGTTTTAAGGTATGCTAGGCTGAGAATTGGCGCTTAGTTTTTGTGTTTGTGGTCATTACATTTTTGAAAAGCCTTCGGATTTGAACTTCTAAGAAAATTAGACTGTAATCTATGCGCAGTTGTTCTTTATATAAAACTGTACATTAATTGTAAGAACTATTTTGTAAACAATTGTACGAACAAGAATTAAAGTTTTTACGTGGGCTATACAAAATTGTTCTTAAAATCATTTATGAAAATATATTTAGAATTGAAGGTACATCTTAAAGTAAATAAATTAATGGTAAGTTATTTTTTAAGTAATTTTGCAACTTAAAATCTTTGAAGGTCTAAGTTTATTAAATGGTTCAAAAAAAATGTAAAATTTTTTTAACAGTGTGCGTAAAAAATTTTAAAATGCAAAAAGTTAAACTAAGAAAATGTTAACATATAAAAACAAAAGCATAATAGCAAAAAAAGCCTACAAGTTGTTATAAAGTATTTTATCGTTTGCATAATTTGTCGTTTTTGTAATCTTTTTAAGGTACCAAATTAGACAAATTCTACTGTATGTACTGTACATAAAAATTAACAAAAAAATCCAACAACTGCCACTGGCCAGCATCAAAAGCCGAGCTAAAAAGTATTCTGACAAAGTTTTAACCATGACGGTGCTTTTAAACGTTTTTGAGTTTTCAAAGAAAAAATTGAATAAATGTTCGTCTCTTTTAAATTTTGTTGAAACCCCCAGTACGTCTTTTGCCTTCTGGCTTTCTTTTGTCTCAGTTGAGCTGAGTTTTCGAGCGAGTTGTTTAATGATGCAACTACACTGGTGCGGTGACCATGCACAATTTTTTTCTCCTTGTTGTAAAGCTTATTGTTTAGTTGCCGTTTCACTATTTGCAACCTTTGCTCTATTTTATTTTCAATTGTTCTTTTGGATGCAAATAAAAACAAACTACTACTACTATTACTACTACTGTTACTACTACTACTACTACTACTACTACTACTACTACTACTACTACTACTACTACTACTACTACTACTACTACTACTACTACTACTACTACTACTACTACTACTACTACTACTACTACTACTACTACTACTACTACTACTACTACTACTACTACTACTACACAGAGCAAAGCTCTACACCAGGGGCCGGCAACCTACAACCCACCAAGCAAAATAATCCAGTCTTAGACATATTAATTAAATATTGAAAAAATACGGCCAGTTGCTTCGTTTGCAATCCTAGTTTTTGATGTAGCCTAACAATTTCAAATAATTTATGAGGCAGTAAAACTGTGATACATCTAGTTACAGCAGGGGTATAATAAAATGTCATTTTTAAGTACAAAATCTGGTCTAACACAAATAAGAAAATCTTTTAATTTTAGTGACGCTGTTCTTTTCACTTCTGAAAAAATTAGTGAATACAAAAAATTCTTTTACTTTAAATTTGTATGAGGTTGTTTTTTTACGTCTAAAACAATTGGGTGAAAGACAGAAAGGACTATCTTGGTTCAAAACCTACTTGCGCCATCCTGTTGTGTCCCTGGAAAAGACACTTTACGGCATATTCTCTTGCTTGTTGGTCTTGGCAAGCAGTTCAATTTCAATCATTTCTCTAATAAATGTTATGCAGACAGTAATATTTAGCATCTCCGGAAGCAGGTTGGGGTAATTGTTCTTCCGTCGCTTTCTCACAAGTCAAGCAGATAAATATAAAGATGAAATAAAAAGTGAACCCGGAAGTGCAAATTTTTTGTGAATCTGAACTCGGTTAAAAATGCATCCAGCTTGCAGCCCTGGTCACAATCAACGTAAATATTAGTTTATTGGCGGACATTTTTTTTTAATCTTAGTAAAAACCGAAAAAAAGCCGCCTTTACTTGACTTCTAAACTAGAATCTTTTTTTAGTAAAAACTAAAAAAAAAGTTCTCTACTTAACTTTAAAAGTAAAATCATTTTTAATCGAGAACAAAAAAGGACTTGCATCAAAAGCTATTTGACTCGAAGACCAATAGTATTTGTGAGTCAAGTAAATTAAACTATATACGGCCAAATTTTACAAGTAAAGACCTTTTTCAGGTTTTCACAAACAAATTTTCAATAAAAACTATCTCTATGATATTTACGGTACAAAAAAGAAATAGTTGCATTATTGAAAGTATAAGTTTTAAAAATAAATATGCGATTATTGGAAGCTTCGAGTAGCGATTATGTGATATTCAATTTTAATTTTACGGAGTATTTGCGTAGTGCTGCTAGTGGTAATGACGTAAACCGAATTGATAACGTATAAAAAAAGTTTATCTACAAAAACGTGCTATTAAAAAATAACAAATATTGGTAATCAAACCAAATGTTTTTGTAATCTGATTAACTTATCTCAAATGCCAAGATTACAATAAAAATCTTTACCGGAATAGACGTGAGAAAGTAGCTAAATTAAAAGATCGGAAAAGTTTAGACTCTCGGCTTTTTTGTCCTTCAAACTGCAACAAAGCTGGTCGATTAAATGTTCTTCTTAATCAAATCGCAAAAACGATCACAATCAGAGCAAGTAACAGAATTATCAGATATATCCGATCTCTAAACCGATTTCAAACATACGAAACCGAGATCACAACTTTGAGGCTAAGATCGAGACCGCCAGCAAAGGTTTCAGACCTGCATGATTGATATCATTAACTGTACCATTAATTTTGATTTCAATGTCAAAAAAAGAAATACTTTTTAGTCGATATACGAATGCAAATTTGATAATTTTTTGTTGGTATTTAATGCACAGAAAAATTTAAAACATTTTTCTTTTTTACCAAAAACGGCAAAAAGCTCTTCAGCAAAAGTAGTAAAAGCTTTAAATCAAATTCGGATTTAGTTTTCAATTATTTATTTTTTAAAAACGGCAAAATAAGTTCGAGTTAAAGGATATATCAACTCATTTGTCTTGGTAAGATTTTTTTGATTAGCTCAAAGAAAAATTCTCACAAAGATTTTTTTTTGTTAGAGATTTCCGTTTTGAGCGATTGTCATCACAATAAATAAAGTCAGCTATATTTCAATAGTTTTATCAAGGAGCAACATTTCTAAAGTGCATTGGTAAGTCAAAATAAATCAATTTTTAAGCAGTTTTTGAATTTAATTTGGTTTGGCTTTTTCAATAGTTTTTTTCTAGAGCATAGCATATGACAATCAGATAGATAAAGTTTCATATTTGTGTCCAAGCATTTAGCAAATTGATTTTGAGTACTAATCAGGAAACAACAGGTCGTGTTATATTTTGTTTATTGCAAACTTTTATCCAACTCTAGATTTTTCCTGATTGCTATCTTTGGAATAAGTTTTTGTTATTATTTCACTGTAAGAGCATCTCAAAAATTGTATTGTATAATTGTAAATAAACTGATTAGAGAAATTAAAAGATTATGCATTTCATAGTAACTTTTATGAAACTGAAAAGACCAATTTTGTAAGTACAAAAATTCTTTGGAGACCAAACACTTTTTATTAACATTAAAAATAGCAAAAATTAAACAATTTTTATAAAATCAAACAACTAAAGTTTACAAGTACCAATTAAAAATACAAATAAACAAACAGTTATTGCAAAACAAAAAAAATAAATTACATTAATACTGTGTGTTTTAAATAGTGACCATAATAAATATTAAATGCAACAAGTCAAACATGCAGCTTTAAAGCTCTTTTGGCTAAACTTTTTAAAAGCAAACTTTTATAATTTTTTAGTTTTTTCAAGAATAAACAAGTTTTGATTCACTCTGCAAGGCTCGCAAAATCCACAAGATACTGGACAGGTTGCTTTCATAAAGTCATAATGCTCGGAAGTAGAATTGCAGTAATCTTGCGATTTCCAAAATTCACATTCTCCATCTGTGTCTTTACAGTCTAAATAAACATTTTATGTAAAATTTTGGCTAAATTTCTCTAAAAATAGTACATAAAAACTGTAATCAATTAATAGCATTGTAGCAAAAGTTATTTTGTGTTTAAGACCATTTTTAAATAAAAATAATATTCATAACTCATATATCTGTATCATTTTCAATTGGCTTTCTGTCAAATTAATTAGTTGAAGTTTCGCAAAAAGATATTAAGCGCTTTATGCAAGCGACTTTAGTAGTTATACAAATAAAATTTTTATATTATTGATATTTTGATCTTCTCAAGTTGTGCATAAGTTAATATTTTAAGAATTCATATTCAATTGTTTTACCTGCTGAGCATGGAGTCTTTGTGGGAGGGGGAGGAGGCAATAATTTGGGGCACGGCGTACAAACGTTGCATGATTTTCGACAAACTTCGAGCAGATATGGAAACTTTTCAGTTTTGTTGCAATAACCAATCTCTGCCCAATGTTCACAATGTTCATTTGTGTCGTTGCAACCTAAACAATAGAAACTCAATTAAAAAAATAAACTTAAATAAAAAAAGAACAATAAAAATAACAATAAAATAGAAAAAGAACAGCTAATTTTTTTCAGAAATGATACAATATTTTTGCATCAGAATGATTTTATCTACAACAAAGAGATATAAATTGTACATATATGATATAACAAATATAAATTTTTTCTGATTCGCCATTGCTTTGGGTATTTATTTATTTATTTATCTAATTCTCGTTTGAGAATCCATATAACGGCAAACAAACAAAAAGACATATACATAAAAAAAACAATACAAATTTAGTTCCAGAAAAAACATTAACTTGAAAACTAGTCAATACAACGAACAAGTGTAATAGTTATAATAAGAAGATTTAAAAAATACTGTACATCAGAGTGAAAAAGACTTTTAATGCTGGAGTGAAAACAGCGATTTACAAAGAATACAAAGATTTTCGCAACAATGCATGAAAACGTAATTCTGTTATGCTGAACTTAAACATTTCGAGCATAAGTATAACGCAAAAAATTTTGCAACATTCTAAAGCTATTTTAATCCGGTGATATGAAGATTTCAAATAATTACACCATAATTGACTAGAATAAAACTGCGAACAGTAAGAACGGAACCACATTGTTTACCGATGTGGAGGATTGAGAAAAGGATATTTTTAAGTTATTTGCAGTACAATAAATCGTTCTAATTTGTCTACAAATATCATCATCGTCAGATAACAAAGCGTTAAGTTTAATTTCTAAATATTTAACATTATCAGAAAAAGGATAGAGTATTTGTATTAAAAAAAATGGTAGGAGTTGAAACACAAAACTGTTTGGGTTTGAAAAGTACACCAACTGACTTATTGTTGTTAAAAAAAATCTTATGCGTTTTAGCATAAGCTGTAACATATCAACAAGATCTTGCAAACCATTTAAACTGTGGGCAAGTAGGAATATACCATCAGCGAAAAATACGTGATTGAGTTTGTTATCTCCAATGTAGCAATCCACGCGAAGGCGATTGAAATTTTCAGACAAACTATTCATATAAAGCGAAAAAAGATAAAGATTTAAAACCCCACCCTAACGATTTATAATGTAATAGATATAAATATGTATATATTTACATTTATTTAAACACTAAACTTTAATAGTTAAAACCACAAGAGTATGTTTCATTTTATAAAATTTTCTGGTGATTACTTATTCAAATAGAATCTCAACTCTATTTGAATATTTCTATTTATTTATAATATATATTTATATTTATTTTTTTTTTTTTTATATTTATATATTTATATTTATATATTCAAATAGAATCTCAATTCTATCTAAATAAATAAATATAAATATATTTGTTCTAACCGTGTGTTACTGAGCATTGTAATGGCAAGGTGAAACATAACTGAATTAAATATGTATAGGGTGGCCATACGTCTCGTTTTAGCCGGGACATTCCCGTTTTTAGGCCTTGTCTCAGTGTCCCGCCCAGTTAATTACTATGTCCCATTTTTTATTGTCCCGTTATGTATTTTCAATTTTAAGTAAAGACCTTTTTTTTAGAGAACACTATGGTATTGGGACGAAAATTGGGAAATCGGTAACTGCTTTCAAGTGAAGACCTTTTTTTTTGGAAAACTTAAGAATAGGAAAATTCAGGAATCTCAGAAAAATTTATTTTATTCCCACTCCAAAAATTATTTTTAGCTGGACCGCCTATATCTGTCCGGAATTGCGCCTATTCAGATATGGTATTTCTACTTTTAACGAACGTCTCGATTAATCACTTTGAAAATATGGCCACCTTAAATACATAAGTTGTATATAAATTGTAGAACAAAGAGATATAAATATGTAAGCCATTGTGCAATAAACTATTACTAAAAGCTCCACAATCAATCTTGCTGAAAGAGCTAGTTTGAAGTTTCCTAATAATTGTACATTAGTGACGATTAAAATCAACACATTATTACAACTTAAGTAAACAATAAGTTTAAGAACTTTTGTAAATTTCCACACAATTTGTATCAAACGTTGTTACCCATACCATGATTTTGTTTATCACTTGCACAGTAATTAAACACATTTCAAAAATTAACAAATTTTTTTTTAAAGAACACTTTTTTGTTGTTGTAAAATAAAATTTAACTCTAAACAAACATTTATATTAAATTACCTGAAGGTGAGCAAGCACGCGGTGTTGGAGCTGGGGGTGGTAGGGCCGTGTTTTTTGGTGCTGGTATAGGACAAAGTTCGCATATCCCACAGCTGAGAGGACATTCATTTTCCATAAATGTATAATATTTTGAGGATGTTTTGCAGTAACCTTTTTTTTTCCAATTTGAACAATCTTTGTTGTTATCTTTGCAATCTGAAATAAATAACGTAATAATTAAATTGATATTTGAAACGACAGAAATCCTAGCCGAAACTTCATCAAAGTAGAAATCTGCTGTTTTAAACTGAATCATAATTGATGATTTCCTACCATTTGTGCAAGGAGCAGGAGGAGTCGGGCACTTTGTGCATTTTCCGCAAGTCAATCTGCAAGATCCTTCTATAGTTCCGCATCCATAACGGTTTTTCAAAATTTGACAAGTAATGGAAGCAATTTCGTCTTTGCAACCTGAAAAAATCAAACTTAAATAAAATTATGCTTTTTTATGCAAATGCAATTTCGAAGTTGATTTTTGTTTACTTAAACTAAAAAATAGCATTGATTTAAAAATTTAATCACGATACTTAGAGTTAATAATTTGCGAAAAATATTTATATTCAGCATACAAAACATTAAGATTAACCTGAAGAAAACTGTTTAGTTTTATGTGACAGATTCTGAAACTATGCATGATTTTTAAAGTATTGATTAAATATAAAAAGTTGAAGTAAATTGTAAGAAATAGTGCCTAACCTATTTCACATTTTGTTGTCGTTGTTCTGGCGTTGATATCAACATTACGAGAAACAGCACCACAAGTTTGAGGACAGAGCAAGTTCTTTACGACACTGCTTTGATGACATCTTTGTAATTGTGTTAAACAAACGATGTTCCTCAATCGATTTGAACAGCTGCTACCTAAAATTCAAACGAAGTTAGTTAAAAATATTTTTGGACTTCATATTTCATTCCTTTTAATAAATTTTTTAATAAAACAGTAAAAATGATATTGTAAAATGAATTAAACTTTATATTAATATATTGTAACTTTTTTTTAAAGCAAAACTTCTTAAATGTCACACTGAAAAGTTTTAATATTTAGTATTCGGTGAATTTATTCAGCAGAAAAATTTTCTTAATTTTAAAACATCGATTTTTTTAAAAAAATCATCTTGTATAAATACAACTTTGTTCAGTTGTAAATAAAAATCGGAAAATTATTGAAAGAAGTTGAATTGCATTGTTTGTTGTTTTATTCCAAATGGTTTCATATTTTCATGAAAGCGCATTTTTAGCTGGATAATCGGTTTAATGACTGCTTTACATTAAAAAACTATGTTTTAAACAACGAAACTTAAATTTGAACAAATCATTTAGCAATAAGATTTAAAAAATTATTAAATTTGAAAAGTCAAACAAAAATTATTAAACTATAGTTTTTGGTATCTAAAACCTATATTGATAATAACGTAGTGTTATTGCTATCATATGGAATACATACCGCATAAGATCCCAGAACAACTTTGAAATAAATAACAGTATGCTAAAAATAATACGATGATTCCAATCTTCATATTTCAAGGGATTTACTTTGCTGTTAAAACTATATTTTATAGTGTTTTGATGTAAACTGTAAAATCCTTATGATGTAAAACTTCAAATCTGTCTCCTTTTATACATTTGAGAAACAAAACTTTTTTCAGAAAATCATTTTTTGAAAAAAACTGTGTTTTGTCTTTCTCACGTTTTATGGCTTTTACGTAATGTATAATCCCCATGTGTTTTTTTATTACCCTTTGTTTCCGCTCTCGAAAATGCTAAAAGTGCAAAATCGTGATACAAAACTGATATTGTTCTGTTTTCTTATGTAAGTCTGTGTAAAGTTTCTTCAATATAAATTTGTAAACAATAATGTTTAAATAACTTATCTAAAAGTTTTCTTTGATGAATTTAAATTTTTTAATTCGAATGAATCAGAAAATATTAACATTAATATTCAGATAATAAACAACCATATTATTATTTTTTTCAATTCTGCGTTGCCATTAAATTGGCTATTAGGTTTAATTTTTATTGGAGTTTTTCCAACCTCTGATCTTTGAATTTAAATTTCTTTGCAAAAGTAATGCAAATAAACAATAAAAATAACAAAAACTTAGTCAAACAGACTCTGGGAAAGATATTATTTGGAAGATCTTTTTTACTATGTCTAATACCAATCAATTGTTTTTATAAACGATGCATCAAAGCCAGGATTAAACATTGTAATGCATAGGCCAGTAAATGAATGGTTGATAACAAAACAATTCTATGTCAACGTATCATACTACAGTCGTGACAAAGTTCAGAAGGTTACAACACTATATTGTAAAACAAGAAACTTACAAAAAAACATCAGCCCTAGGGTTATATTTGACTCCATGTGGCCTTTTAAGAGTAAAATAAATGAAAAAAGTCTTCGTAACAAAAATTTAAATCAAAAAAGAGTTTTTCAAACCGTGGTCGGTAAAACCTTATGAATAGGTTTGTAGTGTATTTTTTTAGTTTTGTCATCCAATTTATAAAAGACGCCATCAAAAATTTTGGTGGGGTAGGAGATCATCATTAGACTTAGTCCTAGATAATGGTACCAGCTGTGTTCTAAACAATTTAAGAGTAAAATAAATGAAAAAATTCTTCGTAACAAAAATTTAAATCAAAAAAGAGTTTTTCAAACCGTGGTCGGTAAAACTTTATGAATAGGTTTGTAGTGTATTTTTTTAGTTTTGTCATCCAATTTATAAAAGACGCCATCAAAAATTTTGGTGGGGTAGGAGATCATCATTTCACTTAGTCCTTGATAATGGTACCAGCTGCAACAGTTTTAGATTGCAGAAAAAAATCCTGAAAAAATCTTAGTTACAAATCCCAAATTATCAATACAAGAATGATCAAACTCTAGTGATTGTATTTAGCTGTAAAGAATGTGTGAAACAGTTTTTCAAGAAAAATGCCGGACTGAAACAAAGTTTAAAACTAATTTACAGTAACAATAAAAGCCAGAACATTTTTCAAAATAGCAGAACATTTTAAGGGACAGAGTAGCGCCAAGCGATCTCGTCATTTATTGCCGCACTTTACCCAACACTTCAAAGAAGACTTTACTTTCAGTTCGTTATGTAGCCTAAAGACTATTTGTTGCTACTCTAACGTGCAATTTCATGCGATGAATGATCTTATGTCAAACTAATTATATGTGGCAGTCATGTTGCACGTTAGAGTAGCACCGACAATTTTAATATACGCATGCAATAATTACAAACAATATCGATCCCTCTATAAGGGCTTATAAAAGAAACATTAAAACAGCCTTTAAAAAAGAAAAAGTTTTCGATTCTTCACCAATTTTCAGTTTTGGTGTCTTATAGTACAAAAAATTTTTTTGTTAAATTTGGTTAAATGGTCAGGCACTTGATTTTTATTTGATTTCAATTGGCTATTCTCGATTTTTCCAAAAAAATTTTGATTAGCTATTCTCCAATTAAAGAGAAATACGTTTTTACTTTTTGTGCTGACTGCAGAAACAGTTTTTTCTCCTGTTGATCACAAAGTCTATTTTTTGTAGTAATAATAAGATCAGCGTTTTACAGTAGAACAAAAAGTTAAAGATAAAGACTTAATTACGTTTGCAATATATAAAAACTTAGATTTTTGCTGGGACGTCACAAAAAAATGTATAATTCATCATTATAGTATTCCGTGTATGCCACAAATCAGGCACTGTATATAACTTTTGAATTCTGGAAAATAAAACGTTTTGTTTCTAGGGGAAAAAAGACGTATTATTTTTCCTTTTAATTAAAAGAGTAAGCTTCCCAAGTTTTTTATTCTTGGAAATAAAATGATTTGATATTTAGAAAACGAAAAGACCTATTGTTTTTATTTTTGTGAATTATAGCTTTGGAAACGAATTAGCAAGTCCTTATGAATTTACGCTCACATATTAGGTCTCCGAAAAACAATACTGCGTTGTACCAAGAGATTGATTTCGTTATGTCGTCATAACGGTACAAATAATTAGGCCTACGTTTAAATTAATATTTGAAACGACAGAAGTCCTACACGAAACTTCATCAAAGTAAAAATCTGCTGTTTTAAACTGAATCATATTTGATGATTTCCTACCATTTGTGCAAGGAGCAGGAGGAATCGGACATTTTGTGCATTTTCCTCAAGTCAATCTGCAAAATTCTTCTACAGTTCCGCATCCATAACGGTTTTTCAAAATTTGACAAGTAATGGAAGCAATTTCGTCTTTGCAACCTGAAAAAATCAAACTTAAATAAACTGATGCTTTTTATGCAAATGCAATTTCGAAGTTAATTTTTGTTTACTCAAACTAAAAAATAACATTGATTTAAAAATTTAATCACGATACTAAGAGTTGATAATTTGCGAAAAATATTTATCTTTAGCATACAAAAGCATTAAGATTAACCTTAAGAAAACTGTTTAGTTTAGGTAAAACCTTATAAATAGGTTTGTAGCGTATTTTTTTAGTTTTGTCATCCAATTTATAAAAGACGCCATCAAAAATTTTGGTGGGGTAGGAGATCATCATTTGACCCAGTCCTAATTAATCCTAGATAATGGTACCAGCTGTGTTCTAAACAATTTTAGATTGCAGAAAAAAATCCTGAGAAATCCTAAGTTACAAATTTCTTATTATTAATACAAAAATGGTCAAACTCGAGTGATTGTATTTAGCTGTAAAGAATGTGTGAAACAGTTTTTCAAGAAAAATGCCGGACTGAAACAAAGTTTAAAACTAATTTACAGTAACAATACAGGTCAAAACGTTTTTCAAAATAGCAGAACATTTTAAGGGACAGAATAGCGCCAAGCGATTAATTTACTTTCACTGTGTTTTTTTAGGGCTTTTAATCTCGTCATTTATTGCCGCACTTTACCCAACACTTCAAAGAAGACTTTACTTTCAGTTCGTTATGTAGCCTAAAGACTATTTGTTGCTACTCTAACGTGCAATCTCATGCGATGAATGATCTTATGTCAAACTAATTATATGTGGCAGTCATGTTGCACGTTAGAGTAGCACCGACTACTTTAATATACGCATGCAATAATATTATCGAAAATATCGATCCCTCTATAAGGGCCTATACATAAAACAACGAAACAGCATTTAGGAAAAAAAAAGGTTTCAATATTTTACTACTTTGGAGTTTTGCTGTCTTATATTACAAAAAATTTTTTTGCTAAATTTGGTTAAATGGTGAGATACTTGATTTTTATTTAATTTCAATTGGCTATTTTCCATTTTCAAAAAAATTTTGATTAGCTATTCTCCAATCAAACAGAGAAATACGTTTTTACTTTTCGTGCTGACTGCAGAAACAGTTTTTTCTCCTGTTGATCACAAAGTCTATTTTTTGTAGTAATAATAAGATCAACGTTTTACAGTAGAACAAAAAGTTAAAGATAAAGACATACTTACGTTTGCAATATATAAAACTTAGATTTTTGCTGGAATGTCACAAGAAAATGTACAATTAATCCGTATTATTTTTTCCCTAAATGTAATTCGCTTTACAGGTAATACCGGTTGATCTGCCAGTCCTTTGTACTCTAGTCGGGTAAAGCGGAAAACGTAAAAATTAAAATATATCAACTTTGAAATTTTTCCGCTAAGCACGAAAAATTGTGCACTTTGGCGTTTTTTTCCGCTTTTTGCTTTTAGTGTAATCTAACTTTCCGCTTTAGTTTTTTTTTACGCTTTCTGCCCTTTCGCTTGATTTTTCCGCTTCCGCTTTCAATGTGAACTAACCCTTTCAAAACTGTCAGGCATATATAACTGACGTGGCAGTCAATGTGTTAAAAATTGGACGTAAAGAGTGACGTCAACGCGCACGACAATTACAAACAATGAAGATGCTAAGGAAGCTTGTTTCCTTGTTTAAATGGTCGAATTATGAAAAATATTTTAGACCAGTTTCATTTACTTAGTCACATGTTTTTCCACATATTTTTGTCGTTACCAATAGCTATTGCTGCTTTTTTTAAAAAAGGATGAAAAAACAAAAATAAATTTTTTTTATATAAAAGAATCGGAAATTGGCCATGTTTTGATGTTTAGCAGTATTAAAATATTGACTTACAGATATTATAAAATCAACAAAATTTTATCTTTTATATATCACTGCTTTCATGCACATCGTGTTTTACCGCCGCAAAAAAAGGTTTTAATTATTAAAATGAAACTACGCCATTGCATTACTTTAAAAAAAACACGTTAGAAAAACAATATTATTCTTTATACATGTCATGGTTATTGTTAGTCGTGGAACATATCTCGACATCGATAAAAGCATGATCAGCCAAATTTGTAACCAGTGCCGCAAACACGTGGAAGAGCCACGTGGTTGACACTGATTTCGTGATTTGTTCATGTTTTTTTTTTACTTTGTGGCCTGGTCCAATTTCATTGTCATAACAGAGACAACAACGTTTTCTCAAATTTGACTTCGAAGCATAATTTCAAGGTATAAATTTTACGATATTAAGTCACTGGCACGAAGATAACTTTCGCCCAAGATCAATTTATTTTTTCGTTGAACATCAAATTGTACTCCAGACAAAGCCTTCTTTCACCGTGCAGTTGAATTAAGGCTGGGGAAAGGTTGGAAGTGTCGTTTTGATGAGAACGAATTTGTTGTATCTTTGCACGAATACACAGGTTTATAAAAAAACAATAGTTAAAATTCACAAAAGTACTTAGCCAAAAAAACAACCGTATTGAAATATAATGCTATTAGTTAGTTTGCTGTAGTAGCTTGATACTTCGAACTGACTGCTAAACCAAAATAAAGGCGCATATTTAACTAGTAACAATTATGCTTGGAGATGCGCGCGTCCAATAATTGTTTGAGCAGAAGGCGCTGATTAAGATTAGAGCGTTTAAGAAAAACACTACGTCATCTATTGCACAATATCACAACAGAATTCTTTTCACATTTTATTTTTCTATTAGAAAAAACGGATCAACTAAACTGTACCGACCGAGCGTATTCTTTACTTGATCATGATCGTGTAATTTTCAGCTAAAAAAATTGGGGTAAGGGTTGGAGTTATTCTTTACTCTAGCATAATTAGTCTACTTTTAGCTAACTCTAACCGTAACCCTAAGCCTAAACTCACTATTTTTTAAAACCGGGCGTATTCTTTATCAGTTCACTAATCCGGGCGTATGGTCTACTTGATCTGAAAAAACATTTTACGGCACTTTCCCTACTTGAAAGTCTTTATCAGCAACTCTAAATTACAGTTCGTAAAAACTAGAGTGCCCAATAAAAAATTTATCGAACAGTAATATTCTAACAATTGTAAAGACTCAAGAGTCATGTTTGTTTATTTGTTCCTAAGCATTTACAAATATTCACATAATATATAATTGAGATTAAATGTGGAACAATGTGACTGGGAAATAAAAATAAGATGTCTAAGTCAAGCACTTATATTTATTGTGAAATTCAAAATAACGAAAAAATTATGATAAAATAACCGTTTGAAAAACAACCAGCGATAAGGCAAAAAAGTAGTTAACAAGTGAAAACCTAAAAACAAAAATAGAAAATAAGCAAATCTGAGTAACAAAGGCAGACGTATTTTTTTATTTTGTAATATGAAAAATGTCGCATGAAATACGGGATAAAATAAAGCATTTTGGTTCCAATATGTTTAATTGAAAAGTGTGTTTTTTGTTTTACACTGTAGTAGATTAGATTGATCGCTTTTCTCCAGTGCCGTGGTGTTTCTTTATTAACTACCTGTCTTGCACAAAAGTTAAACTGAATGCTATTACCCAAGACATGCTGCAGCATGTTTAAGAGGAGCCGGAGTACCGACTTCACGTGTGCCGTGTCACAGGCGGTGCACATATTAAACATTTGTAAAACCTTTCATGAAATTCAGATGCCTTTGAATTTCTTATTCAAATTTACAGGAATAAATCTTATTCAGCTCGACATTAACCCTGTTTAGTTTCATTTGATTCGACTATGCAGTTTTTGTAATATTTACATGTCAAATGATGTCAAATTTTTTGAAGCACCCTGTACAGCAAGCTTTGCTTTTTCTAAAACAATTTTCTTAAATTTTCAGACAGTTTTATTAAGCATTTTTAGGTATTGTGTTGTTGTAACAACACATTAGAATCTTATAACGTGCCTTTATAAAGTTCTAAGCAAACATGTACAAATGCAATTGTATTTTTGTTTGTAATCATGATTAAAAGGACAATGACAGAGGCTTTATTTTCAAAGAAACGATGAGTCAAACCTTAGTTACAAATCACTTTATCATCGTTAGGATTAAAGTTCAAGTTTAAAAAAAAAAGAAACAAAAACCTCAATAAAAAATGAGAAATAGCAACAAAATTTGCTGCAAGACTGAAGTTCTTTCAACAGTGGGTTCCGGCTATGTACGGATTCTTTCTTTAAAAAAAAACTTCTCTTTACGGATAGAAAAAAATCACGGTTTCTAACTATAAAAAATCTATTTACAGAAATTAAAACTTTATCGATTTATGTACAATTTGGCTTCCAACTTTCCCAAACTTCAAAACAATTCACAACGCCAACAACTGCAAATAACCACTTCAACAACTTCAACAACAACTTGCAAATACTGACTTACTATAAGAATGAATTAGCATATGATGGGTAATATTAATCTTAATAGTTCATCCGCTACACAAGCAAAAACAATTTAATTCTCTATGCAATTAGTTTCCAAGGCGTCAACTGACCATAAACAACTACAGCCAAACAGGCTAAACAACTTAAAACGATTCCCACCATTTAGCAATTACTGGAATGAAATGTAAACAAAATGTGCGCTATATATAAGATCAAGTCACATGAATCTACGTAGATGATAATAGAAAATAGAAAATTGTGGTGGACAATTAACTAATTAAGAATTAAATTAAGTTACCATAGGTCAACATCACCCCGCCGCAAAACAACCAATAACTAACACGACAGCAAACGAATTAAGTATTTTAAGTCTCGCATTAACTGAAAAAAAATTTAGTAGCAAATCTAGAACGCTTGAAATAAAAATAAAATGCTAGACTATTAAAAGATCACATGTTTTGAAGCCAACTGTCCGGTCCTCAGGATTAAAAACAAAAAAAGAATCAATTATAGCACTATAAAACAACTTAAAAATAAATTAGATTAAGTGAAGGTGGTATACCGAGTATACAATCATTACTTATGATGAAAAATGTACGTCACAATAAAACTTAAAGTTACATTAAACAACTAAAATTAAGTGTAGATTGATGAGACTAATATTATCTCGTGAATGATGTCTGACATAC
Organism: Diplosoma virens; assembly: GCA_963680785.1. Taxonomy (NCBI): domain Eukaryota; kingdom Metazoa; phylum Chordata; class Ascidiacea; order Aplousobranchia; family Didemnidae; genus Diplosoma; species Diplosoma virens. The sequence continues at coordinate 8,849,026 of OY796895.1, read as the reverse complement.
GGTTTCTGTTAAAGAAAATATTAGGCAATAATATTTTTAACAACACACATTGAATTCAAAATAATCTTACACGACAAAACTTAAGTTACAAAACAAAACACTTTTCACAATTATACGACTGAGGTAGTCGGCCATAATGTTTTCCTTGCCAGCAGTGTTCTTCACCACAAAGTCATACGCTTGTAGGTATAAAGACCACCTGAGTACGCGATCGTTTTCGTAAAGAGCCATACTGAGAAAAATAAATGATTTGCGGTAAGTCTGCAAAATAAACTTTTTTCCCACTGGGGAAAACAAAACTTTCGGACACCCCAAATTATTGCCAAGCACTTCTTTTTGAGCGTGGAGTATTTGGTCTCTGCATTTATCAACGTTTTGCTTGCTACGCTACGGAGTAAAGTTTTCGTTTATACTTCATTGTCTTCATTTATAGTTATACTTTATTTACTTCATTTATACTCAATGGTCCACAACTTGTACCCAAATCTTACAGGTTTTCCACGAATGTACTGCTTTCATGAATGTCTTCCAAAATAAGAAGCCATGGACTCATCTATAGACAAATCTTCAATAAGAACTCCAAATTGAATAATTTTCTCATTCATCAGATTCTACAAAGGTTTAATTTTGGCCATTTTTGTTTTTCTAAGGTATTGATTATCTGCAACATGCAAAAAATTTTATCTGTTGGAATTTATTCTGGCTTATGGTTTCGACAAAAACTCTACATTTTACATCAGAAGACTTACTCCAACAATCTCGTTCGTATGTTATAACCCGACAGCAAAAATAAACCAAAAAAATTCAAAAATGTTTCTCTTTTCAATACAAATGAGGGATTATTTTTCACCCTGCTAGCACATTTATTACTTTCGGTAACAATTAAATCAACTATATCCCCAAAGATTTTTTCGTACAATTCAAACACAGTAAGGGTTACCAATCGGGTACAAGCTTCTATAATAGCCGTGGTGGCATTTTTCTTTCCTTTATTTGCTGCTGTTTGAATAGCAGCTATATGATCTATCTTCCATCTAGGAAATCTGTGTTTTTTCTTTTTCTACAAGGTTTTCTGATTTCCTTCTCTACAGAATCGTGACTTTCATAATCCAAAAAAACGTCTAGCTCCCCTACTACTTCATTTGGCATGTCTGAATTTCTTTCAATATCATCTTCATCTTCAATTTCAATATAACTATCCTCCCCATTATTCGGTGGGCCTGTTATGATTATGTTAACTTCATGTTTACTTTCTGCTATTTCATTTTATGCATCTTGTAAAAAACGATGGTAAATTATTTTCGAACCGTAAAGTGTTCTACTATTTATTTTTTCCTGAAACATAAAAGATAATATTGAAAATATAGATTTATCAAGCAAAAAATCTTGAATATAAGTCTTAAACAACAAAAGTATAATTTTTAAAAATGTATAGATCAAATTAGTTTAAAACCTCACTAAATAAAACCCTTTCATAAAGCCACCTCAAGTTTAAAATTAAACAAAATCACACCCATTTATTTCCCAAGACCGCAAAAGTGGTCGTTCAACTCAGCAAAATTACAAAACACGGTACATACCTTATTTTCTTCTAATAAAGTTTGCACTAGCTATAGCTGACTTTGTACTATTATTTAATATTCTGACAAAATTTTCGGCACAATGTTTTTGAAAATTATTAGCTTATAACTAACCGCAATCAATATTATTCTAAAAATCAAGAAAACTGGTAACTTTGACAAAATGTAAAAAACAATTGTGACTTAATAACTCAAGTTTCTACAGATTTTTTGTAAATATCAATACTACACAAGCTACCTAAAATCTAAAAAGCAAAAAAAATACTATTAATCTAAAAACAAAATTTTAAAGAATGATCGCAAATGCGGTGATTGGGTTGATTTGGATTAAAATATTTTTCAACGTGCCGTTAAACATTTCCGCTACACCATTACAAATTGGGTGATCAGGAGTAATTGTCTGATCATGATCAACAGCAGCTATGATACTTCCTTCATGCAATCTTTATTCATTTTCTACAATATATTTTTAATTGATACTTGAAAACTTGTCCATAAGTCTGCCGTATAAAACCAAACAGTTTCCTTTGAGTCACTTTTGATGCTTTTGTATTTTACGACTTTTTTATTTATTCATCAACTTTTAATAATGTAATTATATTTTTTTAATCCAAAATATTTTTCCGTTTGAACAAACAAAAATCAACTTAAAAATTGTATTTGCAAAAAAAACGTCATTGTAATTGGGTCTGAATCATTTAGATTGCAAAAACAAAATCACTTCCATTATTTGTGAAATTTTAAAAAACTGATATGGATCTGGATGTATAAAAGAATCTTGCAGATTGACTCGGGCTAAATTCAAAAAATATCCAACTCCTCCTGCTTTTTGTACGAATAATATAAAGTCATCAAATATACAATGCAGATTGAAAGTGAAGATTTCTACTTTGATAGAGTTTGGTGAATTAACATCAAGTGTTCGAAATTTATATTACAAACAGTATTGTTTACCTAAAATCATTATTATGAAACGTGTATCAAACAATAGATTGCTTTCAAGTTCCTCTTAAAAATGAAATTATTGCGTTTTTTTCATATCCGAAAATCAAAAGTTTTGATATAAGCTAATTAGAAATTAATAAAATTAATTGAAAATAAAAACAATAGGTCTTTTCATTTTCTAAATATCAAAACGTTTATTTCCAATAATCAAATAAATTTTTTTCCTAGAATAAAAAACTTGGAAAGTAAACTACTTTAATTAAAAGGAAAAATGATACGTCTTTTTTCCCCTAGAAACAAAACGTTTTATTTCCCAGAATTCAAATGTTATTCACCGTGCCTGATTTTTTGCATACACGAAATACTATACTGATGAATTATACATTTTTTTGTGACATTCCAGCAAAAATCTAAGTTTTATATATTGCAAACGTAAGTATGTCTTTATCTTTAACTTTTTGTTCTACTGTAAAACGCTGATCTTATTATTACTACAAAAAATAGACTTTGTGATCAACAGGAGAAAAAACTGTTTCTGCAGTCAGCACGAAAAGTAAAAACGTATTTCTCTGTTTGATTGGAGAATAGCTAATCAAAATTTTTTTGAAAATGGAAAATAGCCAATTGAAATTAAATAAAAATCAAGTATCTCACCATTTAACCAAATTTAGCAAAAAAATTTTTTGTAATATAAGACAGCAAAACTCCAAAGTAGTAAAATATTGAAACCTTTTTTTTCCTAAATGCTGTTTATGTATAGGCCCTTATAGAGGGATCGATATTTTCGATAATTATTGCATGCGTACATTAAAGTAGTCGGTGCTACTCTAACGTGCAACATGACTGCCACATATAATTAGTTTGACATAAGATCATTCATTGCATGAGATTGCACGTTAGAGTAGCAACAAATAGTCTTTAGGCTACATAACGAACTGAAAGTAAAGTCTTCTTTGAAGTGTTGGGTAAAGTGCGGCAATAAATGACGAGATTAAAAGCCCTAAAAAAACACAGTGAAAGTAAATTAATCGCTTGGCGCTATTCTGTCCCTTAAAATGTTCTGCTATTTTGAAAAACGTTTTGACCTGTATTGTTACTGTAAATTAGTTTTAAACTTTGTTTCAGTCCGGCATTTTTCTTGAAAAACTGTTTCACACATTCTTTACAGCTAAATACAATCACTCGAGTTTGACCATTTTTGTATTGATAATAAGGGATTTGTAACTTAGGATTTCTCAGGATTTTTTTCTGCAATCTAAAATTGTTTAGAACACAGCTGGTACCATTATCTAGGACTAAGTCTAATGATGATCTCCTACCCCACCAAAATTTTTGATGGCGTCTTTTATAAATTGGATGACAAAACTAAAAAAATACACTACAAACCTATTCATAAGGTTTTACCGACCACGGTTTGAAAAACTCTTTTTTGATTTAAATTTTTGTTACGAAGACTTTTTTCATTTATTTTACTCTTAAAAGGCCACATGGAGTCAAATATAACCCTAGGGCTGATGTTTTTTTGTAAGTTTCTTGTTTTACAATATAGTGTTGTAACCTTCTGAACTTTGTCACGACTGTAGTATGATACGTTGACATAGAATTGTTTTGTTATCAACCATTCATTTACTGGCCTATGCATTACAATGTTTAATCCTGGCTTTGATGCATCGTTTATAAAAACAATTGATTGGTATTAGACATAGTAAAAAAGATCTTCCAAATAATATCTTTCCCAGAGTCTGTTTGACTAAGTTTTTGTTATTTTTATTGTTTATTTGCATTACTTTTGCAAAGAAATTTAAATTCAAAGATCAGAGGTTGGAAAAACTCCAATAAAAATTAAACCTAATAGCCAATTTAATGGCAACGCAGAATTGAAAAAAATAATAATATGGTTGTTTATTATCTGAATATTAATGTTAATATTTTCTGATTCATTCGAATTAAAAAATTTAAATTCATCAAAGAAAACTTTTAGATAAGTTATTTAAACATTATTGTTTACAAATTTATATTGAAGAAACTTTACAAAGACTTACATAAGAAAACAGAACAATATCAGTTTTGTATCACGATTTTGCACTTTTAGCATTTTCGAGAGCGGAAACAAAGGGTAATAAAAAAACACATGGGGATTATACATTACGTAAAAGCCATAAAACGTGAGAAAGACAAAACACAGTTTTTTTCAAAAAATGATTTTCTGAAAAAAGTTTTGTTTCTCAAATGTATAAAAGGAGACAGATTTGAAGTTTTACATCATAAGGATTTTACAGTTTACATCAAAACACTATAAAATATAGTTTTAACAGCAAAGTAAATCCCTTGAAATATGAAGATTGGAATCATCGTATTATTTTTAGCATACTGTTATTTATTTCAAAGTTGTTCTGGGATCTTATGCGGTATGTATTCCATATGATAGCAATAACACTACGTTATTATCAATATAGGTTTTAGATACCAAAAACTATAGTTTAATAATTTTTGTTTGACTTTTCAAATTTAATAATCTTTTAAATCTTATTGCTAAATGATTTGTTCAAATTTAAGTTTCGTTGTTTAAAACATAGTTTTTTAATGTAAAGCAGTCATTAAACCGATTATCCAGCTAAAAATGCGCTTTCATGAAAATATGAAACCATTTGGAATAAAACAACAAACAATGCATTTCAACTTCTTTCAATAATTTTCCGATTTTTATTTACAACTGAACAAAGTTGTGTTTATACAAGATGATTTTTTTAAAAAAATCGATGTTTTAAAATTAAGAAAATTTTTCTGCTGAATAAATTCACCGAATACTAAATATTAAAACTTTTCAGTGTGACATTTAAGAAGTTTTGCTTTAAAAAAAAGTTACAATTTTATCAATACAAAGTTTAATTTATTCTACGATATGATTTCTATTATTTTATTAAAAAATTTATTAAAAGAAATGAAATATCAAGTTCAAAAATAGTTTGAGCAAACAAAAATCAACTTCGAAATTACATTTGCACAAAAAAGATCATTTTATTTAAGTTTGATTTTTTCAGGTTGCACAGACAAAATTGCTTCCATTGCTTGTAAAATTTTAAAAAATCGATATGGATGCGGAATTATAGAAGAATCTTGCAGATTAACTTGCGAAAAGTGCACAAAGTGTCCGACTCCTCCTGCTCCTTGCACAAACGGTAGGAAATCATCAAATTTGATTTATATAAAAGAGCAGATATCTACTTTGATGAAAGTTTGGCTAGGATTTCTGTCATTTCAAATATTAATTTAAACGTAGTTTGTTGTACCGTCATGACGACATAACAAAATTAATCTCATGGCACAACTCAGTATTGTTTTTTAATATGCAAGCGTAAATTCATAATGACTTGCTAATTCGTTTCCAAACCTATAATTCACAAAAATTCGTTTTGGTGTTTAACTAATGGCGACAGCCGGTTAGTCTTTTGTATAAGGAACTTCAAAATTTGTTCATAATTTAGTGATCAAAAACGTAGTAAACAAAATAATCAGTGACCCAAACAAATTAAAAAATAAACCACCAAGTATTAAGAAATATCCTTTTAAATTAAAAAAAAAACAGATTCTTAGTACTAATTTATGAAGTCGGTTTTTAATCTGCTATGATGTAATTCTAACTTTTCTTGTCTAGAATTTTTAAATAATTGAAAGCAATTATTAAAAAGTTTAAAAAATATGGCAAGTTTTGCTTTTTCTAAAGCCTTTTTAATAAATTTTCGGACAGTTGTATTAAGTATTTTTAGGTACTGTAAAGTTGTAAAAGTACATTAGGATCTTATAATTAGCTTCTATAAAGTTCAAAGCCAACATTTACAAACACAATTTCTTTGAAAACGTTATTATAACATCTATCTATTTATATTTATCTGTAAGGTATGAAGTCAACATTTACAAACGCAATTTTACTTCTGTTTATAATCTTGACTTTTAGGATAGTAACCGATGCTTTATTCTTAAAGAAACTATTCGTTAAATCTCTGCTACGAATCAGATTATTATTGTTAGGATTGAATTACAAGCTTGAAAAAAAAAGAAAAATTCCAACCCATACTTGGAAAAAAACGACAAATATAGATATAACCAAATAAAATTATTTTGACATTAAATTTTTGTTTAATTCAACTTTACGTTTAGCTTTGCTGTTATTGCTGAGCGATCAATCAATGTAGACAAAGTTGCCCATAAAAAGAAAGATAAATTCATAGTGGCCGTTATTTATTTTAGATTGCAAAGATAACAACAAAGATTGTTCAAATTGGAAAAAAAAAGGTTACTGCAAAACATCCTCAAAATATTATCCATTTATGAAAAATGAATGTCCGCTCAGCTGTGGGATATGCGAACTTTGTCCTATACCAGCACCAAAAAACACGGCCCTACCACCCCCAGCTCCAACACCGCGTGCTTGCTCACCTTCAGGTAATTTAATATAAATGTTTGTTTAGAGTTAAATTTTATTTTAGAATAACAAAAAAGTGTCATTCAAAACAAAATTTGTTAATTTTTGAAATGTGTTTAATTACTGTGCAAGTGATAAACAAAATCATGGTATGGGTGACAATGTTTGATACAAATTGTAATTTACAAAAAATCTTGTAAAAAACGACCAATATAGATATAACCAAATAAAATTATTTCGGCATTAAATTTTTGTTTATTTCAATTTTACGTTAACTTATTGTTTACTTAAGTTGTAATGATGTGTTGATTTTAATCGTCACTGATGTACAGTAATTAGGAAACTTTAAACTGGCTGCTTTAGCAAAATTAACTGTGGAACTTTTAGTTGTTTGCACAATGGCTTACATGATTATTCTCTTTGTTGTACAATTTATAGATATATATTTGATTCTGTAATGTTTCACCTTGCCAGTACCGTGCTCAATAACATATGGTTATAACAAGTATATATACACATGGTTAAAACTTTAATCAAACACTATACTTCAATAGTTAAACCCACAACAGTTTGTTTCATTTTATAGAATCGTCAGGTGATTACTTATTCAAATGGAACTTATTCAAATAGAATTGAGAATTGAGATTCTATTTGAATAAGTAAGCACCTGAAAATTTTTATAACATGAAACAGACTATTGTGGTTTTAACTATTAAAGTGTAGTGTTTAAATAAATATAAATATATATACATATGTACAGTATATCTATTGCATCATAAATCAATAGGCAAAGCAATGGCGAATCTGCAGAAAGTTATATATATTATATTATCTAATATTTACAGTACATACAATTTATATCTCTTTGTTCTAGATAAAATCATTCTGATGCAAAAATATTGTACGATTTCAGGAAAAAAATTAGCTGTTCTTTTTTATTTTATTATTATGTTTTAAATTGAGTTTCCATTGTTTAGGTTGCAACGACACAAATGAACATTGTGAACATTGGGCAGAGATTGGTTATTGCAACCAAACTGAAAAGTTTTCATATCTGCTCGAAGTTTGTCGAAAATCATGCAACGTTTGTACGCCGTGCCCCAAATTATTGCCTCCTCCCCCTCCCACAAAGACTCCATGCTCAGCAGGTAAAACGATTGAATATGAATTCTTAAAATATTAACTTATGCACAACTTGAGAAGATCAAAATATCAATAGTATAAAAATTCTATTTCTATAAACATTAAAGTCGCTTTGTATAAAGCGCGTGATATCTTTTTGCGAAATTTGAACTACTTAATTTAATGGAAGGCCAATTAAAAATAATGCAGATATAAGAGTTATGAATACTATTTTTATTTAAAAATGGTCTTAAACACAAAATAACTTTTGCTACAATGCTATTAATTGATTACAGTTTTTATGTATGTTTAGAGAAATTTAGCCAAAATTTTACATAAAACGTTTTTTCAGACTGCAAAGACACCGATGGAGAATGTAAATTTTGGAAATCGCAAGATTACTGCAATTCTACTTCCGAGCATTATGACTTTATGAAAGCAACCTGTCCAGTATCTTGTGGATTTTGCGAGCCTTGCAGAGTGAATCAAAACTTGTTTATTCTTGAAAAAACTAAAAAATTATAAAACTTTGTTTTTTGAAAAGTTTAATCAAATAAGTTTTGAAGTTGCATGTTTGACTTGTTCCATTTAATATTTATTATGGTCACTATTTAAAACACACAGCATTATTGTAATTTAATTTTTTTTTTTTGCAATAACTGTTTGTTTATTTGTATTTTTAATTGGTACTTGTAAACTTTAGTTGTTTGATTTTATAAAAATGTTGACTTTGTTTAATCTTTGCTATTTTTGTAGTTAGTAAAAAGTGTTTGGTCTCCAAAGAATTTTTGTACTTACAAAATTGGTCCTTCAGTTTTATAAAAGTTACTATAAAATGATCATCTTCTACAAAAGAGAAAAGTATATTTCCAATTATGTAAATACATACTTTCGATGTTATGACTCTGACATAATAAAAAAGTTTATTCCAAAAAGTAGCAATCAGGGAAAATCTATGATTTGATAAAAGTTTGCAAAAACAAAATATAACACGACCCGTTGTTTTCATGATTTGTTCTCAAAATAAATTGGCCAAATGTTGGAAACAAATATGAAACCTTATCAACTTTATTGTCACATGCTATATTCTTACTAGAGTAAACCTTATAGGTTAAGTATGAATATTACAGATAACTTTTAAATGAACAATTTTGCGGTATTGTTATTGTAACGGTAAACGGCGCTAAAGTTGGCCGATTGCCGCAAAGTGAATTATCGATTAACGCGCTTCTGGCTTCGATGAAAGGAAAAGTCAAAAATAACCGAGAAATTTAATTTAAATGAATATAAATTATAAAGCGAAGCGATAAAGGAACGTTGAGAAGCGGTAATCTGTAAATAAATAAAACGAACTAAAAATCAAACACAAAGAGAAAAAAAATGGTTACCTTACCAAGCAGTTTATGTCTGTGCTGATTCACGGGGAAACGGGAAACACACAACGGAGATCACCAAAAAAACTAAGTCTTCTCAGGCTTCAATCAGCCGCCCGCAAATTTTGCAGCTGCAGATAGACAAGTGACGATTCAAACTTTATGAAGCTTAAAGACTAGTTGTTGCAACTCTAACGTGCAATCTCATGCGATGAATAATCTCACATTCGACTAATTATATGTGGCAGTCATGTGGCAGGTTAGAGTTGCACCGACTATTTTAATATACGCATGCAATAAATATCGAAAATATCGATCCCTCTATAAGGGCTAAGACATAGAACATAGAAACAAAAAGAAAAAGGTTTCAATTTTTTACCACTTTAGAGTTTTGACGTCTTATATTACAAAAAATTTTTTTGTTAAATTTGGTTAAATGTTAAGTCACTTGATTTTTATTTAATTTCGATTGGTTGTTCTTCATTTTCAAAAAAATTTTGATTAACTAATCTCCAATCAAACAGAGAAATACGTTTTTACTTTTCGTGCTGATTGCAGAAATAGTTTTTTCTCCTGTTGATCACAAAATCTATTTTTTGTAGTAGTATTGAAATCAGCAATCTACAGTAGAACAAAAAGTTAAAGATAAGAACTTAATTACGTTTGCAATATATAAAAACTTAGATTTTTGCTGGAATGTCACAAAAAAATGTATAATTCATCATTATAGTATTCCGTGTATGCGAAAAATCAGGCACTGTGTATAATATTTGAATTCTGGGAAATAAAACGTTTTATTTCAAGGGGAAAAAAGACGTATTATTTTTCCTTTTAATTAAAGTAGCCTACTTCTCAGGTTTTTTATTCTAGGAAAAAAATTTATTTGATTCTTGGAAATAAACGTTTTGATATTTAGAAAATAAAAAGATCTATTGTTTTTATTTTCAATTAATTTTATCAATTTCTAATTAGCGTATATGACAATTTTTGATTTTCGGATATAAAAAAGAGGTAATACTTTCATTTTTAAGAGGAACCTGAAAGCAATCTATTATTTGATACTCATTTCATAATAATAATTTTAGGTAAATAAAACTGTTTGTAATATAAATAAGATGTTAATTCACCAAACTCTATCAAAGTAGAAATCTTCACTTTCAATCTGCATTGTATATTTGATGACTTTATATTATTCGTGCAAAAAGCAGGAGGAGTTGGATATTTTTTGAATTTAGCCCGAGTCAATCTGCAAGATTCTTTTATACATCCGGATCCATATGGATTTTTTAAACAAATAATGGAAGTGATTTTGTTTTTGCAATCTAAATGATTCAGACGCAATTAAGATGACGTGTTTTATACAAACGCAATTTTTAAGTTGATTTTTGTTTGCTTAAAGCATAAAATATTTTGGATTTAAAAAATTTAATCACATTATTAAAAGTTGATGAATAGATAAAAAAATTGTTAAAATACAAAAGCATCAAAAGTAACTTAAAGAAAACTGTTTGGTTTTATTCGGCAAATTCTAAAGTTATGGACAAGTTTTCAAGCATCAATTAAAAATGAAATGTAGAAAATAAATAAAGATTGTATGCAAGAAGTATCAAGACTGCTGTTGATCATGAGGTTGACAAAACTACTCCGTGTCACACAATTTGTAATAGTTTAACGGAAAAGTTTAACGGCACGTTGAAAAGATGTTAAAGGCGACTGCAGTATAAGCCAGGGTTCGGCAACCCCCGGCACGCGAGGTGATTTTATACGGCACGCGGCGTCGTGAATATTTTTCAAAAACACGTTTACGGACCTTTTTTTTTAGAGATCACCCTGATTTTGGGAGAAAAATAGGGAAATCAGAGATGAAATCGAAGTGAAGACCTTTTTTTTTTAGAGAACATCATGATTTGGGGAGAAAAATGGGGAAATCAGAGATGAAATCGAAGTGAAGACATCGGCACGCATTTGACATTGAATTTCACAACTTGGCACACTGCAAAGAAAACGTTGCCGACCCCTGTACTATATTATCAAAAATAGTTCGGCACGCGCAGCTAACAAAATTCAAAAACTGGCACACTGCGTTAAAAAAGTTGCCGACCCCTGGTATAAGTAATGGTTTAAATTCATAAATCCACTTTTATTTGAGTACAGAAAAGTTCCCCAAGGATCTACCAGTTTTTCACATTTTGAGCTTTTATAAGGTTGTACTTCATAAGGTACGATGACGGTTTTGAAAAAGCTTTAAACAGGAAAGGATGAATTCCCTAACATCAAGATCAGTTATCTATATGATTTTGAGTTTTGAGAAAAATTAGAAAAAAGCTATGAAGAATCGCGTCAGGTATAAGAAAAACTATGACAAAAAGACAAAAGATCAATTGTTTAACAATGGTGACAAATTTTTGGTCACGCCACCAACAAATAGCGATAAACATTTGATGCAGTGGATAAGGTTGTATCAATATGCTCAATTGATAGGCGACCAGGTGTACAAAATTTTGGTTGGAAACATGGAAAAAATTCATCATGTCAATATGTTAAAAAAGTATTATGCGCAAGAAGATAAAGCAGAAACCGATATAAGTGAAAAAAAAGATTTAAAAGTAACAACCAGTGCGGATGCTCTATTGGAAGAAAGAACAACAAGCATCGACAAGGAATCACTATTAAGAATTGGATACGTACAGGCAAAAACAAAATGTAACAGACGACAGATTGGGAACCGAGTTGAATAACAGTCAAAGAAGACGATTGCAAGCTATGAATGATATACGTCAAAGAAGCTGTGACTTCGACACCATTGATTGAATTTAACAAGGAAAGAACAGCCGAAATTTGTTTATTTTTGAAGTTGTTTACTAAAATATTTCCAGCTCTTGAGAAATTACGTGCACAAAATTATGACAGGCAACAGAATCGGTAAGATAAGGCATTCTTATATTTAGCTCTGTTGAAGCAATATTTCGAATAAAAGGTTATTTCATTCAATTGCGTAGCTTAGAAGTCTATGGGTGGCTTTAATTTGATAAGTGAAATAACGCCTATTCAAATAACTTTATGTCCGTTTTTAAACAAAAAGTTGTAGTCGGCCAATGATAATTTGTTTTTATTTTTATCAAATAGAACACCAAATGACTGAAAATAAAATAGAACCAAGATCACAAATAGAAAAAAATCCAAAAAAAGCCATGCTTCTTTGTGTGCTTTGCTTCAAAGGAAAACACATGAACTAAATGTGTTGATAAATTAATCGATTATGCGTTAAGGGTATTAACTGGTCACAGTTAGCCAAAATCACGTTAAAAACTTTATCCCAATAGATGTAAAACCAAAAAAAGGTGTAAAGCAAAGAATTAAAGGAGTTCAGACCCATTGCTTCTTTACCGCTAGAAAACTGCAACGAAGCTTAATAATTGAGTGTTGTCCTTAGTCAAATTTGATCATCACTAACATCTCTATCATCTCATCACACCTGTAGTTGCTTTGGCGAGTGCTTTAAACCAGATAGAACAGGGATCCGCAACCTACGGCCCGCCAAGCAAAATCATCCGGCCCGAGACATCTTACTGAAGTATTATAAAATACAGCCCACTGTGTCGTTTGCAATCATAGATTTTGATGAATTTCAACAATCTATGCGGCAATAAAACTGTGATATACCATCCAATTATTTTGTCCCAAAATCAAAATCAAGGTGTTCTCTAAAAAAAAAGAAAAAAAAGATCTTCGCTTTAATTTGATCTCTGAATTCCCTATTTTGCTCCCAAAATCAAGGTATTCTCTAAAAAAAAAGGTCTTTACCTCAAATCGATCTCGCATTTCCCACTTTTTGTCCCAACTTCATAATAACCTCGAAAAACCAGGGAGTCATTGAAGCACATGACACTCAAAAAAGTAGGATTACAGCTAAAAAAAGAGTTATTTTGTCAACACTTTTGTATTTTATTCAAGATAAATGAAATGAATCCTCAGCCATCTATAAAGCGGTCTCCCCTAACAAAATGGAGACGTGCTTCCTAGTTGTACAATTTAAACTTGCAAATTTTTGAAAATTTTTGTCAAGATTGGTTTATTCTTAATTTAATGCCTCTTCTGCGCAGTTTTATCTTAAAAACTGTCACACATTTGACACAACTTGGTTAAAATTTTAGTGTTTTTAATCTGATACCTAACCTATTCAATTGTTGTTTCATATGGCAAAATTTTGGAGCTTATAATAAAATTTCAATCATATATATTTTGAATATAATATAAATTTTATTTTGTCAAACACTTTTAGCAGCTTAAATTTATCTACAAATCTTCGGATATCGCTACTAACCTGGACGAGTTAGGTGTGTTTTGTCTTTGTAGGTAAAACAATGTATCGACGTGACTGAAAACGAAGTGACTGAAAAAATCAAATCTTTTTGTGTGCCTATTTATATCATATGCTCTGCGTAGCTGCATGAGATAACGCTCAAGCAAACATCCTAAGAAAATTGAATGAAAACAAAATGAATAATCAAAAAAAGAAGTGAGTGAGCAAATCAAATCTTTTTTGTGTGGATATTTGTATTTAGTGTTCTGTGTAGCTGCATGAGATAACGCTGACGCAAACATCGTAAGGAAGTTGAATGAAAACAAAATAAATAACCAAAAGACGAAGTGACTGAACAAATCAAATCTTTTTGTGTGAGTATTCATATTAGGTGTTTGATGTAGCTGCACGAGATAAAGCTGATGCAAACATCCAGAGTAAGTTGACAAGAAAAAATAAATAATAAATAAGCTAACAGTAAACTGGCTTACAAACATATAGTAAGAATGGTCAAGTCAATCAACAAGCAAGTGCCGACAGACCTGTTTCGTCCTTATTAGGACTCGTCAGGACACTACAGCTTGTTGTTGACCCCAGCTGAAAAAGTTGAAAACTTAAATAGCTGGCACAACTTTCTGTTTTTGGTTTTTACACCTCAAACATCCAGTTGTGGACCTGAACGCTGGGATATATCGGAACCGCCGCCAGTATGCCCTTGCGGCTTAGCAGTGCCTTTTGCAGTTGCGCTGGTGGAACATTGTTTTCATTGTACTACCTACCCAGCGTTCAGGTCCACAACTGGACGTTTGAGGTGTAAAAACCAAAAACAGAAAGTTGTGCCAGCTGTTTAAGTTTTCAACTTTTTCAGCTAAGGTCAACAACAAGCTGTAGTGTCCTGACGAGTCCTAATAAGGACGAAACAGGTCTTTCGGCACTTGCTTGTTGATTGACTTGACCATTCTTACTACATGTTTGTAATGGGAACTGCAGGGTTTTGCTTGTCTTAACCCGTATCCGTGTTAGCTAACTCGATGTGGTTAGCATATCGGAACCGCCGCCAGTATGCCCTTGCAGCTTAGCGGTGTCTTTTGCAGTTGCGCTGGTGGAACATTGTTTTCATTGTAGTAAACTGGCTTGTTACGAAAATTTGGTAAATCAATCTTGTTGTATGGGTAATTTCATTAAGTCTTTAGCGTGAGACGAAATCAAGGGTAGGAAAAAAAAAAGATTTTATCAAATCGGTCTGAAATAAATATGTAATTTCTTGAAAGTCAAAGAACTCGACTAAACTCGGAGGGAAGAAACTATTGAACAGCAACAAATTCTTTTTGTGCAAAACCGTTGTTTGCTAAAGTTGTTAACCTGTAAACAAAAGTTAATCTGCGTCACCGACGTCGCCGCAGTAAATCTTTACGTTGCTGGTCACGTGACTCTGTGTAAATAGAATTATCTTATGCCGCAGCAAAAAGTGTACAAAAATCATAAGGTAAGTCAAAAAAATAGCCTGCTACACTAAAACTACGTATCGGATTTGCTCAAGTAAAATATCAAAATATTTAAGAATAAATTTTAGGAAAAGTCATAAAATTTTAGGTTTTTATCATCAGAACTTTTCAAGTTATAACATTTTTAAAAAAGGGAGGTTCTTTGAGGACCCCCTTTAGGTAAATTAGGGTTAAAATGGCATTTATACAAGATATGAAAGTAATAATGAAATCCACCCAGAAAAAAAGCTTGGGCGTTTATGGGTTAAGTGTACATGAGAATTAAAGTCTCGTCTTCCATTTCAAGAAAATACTTTTTAATTCTCTCTCCACGATTTTAATTTTTTTATACTACGACATTGTTTTTTACTTTACCGAAAAAAATTTATTAAGAAACAATAAATGTTTAGGAGTTCATGAGTGAACGCACAATCAAAAGTTTTTCTAAATTGTGTCAAAAAAGAAAGTTATCTTCCTGAAAATTTAAGGATCTAAGTTCCCTTTGCCCCCCTGGATCCGATCATAAAAGCTTTATCAAGCATATGAAATCGATGGTTCTCATTCATAATCAAATTTCTTAAGACTTAAAACCTGACGAATTGATTTGTTTCTAGATAAATAGATTTTGTAAATCTAATGTTGAAAGGAACTAAGAAATTTTTCAAATTTTTCATAAACAAAATATTTCTTTTCGTCGACAGCGTGGTCGAGTGGTTAAAGTGCCGTAATTGTGATCAACAAGGTCTCGATTCAAAATCTACTTACGCCATTTTGCTGTGTCTGTGGGAAAGACATTTAACGGGTCTTTCCTCTGCTTGATGGTCTTGACAAGCAATAACATTTGTAATAACATTATTTAAAAAAATTAATGCCTCACCAACTACAAGCTTCACGGCACGTCACTGTTATCGATGTAGGCTAAAGTTAATTTTTAAATAAAAAAGTATCTTTCTTTTTGGAATAGAGCTTTGCTCTGTGTGCTTGCAACATTAAACAATTCGCTCTAAAGCTCCGCTCAACTGGGACAGAAGAAAGCCAGAACGCACACAATATGCTGGAATTAATATATTAATTGTTGAAATAAGCAGACTATTTATTTCTTCGGAAAACGTTTGAAGTCACAGTCATGATTAAAAATTCGTCGGAGTATTTATTAGCTCCGCTTTTGGTGTTGGCCAATGGCAGTCGTTGAATTTTTTTGTTATTTTTGCTTACATACAGTAGAATCTGTTTAATATGGCACCTTCAAAAAATTACAAAAAGTGACATATTATGCAAAGCTTCACAGTTTTTTCTTTTGGTAATACGCGTTTTATATTTTCTCCATAGTTCATAAACTATGGCTAAAATATACTTTACATAGGTATTCTGCTTGATATACGTAGTTACTGCATAGTAATTAACGTACAGCTTTAATTTATTTTGGCACAAGACAAATAAAGGCCACAAAAATTAGTTAAAAAATGAATGCAAATAGGAAGTAATGTTTCAACTCAAGTGTAAATCTGCAATTGAAAATGACAGACCAAAAAAAGAAATTTCTCAAGTATAAGAAGAATTATAGAGATTTTAGATTGGGGGTAGGGTATGGTGTAGAAGATCTATGCGTTATTTTAGCCGCGAAGTATTGGTTAGTGAAAGCAGGCAGCCAATAAATTGCATATGTCAATTAACATCACAAGGTGAGAAAAATATAAATAAAATCAAAAAAATTTTTCAGAGAGTAAAAAATCTAATCGGCTGAATATCTACCAATTCACAATTTACGCAAATTTTGGAAAAATTTTATTAGTACCTCACTAATTTGCGCACAAAATTCCTAAGTGAAAAACCTTAAAAGATTACTAAAAAAGATTGTACTACACATTGCACTCGATTTTGTAATGCGTCAATAAGAAAAAGATTGATCAGATCTTACCTCTAATATGTTTCTCTATAAAACGGTTTAATTCAGGAAATTAAAAAAATTAGTGGATTTAAATTGGTTTTGGATTAAATGAAACTTAAAATTTTATATCTTATTTCATTGAGTGATAAATGCAGGTTTTACCAAAAAAGTGCTACGAATAGTTATTTCTTTTGGCAGGTTGTATTTAGGCCAAAGATGGAGTCGAGAAACGATGCTTCGAGACCGAGACAAGACGAGACTTTGGAGTAGCAAAACAGAGACAAGACACGAGACTTTACATAAGTTGTTTTAGTTTAAGCCAGAATTGTGGAGTTAGAGTCGGAAATCGGAGTCGCATGTTTTTGGTTGGAGTCGGAACCGAAGTAGTTTTTTAAATAATTTGAAACCGGAGTCTGTTTTTTAGATGTGCTGGAGCTGGTATGGGATTCATATATTTTTTTGGTCACTCCAACTTCAATTTTTAGTTAATTTCTGGACAGTCATATTAATCATCTGAATGATTCGCAAATAAGCAAGCAAAAGCACTGCGAGTATTTGAATAAGTCACGTTTTGGACTTTAATTTAAATTGCAATCTAGAAACGATTTTGGCTTTATGTTGACGGCCAAGTTTGGCTTCTTATTTGCAAAATTAAACTTAAGTTTCGGTTTGGGAGTTGTTTCAAAAATTCAAATGAAGATTAAAAAAAGATTTTTATTGGAAAAAATGCGTCAAAATGTGTTGAGTTGCTTATCGGTTTTAAAAATCAAATAACGAATAAAAACAAAGTCTTCATTTGACTTCAGCCTTCCGTAAAATGTCGAGATTCTTTTAGAATAATGGGGACTTGTCTAAGGCTATAGCTTGTAATATCTTATCATTCCCAATACTTATAAAATCCATTAATCTAACAAAAAAAGTGCTTTGGTCAGCGGTAAAGTGTAACCAGAGTAAGAATAAAATTTTTTCAAATTTAATTTCTCTTGATTGCAAACAAGAAAAGATATTATGAAAAGCTAACTCTGCAATTACTAAAAGCTATTTTATAGTTAACGAGCTCTGACAAACTCGAATAAGAACGAAACTCGAGTCTTATGCTTCTCATTTTTTAAGAAGCTTGTTTTCTAAGTTAAAGCAATTTATATGTAAGGGGGTGTCGCTTTTTGTTTGCTGAATCCTCCCTAGTTGCAAAGTTGGACTAGCAGGGTTGTGGAGTCAAAAAAATTTCTTCCGTTTTCCGTATACTTTAGAGAGAAAATTTATATAACGTATAAGACTATCTATATAAGACAGAGAAAAATTTGTTCCGACTTCAACTCCTGCTCTTTAAAATTTTACGATTCAAACTTTGACTCTGTAACATCTAAAAAACAACTCCGACTTCATCCCTAAAACTGGGACTCCAGCAAGTCCTATTTTACAACAATAGAGGCCTAATTGTTGAGTGTTTAAAGCGCGTTAAAGCGATGTGATTGTGATCGACAAATCGGTTAAAAACCTATTTGAGCCATTCTATTCCGTCCTTAGGAAAGACACTTTTATGGCACTTCCCCTGTTGACGGTCTTGGCAAGCAGTTTTAAATTTCAGTCATATCTCTATAAATTTAAAAATAAACTAAAGAATTTCTATCGGACAGCAATATCTTGCCATCTTCGGGAGCAGGTTGGGGCAATTGCTTAATTGCTTGCCTATTTACAACGCTTCCCTCGCATAAAATGTAAAAATGTAAAATAACTTAGCGTAAATGAAAGTATTCAAATGCAATAAGGAATCCGATTCCCAACTTCACCTAATCTAAAAATCCGACTCCTATTTGCGACTCCAACTTTCTCAAATCTAAAGAAAGTACTCCAACTCCCGTCTAAAACATGCGACTTTGGAGACTCCGACTCCACAACCCTGCTTATAACTATATTGTTGAGTCGGGTTGCCATAGCCGCATATTTTAGAGTAAAGTTGGAATCGTTTTTTACATGTGTTGAAGTTGGAGTCGTGCTATTAGATTTCTTGGTGTTGAAATTGAAAAAATTTGAATTGGTGGAGTTGAAAAATATTTTCTCCGACGCCACAACCTTGGTTTAAACAATTAGTACAAAAAATATACAAACTCTTTTCCACATCAAGAACTTCACCATAATCACAAGAAAGTTTTCCAAGTTAAACATTGACCCTCGCCTATTTGGCTTGCATTGCCAAGTTTTTCTTTTGCCGGTGCAGGCATGCCAATAAAACGATAGAGCTTTTGCAGTGTCGAGTGGAGTGATTACATTACGTCACTTTATTGTTGCGCATGTTGTTCGCTTTTTTCAGAAGATTTTTTTTTTTTTTTAATCTCTATATTTATCCTCCTGAATCGCAGGAAAGCGACGGAGGCGCTATACATAGGATAAGCAATTACCCTGACCTGCTTTAGGAGATGCAAAGATATTGCTGTCCGCTAGTAATTTAGTAGAGATTCAATTTCCGTCTCTTTCGATAAGGTTCGTCAGTTTCGATGAGGTTTTTTTGTGTAACAGCATTTTTTCCAGTATTTTTCCCTGGAGCTGTCCCGTAAGTTCTTCCACCACCCGTTGTATGGCATACCTGAATTCTCTTCCAAATGTCTTGGAAGAGAATTCAGCTATTGATCAGTGCGAGATCAATAACATTGTAAAATGCGTGAATGGGCCACCTTTTGCTCGCAGCTTTTACAGAGTATTTCCTGGCAATCTAATCAATGACATTTACCACAGCTTTAGTTTTGTTATAAAATAAAACAGTCTCTGGTTTCTTCTTAGGATTGTTGTGAGAAGAAATCTCTACATCAGGATGTAACGTGCTCATTATTACTAGCGATTTTCGTTTTTTACACAGGTATGGAGTCAAAGTAACAACAGCTGTTTGAGTAGATGTAAACAAAAAAGTTTCGTGCTGTTGCTGCTTTCTTTTTGCAGCTTTGTGGTAATTTTCTACGATTCTGTCGGACTGAGCCAACAATACTACATTTTTGTTCTGCCAGACGCTGAGCAACATGAAGACTTGTGAAAAAATTGTCACAAGTGACATTATAGCCACATTTGAAAATTGGTTGCATCGCAGCTTTGTTACGACGTATGCTGGAAGGTTTACAGAAGTATTCCTGCTCTCATGTTTCCACTGATACGGAAAGCTAATGTAGAGGTATTTTGTCTCTGCATCAACTGCCATTCGCAACTTGATTCCAAACTTGTCAGGTTTATTTGGCATGTATTGAATAAACCTGCATCTAGCCTTACATGAAAATAATTGTTCGTCAATTTTAATGTAAGGACTAGGCACATACGCCTTCTAAGAGTTCTCAATAAAAGGTTTCCACAACGAGAAAACCAAGCAAAACTTGTCAAGTATCACCCTTTGCCGCCTTTTACTCTTTACGTCAAAACGTAAAAAACGCATTATTTTTTTGAATCAGCGTCTTGATAGAGTTTTGTTGAAGATTGAACACCCCCAGGTTGTATCCCACAAACTTTCCACTGGCAGACCTCTCTATCCTAAAATCCCTCCTGCAATAACCAGTCCAATGAATTTGTCCAGCTCATAAAGTGTCATATCCCACTTTATTTTATAAGAAACGCGATGGGCTTCAGCTACAGTGCATTTTCTTATATTTCTGAGCATTCCCTCGACAAACAAAACGCGAAACAATGACAGTGGAATGCTTTTACTAATTCTGCTTGTTGCAAATGCAGTTGTGCCAGGTTTGAAGCTCAATATGTTTTTTTGTTGCAAGCGTCCTTGTTGCACATGGAAAATAGCCAAAGCTTGCCAAACTGTTTCGTCTTTTCCAATCAAGTCTTGATTCACCCGCACTTGATTCTGTAAATCGCTGTCATCATCTTCGCTAAGACTATCGACGTCTGATTCTTTCCCACTTGAGTCAAGCTCCGCTTCTGCATCATTTGTGAATGCGTCATCTAGCTCGCTGTCAGAGTATTTACCATTGAGCAGTCTGCTGAAATGTTTTGTAAACGCGACAAAGCCTGCTGCACAGTAACACGTCTTAGCATATTGGATACAATACAACCAGCAAAACACGTTTCAAAATCAAAAGCTAAAAAGCAGAGGTAAGTCAACACCTGAAACGTATCATAAATGCTCGCATATATGCAAGGAGTTAAACGCTTTTTATTATTAATAACAACAAAGTCACTAGAAAACACTAGTTTTCTTCCTTCTAAATGTCCACAGCTCACAAGCACGTGCTAGTCTCGAATAAAATAACTAAGTACGCCTAAATTTCTACAGCGCAATAGGATGTCGAAGAAAAAATATCCTATGCTGCTGTGACATCACAATGCTTAATTAGCGCTCAGACAAAGCTGAATATCACCTTGTTTTATTTTTCACGTTGTAGTGGTTCTGCAGGCTGTAATAACACTTTCAGTAGACAGTATGTGAAATTTTCAGGTGTGGGCGTCAATTGACGCGCTTGGTCGTTCTAGGTAGATATATAACTAAATTCGTCGTTTTATTGTTAAAATTTTAAAAAGTCTCACAAAACTAAGCGTTGCACAAAAAAATAATTGTCAAGAAGTTTCAGCAGAAAAGAGTGATATCCGGCGGAGATACGGAAAATTAAATATTTGAAATGCGTCAATTGGCACGCTTGGTCGTTCTAATGTTAATATGCTCACAAATGCGACTTATTATAATTTCATAGAACAATATCCACTACAATTAAAAGCATCGTGATATAGCGGCTTCTCGAGATACAAATTTTCTTATTAAAAATATGAAATGCAAGACGTTTAAGTGTTGGTAAAATTAGTTTTACAATTTCTCGAGCAACTTATACGCTGTTCAGTCGTTTTCATTGCCATGCATAAAAATCAGGGTTGCAAAGTCGGAGTCGGAGAGGCATGAAGTCGGAGGTTTTAAGAAGGAGTCGGAGTCAGACTCTTAAGAGTACAAAGAGTTGGAATATTTTATCCAACTCCGACTCCCGAAGTATAATTGTTTTAGAGAACATTACTTTTTAGGGACGAAAATCAAAAACTTCGTGACGGATTCCAATTTGGAACGAATTTTTTTTGTTAATAAACATCCCGATTCATGATTTTAAAAATATGGTCACCCTAACTTTAAGCAAATTGTATTTTGCATAATGCTATTGCCCTTATCGATGAGTCGGTGCAGGAAGTCAGAGTCTAAATCCTTGAAATTTTAGAAGCTGGAGTCGGAGTCGGCATCTTAGAAATTCCAGTAGTCGGAGTCGGATCTTAAATCTTTCGATTCTGCAACCCTAATAAAGATTCAATTTTACTGTAACTAACGCAAATTTAAAAAGAACTATGGCGCCCGAATGACTAAAAAAACGTACAAATAATCTATTTTTACTAAAAATTATGACATATCTGCAACACCTGTGAGCTTTGCTGAAATTGCTGCAAGGTCTCGACCAGGATTCGAGACACAGTGATCCAAGACCGAGACCGAGACGAGACTTTGGGACTATGAGACCAAGACGAGACTGAGATTTCGAAAAACGTGTCTTGATATGTCTCTGTGTCTCGAGACATGTCTCAAAGTATCCAACTCTGATCAAGGCGAAGCAGACATTTTCACTTTTTTAGATGTGAAAAAGCTAGTGAAGACCAAAAAATCATCATTGAAGTAACGACTTATTTTTTAGTTTAGTACCGTTGCAAAAGAGCTGTCTTTGCTTTATTTCTCCAGTAAACCCCAGTAGTTATTTGTCAACCACATTTGATCCTGCATGGTATTTATTAACTGCAGATTCCCCAATAGACCATTTTGAAAACCACTGATTTACGTTTGATGCTTTTAGCGCTAATGAGTATTTATTCTTTATTTTTTTAAATTACCACCTGACAATTTAATAAATAACACAGATTGTTTTGTTTTTTAAAGTGATTCAAACAAATATCGTATTTGATCTGCAATCAAAAGGTTTATGACACACACTAGAACTTTACTTTATAAAATGGCGGGATCCAGGTTTTGTAAACCGACAAAGCAAGTTACTAGTTTTTCTATTTTAAGGGTTCTATGATCTAATGATAAAAATGATTTTAATTGAATACAGAAACATTTTATTTACATTTAACTCAATAATGAATAAACATCATCACTATTTTTTCCTAAAGCAAAGCGACTAAAGTTTAAGCAGCACCAATTGATAAAATAAATAAAAACAAATACATAAACAAATATCATAAAACATAAAAAACGTAATTGAAACAACTAAGGTGCTTTTTACATATAAATTAAAACTGTATTGAAGGTTACGAGAAAAACTTGCCTTTTAAAAAATTTTTACAGTAAATTTTTGAAAAATAGTTTTAACAAATATATTATTTTTAAGAAATATTGAGAATGGAGAGTGTTTGATTTTGGGCACAGGGCCGACAAAACCCACACGTTTCTGGACAAGTTCGATTCATGAATCCATAAAACTCTGAAGTCGAATTACAATAATTTTGAGTTTTCCAAAATCCGCAATTTTTATCAGTTTCCAGGCAATCTAAAAATTTTTAAGCAAAATTTACTAACAATTATCATAATTTTTATTTAAAAAAATCAACTTCGATGGCAAAATTTCAAATACAAAATTTCAAAATCTTTTTTATTTGTTTTTTGTTTAAATTGCATTACAGATCAAAAATCATGTAAAAAATAAAGTGAAGACTCTTAAATTATTTGTATGTAAAATGAAAAAGACAAAATACACTGACTAAAACTTTAAACATTTGCAAACTAGCATTTAGTTTTGTCGACAGTTGAATTTATGTTATAACCTTTTCAGATGAAACAAAGATAATCTTTAACTAACAAAAGAGATTTAAAAAAGGTCGTTTGGTTCTCATGGCCATCTTACACGACATGAAATAAAATCAAAACAATTGTGCATATGTTTAGAGAGTTCTCATTAAAAATACATATCTTGCATAAAAAATAAATTTTACTGTTTTTTTTATCAACACAAACATTCTTGCAGCATATGTTTCATCTTGTTTTAAAAATCATCAAAGAGTTATTTACAACTTTTTTTGCAGGATGGATAAGACTGTATCAGCGGGTTTTGATAAAATTACCGTAAAATTTCAGGATAAAATTGATTATATCGATATCATAAATATAGATAAAAAAAACAAATATTGTGCAGATTTTAACTTCAATTAATAGAACTGGTAATCTTCCTTTATTTTATATTAAAAAACGTGATAATATAAAACGTTAAAAGCCGGATAACAGTTGTAGCGCCGTAAAAGTGTTTTAAAGAAAAGTTTGGGACCCTAAACCTACAACTGCTTTATTAATCCCGTCGCTGATTCGTATAAACAAGCAAACATAAATGAATATATTTGTGTTTTGTAATTTAAATGGGAATTTCAAATTTGAACTAATTTTAAAAAACAAAAATCAAATAATTTTTCCAATTCAAAAAAATACTGAACTAAAACCCAAATATCAACTTTGCCCAAGGACGTTTGGTATTTCATGTGATTTAGGAAATATAGCCACAATAAAGCTTGTCTAAAATATTCCTTAATAAATTTGTGACAAAGAAATTACTTTTTACAAATTTAATCTTTCTCCAAGTTTTTTTTATAAGGTATAAAATTATTTGGTTTAGAAAACATTTATAATAACAAGAATAGGTTTACATAGGCAATTTTTTCAAAAGAATAAGTTTTTGCTTTTATTTAACAAATGCAGTTTGCTACTGATATTGAATAGTTTGATATTTTCAAATTCTGCAAAAGTAAATGAATGATAAAAAAAAGTTTATAGTTTTACCTGATGAGCAGGGAGCTGCTGTCGGAGGAGATGGGGGTAACAATCTGGCGCACGGTGTACAGACGTTGCATGATTTACGACATCTTTCAATTGTGTGTGGGAACTGTCCACTTTTGTTGCAATGACCAAGCTCTGCCCAATGTTCACAATGGCTAGTTTCTGCATCGTCTTCGCAATCTGAGTAATTAATTTAATTAAAGTGAGACAAAAAAAAATTTTATTTAGTCTCATTTTTTTAAGAAAACTAATTTCTCATAAATTTAATTTTTGTTTTTATTTTTTATCAGATATAAAATTTATTTGGTTTAGAAAACATTTATGATAACAAGAATTGGTTTACATAGGCAATTTTTTAAAAAAATAAGTTTTTGCTTTTATTTAACAAATGCAGTTTTGCTACTGATATTGAATAGTTTGATATTTTCAAATTCTGCAAAAAGTGACTACATATTACAAAAGTTTATAGTTTTACCTGATGAGCAGGAAGCTTCTGTCGGAGGAGGTGGGGGTAACAATCTGGGGCACGGTATACAGACGTTGCATGATTTACGACATCTTTCAATTGTGTGTGGGAACTGTCCACTTTTATTGCAATGACCAAGCTCTGCCCAATGTTCACAATGGCTAGTCTCTTCATCGTCTTCGCAACCTAAAAATTATAAATGTTTGATTTGTATTAGTACTAAAGACAGCAGACTGAGAACAATAACCTTTTAAAACAGGCTTTCAATATTTTTTAATTAGGGGACTTGAAAAATTTACCATTTAATTTTTTTGAAATTCTAGTTATTATTATTTTTAGTTGGGGATTTTTTAAAAAAATATTGAAACACATTAACGTGCTAAATATTTTAGTTCATTGTTGGTTTTCCTTGCCAAAGAAAGAATTATTTTAGAACAGCGTCTTAAACTTGCTCAAAAACGTAATAAGAATAATAAATCCTGTGAAAATAAAAAACTGATGAAACTACCTGAAGGTGAGCAAGTAAGCGGGGTTGTGGGTGGGGGTGGTAGGGCTGTGTTTTTTGGTGTAGGTACAGGACAAAGCTTGCATACTCCACAAGTCTGTTGACATTGTTCTTCCATATACGGATAATGTTTGGAGTTTGTTTTGCAATATCCTTTCTTTTTCCACTCAGAACAAAAATTCGCCCGATCTTCACAATCTGAAATATAAAAGAGTTTTAATAAGAATATAACAAATTGAAAACTCGACAAACAAGTTGATTTAGACTTGAAAAAATTAATTTGAGATTGAAATAGCCCAAAATTTGTGTGTTGAAAAAGAGTTAACGTCATTCATAATTGTGCAGAAGGTTCTCTATAAGACCATACTATTACAAAAATTTATAAATTTTTTATCTTTAGACTTAAGCAAAAATACTTCAAGCTTGTTTATATTGAAAACAAGTTTCGTTTAGAATTTGATTAACATAAATTTAAAACAGTTTGACAGGGCCAATAACACAATTAATTTGTTTTTATTGCAACTTTTTAATTCTTGGAAATAAGAAGTCGTATTACTTTTATTCTAAAATAGATCGTAATACACATTTAAGGGTTTGTTGTTAGTTGCTTGATAAAGATTTAAACTGGATAGAATTGTTTTTAAGATAAGTAAATAATAGTTTAAGTCGATTTATAACAATTTTCCAAAAAAATTTCCTGTTTGATCTGAATCATATTTGATGACTTCCTACCATTCGTGCAAGGAGCAGGAGGAGTTGAACACTTTGTGCATTTTCCGCAAGTCAATTTGCAAGATTCTCCTACAGATCCGCATCTATTTAGGTCTTTCATAATTCCACAAGTAATAGACTTTATTTCGTCTCGACAATCTAAACATATCAAATTTTATTCAATTTATGCCTTATCATGCAAATGGACTTAATTTCACAACAAATTATTCTTATAACAATCTGATTTAAAATACGTTTCGCTATAAATAACGAAAGAATGTTTTTTTAATACATTAAAACATCATAGCTCCTAAAAACTTTTTCTGTTTGCTAAACTCAATCGTAAAACCATCCATGATATTTACTTTGTAATAAAATTCAAAGAACAAAACAGGTCAAATACCAAAGAAACTAGGTTTTTCATTTTTAGCTTTCTTTAAATTTTGAATTAATATTTTACAAAGTAAGTCGTAGCAATTATTTTTTGGTTGCTCATTCTTGATTCGTGAGACAACATCATTTTGAAAACTTTTATTTGATTTTCTATGAAATTGTAAAACTTACTTATTTCACATTTTGTTGTTGTGGTTCTGGAGTTGATACAACCACTAGAACACGTACCACAAGTTTTACGACAAAACAAGGTCCTAATTGAAAGAACATTTTGACACATTCCAGCAGATAGTAAGCATACAAAAGGATTTGATAGGTCTGAGCATCCTTTTCCTGAAATAAAAATAAGAATTTTTTTCATAAAATTTTCAATTTTAAAAGTTCTTTGATTTGATAAAATGCATTGAGTTTTGCTTAACTGCAATTTTTGTTAAAGCAAAGCCACAAGCTCGTTTAAGTTGAATGTAGTGTTTCAGTATTTACTAAATTTATATTGCCAACAAATGGTTGCGGTGTTCAATTCATACCGGTATCCCAGAAATTGACCAATTCCAATTAATGAATTAAAGTTTGTCAGTCATATTTTTATCAAAATGAAAATCATTTATTTTTTCCGAGTGAGAGAAAAATCACACAAAAATTAAATCGCATTGAACAAAATAACAAATTATAGCTTGCTGACCAAATCCGCCCATAAATTGTTGAAAAGTTTATTATGCATTGATTGTTTCTATCGGTCCAATATCTTACCAAAGTTCTATGAATTCATAAATATCTATTCATTGCCAATATGTACAATTTATTTACGGAATTAAACAAAATAAATCAAATCTTGCCGCGAAACTTCGGCGGAAGCTGCATTATGTGATAAAAAGGTGGTAAAATATAATTAAAATTCCAAGTGCAAACGCGTTGGTAAATTGTGATTGACTTTTTTAAATATGTCTTAATCTATTTTGAACCAACCAACCTATCAAAGACATTTTTTCTTTGATAAAAAGTATTATTTAGAAAAAAAACAAATAATTGTCTGCCTGCCATTTTGTAATAACTATAAAAAGTATTTCAATGTTCACAAACTCTCCATCTTAATATAATTATCATTTTAAACTAAGTATAAGAAAAAAAACGAATGAGGTAGCCTTTGAAATTATTTTTAAAGTAGAAATAAAATTTTTAAAACAGACCTAGTCTAAAATCCCTCAAAAATTTTTCGTAGACAATAAACTAAAAACTTAACAAATGTGTGAAGAAATTTTAAAATCTTGAACCAAAAGAATTTGAATATTTCTGTTTTTTATTCATTAATAAATAAATAAAAACTTTCCCTTTAAAGATTACTTTTTAAATTTCAAGAATAGATTTAAAAAAACAATTCTGGGAGAAATCAAAATTATGTCAAGCGTAAAATGCAACAATTGCAATAGCCAATGTTATATTTATAATTTGAAAGTCAAAACAAATTCAGATAAAAACTTGTTAAAAACTTATAATAATTCACACAAAGTTGTATTTGGTCAAAAATTTTTAATTACACAAAACAACCCATCTCATGTCAACCAATCAGATGAATACTAAACAATTTTTAATTTTTTGAAAAAAAAGTTAGATACGCAGTATAAAATTTCAATTTAAAGTTTTGCCTACATTTGTACTGGAATGTTTAAATGGAATGTTTTTTTTTTTTTTTTTTTTTTGGATTATTTTTATATTGCACTTTTGAAAAAAATCTCAGCAACATTGATTTTAACATCTTTTTTTGAGGTATTCAATTAAAAATTTTTGACCCGAAATGAAACACTGACATTCATATATGTTTTTTGAATTAATGGGTAATAGCGATTACTTTTCTCAATATTACATTGTTAAAAGTAATATAGAAAATACAGTAATGAAAGTTTTTGTAGAATTATTAGCACTGTAAAATACTCACCGCAATCCCCAGAACCGGAGCAGCTTTGAATAAAACAAAAGCTTGCTAAAAATATTATGACGACACCAATTTTCATCATTTATGGGTATAAGTTAACAGTTAAGTTAGTTCAATAGTGTTTACTGTTATATGTATTGACAGTACTGATGCAAAACTTCAAACGCGTCTCTTTTTTATACTTTTGCAAAAAGAAACTTTTTCCAAAACTTACGTTTGAAAAAAACTTGTGGTTTTTGTACTGCTTGGCTCTTTTTCAATTGTATAAATGTGATATTTTTTTTATGTTAATTTTTAAAACATTTCCAGCTCTTTGGGAAATTACGTCTGCAGAATCGTGATAGGCTACAGAACTGGTATTATAATGTATTCTTACATCTAGCTTTGTCAGAACAATATTCCAAACTACGTTTTATCAAATTGGGTAACTCAGGACTCTATTTGAAATTAATTGGGGGGTTTCCATTAAAGAAATTCGAATCAAGCCCAGTCGTAAATCTTTATTTCAAGTTTTCAATAAAAATGCCGTGATTCTCTAAAATATTTTGTTTTAAATAAAAACATATTTAACTAAATGTGTTTGTAAAACTTAATAATCTCTATAACTCTGCTATTATTCAAAATTTTTTAAAATTTATTGACAAACCAACAAACGTGTTTACTTTTGTACAAGAAAGACTTGGCTTGATCAAAGTTTAAGATTTGAACAAAAACGTAAATTTTAAAATAAGTTGACTTTTTATGAAAATTGCCGCAAACAGGAAATTTTGCTGGAAAGTGTTTTGATATTTTACTGGAAAATGGAAGATGAGGTGGAAGTTTTTTCCATAGGCTCAGGATTACATGGAGATTCATGTACGCTCAAGAGTTTATGAGACCTATCCAGGAGATTCATAGGTTTATTCTACAAATTATATTAAAAAAATCGTGGGATTATAACAGTTTGCCAATGATAAGCAAATTATTCAAAAAAAGTTGAATGAAAACTGAGCTTCTTCCAAAAGTCGAAAAAGAAAAAAAAATTTTTATTGTGAAATTCGGGTATATTTTTTTGTTAAACATAAAATAAAAACCTTTTTTCGTTCCTCACTAACCTTCAAAAACAAATTTAGACTTAGGGTCAGTAGATTTTCACCAATTTAGCCTGGGGGCCCACGTATTTTTTGAAGTTTAGAAACCCTTGAGTATGCTATGTGTGTCGTGCAATAGATTTTTTTGTTGTCGAAAACTTTTAACTATTAAATCTGTATTGATATTATTAGCCTGTCTTTTTTCACTAGGTGGAGATGTTTAACCTATTCACACTGGTTGTCCACTCCTAATGCACAGACAAACAAGTTTTACTCTTCAATATAAAGTGACTTCACGTTTGCGCTAAAAAACAAACAATTGGGTTATTAAAATTAAACATTACACCGACGTGTCACGTGCCAAATTAAAACTTTTATTCAACATTCGGTCCAATTACAAATCCCATTTCTTAGAAATTGACTTTTTTGTGCTACAAACATAAATATATTTAAAAATTAATTTTTTTTTAAGTATTACAATTTTTTACTATGTTTTCAACAAATAAAGAGTTTTGTTATACACAGAAACTATCTAAATAATTAATTTTTAAATACTTTAAAATATAAATAATACCTTTAAAAAATTTTTGATAATATTTACAATTTAACAACAAAGAAATAGAACATAACTTTGAACATCTTGTTATGCCTTGTTAAATATGGCTGGAATTAATTCTTACAGTGAATATGCCAAGTTTTAAATTGTATAAATTGTGCTACTTTTTTGTTATATCAATGTAAAAAAATTAAATTGATAAAATAATTGTGCTGATACTGAAGACATCATAAATCAAACAAATATAAATTATTTATAGGAGCTTTTAAAACCAAATGCTTTTTTTGAAACTCTTTCGTTTTAAATAACGACCCTTAAAAAAGGCTGTTTTGAAAAACTCAAACGTTTTTGTATAGCTGTCTTCAGGAGTTCTACTGAAACAAAAGATTTTCGAATGAAATACTTAGATTTAAAAGCTATTTTGAAGTTTTGTACCAGTAAAAAACTTTTTAAATATCTTTGTATAAATATAAAGATTATACCTGAAAATGTTTTAAAAAAGCGTGTTTTTAAATTGGATATTTTTAAGCTGTCATCGTTTACAAAGCAATTTACTTTATTGTTTACACGATTATAAAAACCCCCTGAATCAACTTTAATAGAAGTTTTGTATATCAATTTCAGCATATTTTGTTTCGGTTCTTTTTTTGTATGGTCAAAGGCGTCA
Organism: Diplosoma virens; assembly: GCA_963680785.1. Taxonomy (NCBI): domain Eukaryota; kingdom Metazoa; phylum Chordata; class Ascidiacea; order Aplousobranchia; family Didemnidae; genus Diplosoma; species Diplosoma virens. The sequence goes on along the minus strand of OY796895.1, from coordinate 8,817,833 downwards.
TTACGAAACTTATCTGGGATGTCTAAACACGCCGATTACTTTTGATGAAGAGTTAATATGCTTTAAACTCGTAAAAAAAATAGTCTTACGTAATATGTTTGTAATGACGCGAAGGCATGAGCTAAATGAGCAAAGGTTTAAATGTACAAGTGTCTGCTATTATAGAGTATTTTTTAAAATAAAAGCTTAAGTAAACAATATTGCAAAGGCTGTGCAAAAGTTGAATATCTTTAGCAGTCGGTAAAAACTTTAATCACACGAAAACATGCATTGATTGTACTAAATTAAATAAAAACATAAATCCAACTTAATTCTTAAAAGCCCTAACTGTTTTATATTATCGTTGGATATGGACAATTGTTGTAATCAAAATATCTTGTTTCACAAAAAACACTTTAAGCCTTAAAAACAGAATTGACCACATTCTGTAGTCATTACATCTTTGTAATCTGGCAGATCTTGCTGTGGCGAAGTTATACTTCAATTATGATAAAGAATTTAATGACTTGTTTCTTGTGTGTAAAAATAAGTTTGATTGCCTGTTCATGTTTTGAATAATTCTAGAAAGTTACTACAAAATGTAATCATTTAATTTTGCTGAAAATAAGACAATAAGCAAGCTCATTGCAAAACAAAATGAAGCATACAAAAAGATCAAAACACCTCAGTAGAAAAAATAATTAAAATTGATTGATGCAAATAAAACTCATTGCAATCAAAAAGAGCTTTTATTCAGAAATTCTACAAAATAATCAAAGCGTCTATGTATTTTTAGCAATAAATCAGCGACAATCGAACATGGAGCGCGAGGTCTGACGGTTTTGGATGACGAAACTTGATGCTAGCTTAAAAACATCACTGCCAGCATCTGATTCAGGCAGTGCAGCAGTCTGATTTAGTAAAAAGACAAACTCTCGGCCCCAGACCTGTTTGTGTCTAACCTAGAGTGGATACCCTTCAAGCAACAACGACGACGACAACGACGACGACGACGACAAAGACGACGAGCGACAATCATGTACTTCGTAAAAATAAAATTTTAAGAAGCTTGAGAGAGCATGCTTTGCCTACCTGTACTTTAAAAAAAAATTTTTTTTAAATCGAATGGTTAAAAAAAATTATCTGCCGTATATTACAAATGCAGACAAATTCGATTCCTTGTATACAACTGAATAAACTTTTTTTATTGGATATTTGCAATATCATATTATCGCATAAATATTGTCACACCTTAACCATTTTATTGTGTAAATAAAAATCTTGGGTGCAAACATACTTTTGCTAAACGTATAAGAAAAAACTTTAAAATTTGGTGTGCAATTAAAGCATTGTGTTAAAAGTAATTTTTAAATTCTATTGAAAGTGATTTTTGAACTGAAATTTTCAAAATATTTAGCGTATTTTAGCCCAAACCCAACAACTTATAGTTTCAAACGCTTTTTTTAAATTGCAACAGAAATAATTTTATTTTATTTATTTTATTTCAGGAAAAACCATCAATTGTAAAATAAAAACGTTTTCATTTTTAAAAAACTTTTAATCTTTTTCAAGGCACAGATGTAGCCAAAAAGCACTTTTCAATCATCGATTAAACATAAGTTATTCTGACCGTCACAGATTACCTACAGCTTTCTAGTTCTAAAATCTCTTAAAAACTGGTCAACAAGGCTAAGAAATTTCGGAACTCCGTTCAATAGAATACTTGTTTTCAAGTTTATTTGACAATCAAATTGACACTTGTGATATAAAAAATAGGAGTGCAAATAATGCTGGGAATAGAAAGTAATATTTTTATGGCAAAACCACCAAAACAATTTCCTAACTGTTTAAAATAATATTGGTTACTCAGGTCATATAAATTTTAAGTCATTATAGTTATCTTAAGTCATTTATTTTAACTTAGATAATAATAAATATTTCCTCAGATCAAGATTATCATTTAGACCAAGCAAGATCCGTTGTGTCAAAAGTCTAAATCTTGAAAAATATAGAAAATGTTCAAAAACTTGATTTAAAACTTTTTAATCAATTACCTTGTTCAACAAATTTTTGTTGCCGATAAGTTAATCATAATTGTGGGGTAATTTTATTGTGAAAAATTCAAATCTGCAACCAGTTTTTTCCATTACGTTTAGTTTTTCAGTTGTGAACATAACTGGTAAAAATTGCATTACCTGATTGTGAAACTGAAAAATTTTATAATTGTTATTATAAAGCTTAAAACCTTGAAATTTCAACTAGCACTTTGTTAGTTGGATGCGATAAAGTATTAATACTCCTTTAAAACCGACGCAACGTAAATCTGTACTTTTTTTCGATGTGATGATTTATGTATATTCATGACATAAAAATGTCACGTTCTAGCAAAATTTGATTCGATGAAATAAGTTTCTTGTCTGCATGCTTGTTAATGGACTGTACAAACTATTTCTAATTAGCAAAAAATTTGAGGATTGAAAGTTTTTTATGTCAATAAGCAATTCAGCTTTTGTGTTCTTAATGATGGCTTTCGTCATATTAGAAACATGTTAATAGCTTCAGTCTATTCCAGAAACTTTATCACTAAGAAACAAAAAAATTTGATACAAATTCTACTATAATTTGTGTACTTGTCATGGTATTTTGTAATTTAATATGCTTTTCTTTTAGAAAAGCTCCTCTAATTATTTGTTATCTTTGCAAAATGGTGAATAAAAAGATATATAAAACAAACCCCATGTTTGTGGAAAACAAACATTGCCAACACATCAACGAAATATTTTACATAAAATGAAAATTGCACATATGTACTACTTTGGTTGAAGTTGCTGATCAGGACAAAAATGGTCACTTTATATTTGCTGCGATTCTTACCACAAACAACAGCTCCAGTGGGCTTATGGTAAGCAAAAGAAGATGCCTTTTGCAGTTCCCATTGTAGAAACCACAGCAAACCTTAAGGCGACTCTGCACCAGTGGACATCTAACCTACGACAGTCCACTGCAATCTACTGTATTAGATTTAGATTACATGCGCCCGCAATTCGGTAAGTAATACACAGAACAAACCCTAGTGCTCACGCTTGTATATTTATTGTTTGATGGCCACGACCGGATAGTTTGATGCGATTTAAATTGTTTAGTCCAATATCTATAACTGAACAAGTAAAAATACGATTTATGAGTTTATGGATTCACTTCCAGTTTACGAGACCTGGTGACAACACGATTATCTGCTACAACGACGCCTTCAATTTGAATGAGTCGAAATCGACGACAAAGCGAATCGCCACGCCGCCGCTATTGAAGCGTATAATTTTATAATCAAAAAAAGAAAAGGGAACTGCTATCTAGATGCAAAACCCATGATTGTAATTTTTGTTTTACTGATATAAAAAATTTAGGAAGAGAGGTGATTTTTAAAATCCACTTAAAAATTATAGCAAGCAAAATTAAACATTTCATTTAGTTTGTAAAATTTTTTATTAAAAAGCTGAACGTTTTCGTTGCCGAAGTTGCCGAAAACGTTCAGCTTTTTAATAAAAAATTTTACAAACTAAATGAAATGTTTAATTTTGCTTGATATAAAAAATTTTTATAAAAAAACTAATCTAGAATTGTTTATCCAAGTTCCATTATTACCTAAAACTATATCTGCATTGCACTGACATTCCAATTGGTAAAGCTCCCAATCTAGACGTTTTTGAAAGTCCAGAGTTTTCATCTGAACCAGACAGTTCTAGCGAGGTTACGTCAAGTGATTAGGATTTTGTTGCAGCTACCACAATCACTGCACTTTTCATAAATCAAATTATGTTAAAGGATCTTGTTAGACATTTAACATTGCCAAAACACAAACCTGAAATTTTGGGATCATGCTAAAAGCAATGAAACTAACTTGAAGAAGGAACTGAAATTTCAGAGTTTCATTATCGCAATGAAAAATTCAGTTTATGCTTTGACTGCCACAATAGCTTGTGATTTTGAAGTAATGTTAAGGGCTTAATAATGGAGTAAGGGTATAAAGAAATGTCTGATGACTTGAGATTATTTATTGATCTGACTAAAAGAGTTTTTACGTAATCGTAATACTCATCCGTCATTACGTGTAAATGCAGTAAAACTAAAACAAACTAATAAGACCTTTAAGATGTTGTTAATAGCTCTTCAGTACTCTAATCATTCTTTAAAAACTTTTGAAAATTCAAAAGTTACATCCTTTGTTTTAGAAAAAGTTTGGATCTTTTAAAAATTATTCTGAACTGAGTGCTTGCATTTTCATTAGTCCAGAAATTCAAAAACTTTTTACTGATGAAAATTTTCGAAACATCTTAATGCAAAAGGATTGGATACTTGAAGCACATTTAAGTTAGTTACGAAAAAGTTTTCAGACGTTTTGGTAGTAGAATAAATTTAAAGTTGCACATTATGCATTCACACCTTGAATTTTTTTCAGACAATTTAGGTCTTGTGAATGATGATGAAAAACGCAACAAAAGAAAAAGTATTGTAGTATCATGGAAAATATTGTTGGTTTTTACAGAAACGAAGTGAAACAAAATATCCTTGCCCTGGAAAGTATGTCAAAAGACAACAGACTTTATATTGTTTTTTAAGAGACAGTGAACTCTTTACTTGTTTATTTTATTTTATTTTTTGTGATTCAACTTTAACTGATTTTTATAATTTTTCAATTTAATGATTCATCGTTAACTGAACTAATAAGCAAACTTTTTATTGCTTTAACAATGACTTGTGTCGGTGAATCTCAAAACCTGACTTGATAGAGAAACTAAAGATAAATTTGAATTCAGCGACAAAATATATCAGGACCAACAAAAAATCCTCAGCTACATAAAAAAAAAATATTTTGTTGAACAGGTTTATTGAAATTGTTTTAGTTGTGGCAACAACTGTGTTACATTATTTAAAGAAATTTTTAATTCATTAAATAAATTTTTTCTCAGCTAAGTCCCTGAGCATTAATGGCAAAATTGTTTTTGTCAGATTAAAAACGCTAAATGAAGCACCAAAGCCAAAAGGTTGCGTAACAACATTAAAATAAAAACGTTAAAGTTTTAAAATGAATCAAAATTTAATTTCCAGTTCCTTCCTCTGGATTCGATGTAACAAATAATTAGTATTTTAATTAAGAACCAATGTTCTGCCACTCATTAGGAAGGAAACAACAAATTATGTTTATAGCTGTCGTTTTATGTCGGTAAAATTATGCCTTGACGACCAATATCAAATTAAGTTTTTTCATCCTGGCCTTATAAAGCAATTTTGTTTGTATTGTGATGCTCGATTGTTTTAATCAAATAGATTTTAATTTAAGATTTAAGCTACTTTTTTGTAAAATTGTGTCTGTACTGTATATTTCTTAAGATTGATAAAAATTTTATAGAAGTTATATTAATGATAACAACTTTACTGAATTATAAAATACGGTTTACAATTGTTGGAATGTTGAATTGTACATAATTAAAATATCAGTTTCCCCATAATAAGAATGTTAATTTATTGACTTTTACAAACCAGTAGTGTTGATGATTGATCTGGTTACCGTTCCATCAATCAACTCAGAGATTCGCAAACACGTAAATGCAAATCAAGCTTTAACGAGTATTTTACAAAGTTATTTATAATGGAAGTCACGTGCTTTTTTTTGTGAGTTCTTACAATAATACTTCTATGACGATTTGTTCAGTTTTGATTTGGCAGTGTCGGCTCTAGGCTACACGAGCAAGTGCAGGATCCAACTAGTCTGCTAGCTGGGACACAAAAGTTAAGCTTATAAATGCTTTTACCCATTAAGTGGGTAGGTTACTCTTTTGACGATCAACTAGAAATAATTTTTTGACAAAATGGCAACACTTTTATGCGTTTTCAAAAAAATAAAAAGTACTAACTGTTTATTGAAATAATGTATTGTGGAGATAAACATACAAATAAAAAATTACTGTGTTATCATGATTTAACCCGGACTCGAACCATCGTAACACTTGCCGTATTCATAAGTTTATTCATTTCTCTCGTTGTCATCTTTCTATGTAACTTGCTGCCTTGCGCGAACTTTTTAAACTTTAAATAGCACTCTGGTTTTGTTTAATGGATTTTAGCTAATTTAATTTCAAACGCTTAATTCTATTTCAATTATTATTATTGCTTTCTTTTCAGATTTTAGTCATAATTTTGTGAATAAAAGCCTAGTTTACGGTTTACTTTATGACATGTGTGTAATTGAAAGACAATAACACACAGCTTGTAGATCCATTCATAAAAAAAGAAATTTAAAAATTTTTTTGAACAAAAAGAATAAATTAATTTTCAAAAGTTTTGCAATTTTTAAAAATTTTTTAAAAAATACCGATAAATAATTTATTGAGTAAAACTTTTAAAATTTTTCTTTTTTTATGTCTCGTCTGATGCTTTTTTTACAAGTTCTGCTTGTAAAACATTTTCTCAGAAATTTTCTTTTAATTCTGGTAAAGTTTTTCAAGTTACAATTAAAATTAAATTTTTCACTGGCATATACAAGTGGTTTTTTGAAAATGACTCTGGAAAATTTTACTATCAAAATTTAAGTAAATTACTAAAAGTAACGTGTAAAAGTAACCATAATTAAGTTTGATCTTGGTAAAATGCAATCAATCATCAAATTTATTTGATTATACTGTAAATAAGTTTGATTATTGATTAAACTATACCAAGGTCCCCAAGCTAAGTCTTTTATTTTTCTTCTCATGCTCTGTTACCAGATAAGCTTTTTTTCAAATTAGTTTGATTATTGATTGTTTTACCAAATCAATTTTCACCAGTAATTTTCCTGGGTATTCAAATAGCGATAAAATATCAACGTAAAATTGGTCGAAATCGAATAAGTCTTTATACTTTTGCGCAGTAATCTACCATTTGCCTCGATGGTGAGAGGTCAAATGTTCATGTTGGTGCATTTTCTTGATCACTTGAATATATTACAGGCCAAAAGTAATTTTTGTCTTATTAATTTAAGCATCAGAAGAGTTAGGAGTGATTCCTTACTTATCTTTTTATAATAACTTTTAGTTTTTATGAAACTAACAAAATTTATTATTCATCAAAATACGGATACATCATTAAAGATTAAAAATTTAATTATAATTTAATACATAAAAAATAGGATTAAAAATAACTCTCTGATTATTTATTTAATGCTTATGAAAAAAATTCAACCTTGAGTTAGGGTCAGGGCATTGAGAACTGTTTCAAAAGATTGAATGTGGATTAATTAATGAAGTCTTTTTATATATTTTTTTAAGAGAAAGCGTTTGCACAAAAACAAAGCAAAACTGTTAATTTCCGTTGCACATTTACCTTTTTGAAATTGCACTATTTAAATCTTGTTAAATACCAATCATCTATTTGTGAAGACCTGAAAGTGATAATATTTTGTGGGGTATGAAAGCTGAAAGAAATAATTTTTGTTGTGCTGGAAATTAGAGTGGTTAATAAGGTTGTGAATTTAAAGAAGAACTAACACCTGAGAAATTTCGAACATTGAAACCAATTAAATGTATACGCTCAAGCTTTCTTAGAAAATTCAAGGAAGCTTTGTATCAACTTGGTGTTAAACAATTACTTGCATCTTACAAAGAAGTAAAATGAGTAAGACATTAAAATGCATTTTCTTTACTCGTACTTCGATTTAAAAAAAAACTTTGGTTTAATAAGTGATAAACAAGGCTTAGAGCAGTGTTTTCTAATCTTTTTATGGCCATTCCCAGCAAATCACTTCTAAAATTTTTTGTCCTCCATGCAGTGATATAAGGCCGTAATCCAAAAAGACAAGTTGAAGATTAAAAATGGAGTCATAACTAAAACTGTCTCTAATTTCTTGTACTTTCGGGAGACAGAGGGCCTGTTAGAAAAACTCTGAGAAAAGTAAACTAACTCGGTATATTTACCAAATCAGTTTGGTTGTGAACAAGTGCATTTTTATTTTGTATTTTCCCATCAAATTTGGTTTGTAATGTCTTAAATCTCCGTGCCCTACCAATATTTTGTCAGGCCCCCGTTGAAAATCACTAGTTTAGAATTTCAACAAAGATGTCAAAAACGATATTACTCAAGTCAAGATTTAGGAACACAACAATACATTGTTAAGTTTAAAGAACCAATTATATTATTTCAAGTTTATGGAATATGTAAACTCACGCTTGCAACAACGCATTTGTTTAATTTATTCTTTCGCTCCAACCCTGTATGTTTCAATACGTTGAGAATGCATATTCTTACCCTAACCTGATTTAAGTAATTCAAGACAAGTTATAAAACTTAAATGTTTACATGTCAAGTTTGGGAAACCCAAATTATATCATGTCAAGTTTGAAAAACCATAATGATATTGGGATTCTTATTCTTGACTTGACCCTGCAATATAAATTTGAAATGAAAGGACATTGGTTGAATACTATCAGATTTTTATCGTAATGATCCAACTCACAAACGCAAGCACAAATTGTATACAAAAACTTTAATTGCAATAGCTTTGTGTGCAGTATAGCAGTAGGCCTTAATATTTTATAAATTTTTGTAGTATTAGCAAAGTGCCAGCACACCCTCAAAAACTTAAATACCTGATCAAAAGAAAAATAATTTTTAATTCGGAATTAGCAACAAACGCCGTTATGTTCAAACACGTTTTGAATAGAATATTAATTTGTTTATGAATGAGACGTCAAGGCGCAACAGATGGGTTTTTAACCCATATCCTCCTAGCGTCAGTTTAAACTGACGGCGCAAAAAGAAGGATTTTAAGCACACTGATACTTGTATGACTCTAGTTTTTAGATTAAACTGACAATGAGGAATCAAACTAATTGTTTAACCGTTTTGAATTATAAATAAAAAGCTATCGCGATATTTGCAACAGCCTAATTTAAAAAAAAAACATTTTTTGTATTGCTAGAAAAAGTAACTGCCATCAAACGGTTGTGAATTGAAAATAAATTAAAAAATTACTAAAGATAGCTAAAACATATACTATTGAAGTGGTAATAAGCAAAAAAATAATTAAAAACAGGCTAGCAAAAGTTTTGCGATTGATTTACTTCCTAGGAGCAGGAGGGTACACTTAGACGTTAAACACGATTTCTTTTATCGAATGCGGAAACGTGATAGAATTATATTGCTTCGTTGTGATATCACAGAATGGTTGTGGTTTTCGAGTATTTGCAAATACTTCGTTAGTTTATCGGTAATTGAGAGCTGTTGCAGGATTAGTTAATAGCCAGTTGATAAGCCAAGTTGCTTGTTGTTTGCTTATATGTATAGACAGAAAAAACGCTGGGAGCAACTCTTGCTTAGAGATAGAGCAATATACATAAGTTTTTTTATTTTGGTTGGATGCACTTTACTGAGATTATTGTTTTAACAGCCAGCCTAACAAGTTTAAATCCAGTTGAATGGTGTTAACTTTAAAGTTAATTAAAGCTAAATAATCTAGGATTTAATTGTTTACTGGTGTCTGTTGATTGAGACTGAAAATTACTGTAAATTAAACAAAGCAGTTGACCGAAAGTATTGAGTAGTTTGAGCTGTTTTTTATAAGCGACAAAAGTAATATTTACAACTGCTAATCCTAGCATTCCTAGGCTTTATCCATTAGGCTGCTATGGCTAACCTGCTAACCCAAAACAAAAAAATGAACATTTTTGAAGTATTGGAAGTACTTGAAGCTTTGGAGCCTTAGTAGAGCTTTGTTGCTGGTGAATCTGTGTCTACCGCTAATATTAGCATTTTTTCCCCAAAGAATGATGGTATACACACCGACGAAGATGATGGAAATGATGTTAATTGTATTCCGGACAGCCTTTGCGGAAGGCAACTTCTTTCATATGCTGAATTGGATTTGCAAGGAACAGGTGGCACAAAACTGATTACTGATGAATTGCAAGCTTTAGCGAGCGGTCAGGTAAGGTTCTGTATTTTCTTTTGTTTCTAGAATACTAGGTTACCTACTGGTAACTTTCAACCAAAAAATGTTTCCCTGTCAGAACAATATGATGGTCGGCCAGCAACAAAAAAAGTAGCATATATACATATTTCAACAATAAATTTATAGCTCATGCTATACTATGATATATAGTATCTTCATTCAACTGTTTTATGTAATCTTGCTGCAATGCTTGCATTATGTGAACTTAATACACAACGCTAAATATTTTTAAATTGTACAATTTTGCATTTCATGTTGGTATTTAACTTTATAATGTGTTTTTTAGAGAAGGATGATAAAACTTCTTGCTCCAAAACTGAAAAGGAAGAAGGGTAACACAGATATGCACAGAGTTCTTAACTGGACTTTGACACACCCTTCTTTTGAAAACATGCCACATGAAATATTTGAAAAGTTCTTGACGACTGAAGAGATATAAAAAAATATGTTTCGAATCAAATAAGTATCCTCGATACAAAAGCAACCGCTAATTCATGATGCCATAAAAAAGTTGAAATCACTTATTGCCATCCTTGTGCTGAGCGGTTATAATCAATTGCCACGACAAGAAATGTATTGGCAGATGAGGGAGGACAACCAGAACCGAATGGTCAAGGCGTTGATGATCAAGTGTGAATTTGAAGAAATCAAGCAGTTTCTTCATCTTGCTGATAATGAAAGCTTTGACAAAACTGACAGATTTGTCAAAGTTAGACCTTTGTTTGATGCCGTAAACAAGCAGTGTGTGGCTTACTACAAACTCGAGCAACATCTAAGCGTTGACAAATCCATGGTATCATACTTTGGGAAGCACGGCGCCAAACAATTATGTCGTATTTATGGAAACCAATTAAGTTTGGCTATAAGCTGTGGATACAGGCAAAGCCGTTGGGATGTTATGTTTAGTTCCGTCCGTCCGCAAAGATATTTGCAATACAGTAAAGATATTTCACAGGTTCTATTTCCTGGATCAAGATCATAGCCGTGTGAACATGTATGTTTTAGTGCTACAAATCACTGAATTGTGAAGGGGACGCACGACTATGTGCCAAATCAGGATGCTCAGAACTTCCCGATAATCCTGCAAAGGCTGCAATATTTGTCTACATCCTGATTGTTTTAAAGTACTATTTCCAATAGACAATGTTATGGAGTTCGACATGTAAACTAAAGATTGTGAACTAAAGATTTTTTGTTTGTTAACGATGTTATTTGTTTGCAGGCTTGTTTTTTATCAAAAATTGGTTTGGTTTAAAAATAAAAAAAAAAAAAAAAGAAAAGCGATCTTGTGTTTTGTTTCGCATGTACCCTCCTGCTCCTAGCGTCAGTTTAAACCGTTGGAAGTGAAATCATTCATATCTCACAAAAAAATGGTTTCTCACAAAAAGACCGTTTTTTTCCTTCCAGTTACATCATTCCAAAGCTACAATGGAGAAATGAACAAAAAACTTTGATTCAGGAGGATATGGGTTAAATGCTTGATAAACAACTTTTAACTGTAAAAAAGTTAATAATCAATCGATTCATCTTCTGCAAACCGTTCTCAGTGCATGCAAACAAGTTGATTTAATAAACTGTAGAGCAAAGTGTTTATTCACTTGCTGTATTCTTATTAGTTTTATGACTTATTGCTGAGAATTTGTTGTTTTATGTAAGATTTGCAACCGTCATTTTTCCAAGCCCATTTTGTTGTTTTTATTATTTTTCTGTTGATGCTTCCAAAATATTTATTCGCTGATCATGAAATCGAAAACGCATATAGTATATTGTGTAGCCTATTCACCCGCATCTCACCAAAAACGTCACTGATTCGATATCGCGTAATATTTGCTTAGGAAAAAAATAAACGTTATTAACAAAAAAAAGAAGTACAAATCCACTCGTTATATTCGTAAATCGAATTGTGACACATCCAGTCGGTCAGGCGGAACGAGAGAAAGACTCTTCATGACAGACAGACCACAAAACGAAATGCAAATCTGGTCAACCATAGAATTGTTTTCTATAATTGTGTGTCAGAACCTTTTTTTCTTTCCGGTGATAAATTATAACTGAGACTTTGTATAATAAACTGAGTAAAATATTTGATTCGCCTGCAGACAAGCTTTCCGCAGTATACACAATGAAAATGTAACCATAAATAACAATAAAACAGTTATAGTTAATGACAACAAAAGAAATAGAAAGTGAATTGCTACTTAATAGAGATAACGTACCCAGCCAAGAGCTGATTCATATTTGTTCGAAAAGACGACAAAGTGAATCTATGAACGAACTGAACAAATGCACAAAGCAAACAAAAGTAGTGCAAAGTGCAGCAAGAAATTTTGACATAACTAAAGGCACACGCAAATGTACCGTTATTAAATTAAACGAGCAAAATTTGATTCAGGTTTCAAATAAAGTCAACAGGGCAAAAAACAATTTAAAAACACTGTTTCACATACGCCACTGCATGGATCATTACAATGCATAAGATGAAATTGGTTCTTAATTTCACCTATTTTCCCCAATTTAGTTTGTTAGCTTTAGAAATACCAAGAAGACAGCCATTTCCGGAATGAGTTTCAGTCCATTTCCGGAAATCTTGGATCTTCGTGTGAATTACGTACAAACAATTTCCAGTTTCGTAAAAAGAAAATGAAATCAAATGAAACAAGCGCGCTATTAGCGTGATTGAACATTTTTGGTAAAAACTTTTTTGATTATTTTAAATGTAGCCCTTGGTTGTCATTGTTGTTTAGAAGGGAAATTATTCCGGGTCAGACACAAACAGATCTAGAAACGAAAGTTTCTCTTTTCACTAGATTTGCTGCTGTACTTTTTGGATCAAATCCTGGCAGCTATGATATTAAGACAGCATTGGGCTTTGTCATGCAGAACCGTCAGATCTCGTGATTTATGTGGTGCCCGATGTATGGTACACTATTAGGACGTGGTCTGCGGTTTGTTCCATGTAAGCACATTCGTGATTCAGTGGAGGAAGAAGACCCCGTTTGTGCTTGGACAAATAGAAGTTTTTATCTTTTTTAATTCAGATGAATTTATGAACGTCCACTGGTCCATGAAGACAGATAAATGACAATAATAAAAAATTTTAAGTTTTGATTGAAACTTTACCACAATTTAGTCGGAAATTGTTATTGCTTATTGACCTTACCACAGAGGTGATTAAAAATATTTAAACATCATTATCTTTACATTAACTATTAATCCATTCTATTTGAAAGAAAACGTCCAGAGATGTTGAAAGAAAAGCAACCTTGAAGCGATTACGTCTTATTGGTTATGGAGATGGCAATATATGTACTACTTCTAGTTAATTTTTTAATTTGTTTTCTTACCAGCAATAGACCTGTATAAATTTAAAGCTATTGTTATGACGTCCAGCAAAAAATAACTTAAAATGACTTTAAAATAGCTTTTAACAGCAAATGCTTCATCTAAAGCTTTTATGTTAAATAAGTAGCCTTAAAAAAGGCTGTTTTAAAAACTCGAACGTTTTCGTTTAGCTCTCTTCAGGAAGTTTCGCTAGAATGAATTGCAGAACTGAACGTAGTATTTCAAATGTTTTAAGACTGATCCTGATTGGCTAAAAATTAAGGTTAGTAGCAGTTATCATAATAATTAAAAGTATTTAATAAATAAAACCACGTTTCGTCAGCGTAAGACATTTTTGGCAAAAAAAGAAACAAAATTATGCAAGTTTTGTGCTAAAATTTGGAACTAAAATGAAAATTTTTTACAATTATACTAACAATTTGGGTTTGTAAATAAATTCTTTTTGTCTACAAAAATTAGGTTTTCGAAGAGTGATGAAAATTGATTCCAAGACTGATAAATGGAAATCGGATCGTGCTTTAGAGAGAACAAAAAATTGATTGTCCTTATAGTGAGATGCACATTTTTGGTTATGTAACAGATGGCTTCCAATCGCTGAATCACAGTGCGGTATTGAGTTCGCTAGTTTTCCTGGACGTTCTGGTTGTTTACGTTCTTGACTGGTTCTGTTCCGAATAAACTTCGGCACATGCTGGCGGATTCTGTCCTGCAAACGTTGAGACGTTCGACGTTCGATAATCGGTACGTGGGTCGAACGTCTCAACGTTTGCAGAACAGAATCCACCAGCATGTGCCGAAGTCTATTCGGAACAGAACCAGTCAAGAACGTAAACAACCAGAACGTTCAGGAAAACTGTAAATACTTATGCGTTCTTAGATCAAGGTTCTACGGCGACTTTGTGTGAATCACGTCTACTGCAACGTCTCGGAATTTCTGGAGAGAAAGCGAAGTACTCTCTCACCACAGTAAATCAGACGAAGGTAAATGTCAAAGGAAAAAAGGCAACGTTATTGGTTTCGGCTTCGAACGATGATCAGTATATTGAACTAACAGAAGTTTTTTGTGTGGAGAAGTTACCGATATCTTCTAATCCTTGTTTAACAGAGAAAGAGTTAAATAATTGCACACATCTTGGAGGAATTGAAATACCTATATTAAGTAACCCGGATGTTCAACTATTAATCGGAATCGAACCCGAAACTATTTTGGACACAAGATGAGCGTTATGGAAGGCGAAGCAAGTCGTTTGCCATTAAGACTTTTTTAGGATCGTCGATTATCGGTGGGTCTGCTTACAGTAAGAAAATGTTGAATATAAATTTTGTGAGTAGAGCCGATCAGTTGCTGCAGGAACTAACTCTGATCCGAAACCAGGTATATCGCGTAGTGACAGGTATGCTATGAATTTACTTAATAATTCAAAAAAAGCAGGTGAACGGTCACTACCAGGTAAAACTTTTGTGGAAACAGGATGTCCTAAATTTAACGGTAATTTTAAACAAGCTATGTTTAGATTAAGAGTCCTTGCGTCGACGATTAGCTCGAGATAAAAAATTTTCAAACGCTGTACAGGGAAACCATGCAAGGATACGTGGACAAAGGCTTTGCTGAACGCTTAAGCGAGCATGATTTAGAAGATAACAATTGCTGGTACTTACCACATCACCCTGTGTCCCATCCGAGGAAGGTTAATAAGGTAAGAGTTGTGTTTGATTGTGCTGTATTTGAAGTTTTTATGGTGGCCGTCCGGCAATACTAATCTTCCACCTGCAAAGTATCGTATGAAAGTGCATGTGTTTGGAGCGGCGTCTTCGCCTGCTTGTGCTACTTACGCTCTTCAGCAAACAGCTAAAAATAATAACCTTTTGTCTCCTCAGGATGTTATTGCTACTGTTTTAGAAAACTTCTACATGGATGATTGTGTGAACTGTCTCAATTGCTGAAGAAGGGAGGATTTAATCTAACAAATGGCTAAGCATTAATGATCGGGTAGTATCAAACTTTATTTTGGAGAAGCGAGCAAAGATGTATTTAGATTTTAAAAGAAGCCAAGAACATTCTACATCCAGTACTTGGTGTAACGTTGAACTTCAAAGAAGATAGTTTTCAAGTTGATGTAAATGTAAAAGATATACCACTTACCTGAAGGGGTGTTCTCTCCCAAGTAAGTGCTGTTTTCGTTCCGCTCGGATTTGCAGCTCCAGTAATACTAAAGGCTAAATTAATTTTTCAAGAGCTGTGCCGGCTCGTAACTGGATTAAACCCTGTTGCATTCGAAGGTGTTCTTCGTGTGGGAGGAAGACCCGACAAGAACTATCACCAGCGAGTCGGTCATGTGGGAATGTCTCACACCTGGCGATCATAAGACAAAGGTTTTGAATAGTCAAGGAGCAGCAAATGTTAGAAACGTGCTAGAACGATGCCTTTTATGCAAAAGAAGGACTGCTCGGGCTGGTCAACAGATTATGTCTTATCTTCCAACTTCATGGTTAGCGGCAAATAAACCTCCTTTTTTATGTTACAGGAGTGAATTATTTTGGACCGATATTTGTAAAACAAGGACAAGCCATGGTGAAGCGATGGGAATGTTTGTTTACCTGCATGACTGTTAGAGCCGTACATATTGAACTTGTGCCTTCATTATCCGCTGACTCTTACATTAATGCTTTGCGAAGTAGAAGAGCTTCGCAAATCGATTCAACAGGATGATCTGTTTATTGTGTGTGTGTTGTTTAGTTCGAAACTTGGTGTTGGGTTTGGTCGTTAATGTACGTTGGGTTTGTACATTGTGGAAAAAGGATTGCATTTGTTAGATCTGTAAAAGTTTTGATTTATTGATTACTGTTTGAACGTCGAAAGAATACTGTTTGAAATTGTCATTGTATTGGTGTATTGTTTCTTGTGTTTTGGGCAACCGCCAATCATAAATTATTATATTCAATTATATTTCTGTCTTTATTTATTTTGGGTCCTTGTATCGTTGTTTAATTTATTCGAATTATTAATGCATATTTACGCATCATTATTCAAATTTATTTACGCATTATTTAATTAATAGTTTAAGCCCAAAATTACCAGTAACAGTACCAACAGAATCAAAATGGTTTAATTTGAAAATAAAGGTTTTAACTGGTCTTTAAATCGTATAATAAAAAGTTATTTCAATTTATAAAAACACAAAAAATGAGCAATTTATCATAATGTTAGGGCGTATCAGCAACTTTTCATACGAGTATATGATAACAAACAGTGGTGATGTTACCTGAAACTGTTTGAAGCACTTCGAATTTTGTTAAAGCACAGTAATTACACGTTTAGAGCAATGTACAGTACAAATGTCTGAAATTTGCGTTGAGGTACTTGCAAAGCTGACAACTTGCCATCCACTCTGGCCAATGTTCCATGAAATCTAATTAAATGTTTTTGACAGGCAAGTGTGTTACGTTGCCTTTCCTTTATAATTGATGTTGTTACTCAATATCATTTGAAGGTCTTCCTCTTTTGGAGCAGTTATCTCACTGACTTTGCAGACTCCTTCAGCTTTGAAAGTTTCTTGTTTAATTGTGTTGTCATGCATTTTACTAAATAGCAATCATGAATTTATAACACACACATCGATTAGATGAAAAAAATTCCAAAAGTATCATTTTTGTTTATCTTAAATGTATTTTATGCTTACCAAGCAAGCTGTCTAGCTAATCAAAACCCCGCAAGTGTTTACTAAAAATGCTTTATAATATTGAGTCACTAAATAAAAACAAATTTCTTGCTTTTTCTGTCAAGTCTTTGCACTTCTGTCACTAAATTCGATCCGGTCGTTGTAGACATCAGAGAAACTAATTTATTGGTAATTCACAAGGCACAAGCTATACCAATGTTCTCCATACTTTTTACAATTTTTTCTGAAGCATTACTGCCAAGTGTTGGAATTCCAAATTTTAAGAACAGGTTATCTTTTGTATAAAACTTACCATCTTTGTATAAAACTTAGGTTCCCTCATTATACAGATATATAGAGATACATAGATTACGTTAAAATAGGAACGGATTTACTAAACGTGGAGAAATTCTGAAAACCGGTTCGGGCAAACCCGTGCAAACCCCTGAATCCCATTACTGCTTCTGCCTCTTTTTTTCCATTTTGTTTTGTGGGATTCGGTTTGATCAAACCGTCCCAATAGAGTATATGTCTTGTTTTGCAAGTACACCATAGGATCACTTTCATTTTTATTTTTACTATTAAACAGCATTGACCATCTCATCATCATGTAGTAATGCTCGAGATGTCGTATTTCATTTGAAAAATTTTTATACCTTTCTGAACAAATTCGACTTTTGAAACAATCAATTAAATTTGCCGAAGTCTACTGCTAAAAAGCAAAACCAATAATACAATTGCTATAATCGAAAATAACATATATTTATTCTACAATCTTTTTTTGATATATCAATATATAACCGGGGTTCTTTCCGGGGACATGCTCTTCTAATGGAGCGTGAAAGATTCATAAGTAAACACGAGAAAATGGCTGCAAACTGAATTGATAACTGCATAGTCATAAAATAAATCGTAAAAAAAAGGCATGACGGCGATTATTTAAAGTGTAGTTTTATAGATACCACAGTGAATAGTCAAGTGGTACCACAATGCAATAAAAATCTCAGGAATCGCGCAATGTCACCAAAGTCGTTTGCAACCTCATCTTCTGACAAAACACTCTGGCTATAAAGATTAACTTTCAGCCTTTTTTTAAAGCAAGAAAAAATGTCAAAAAAAATAGAAAATTGCAAGTAAGTTCTTTCGCGAATTTTCGTCTGCAGAAATAGTAGAAGCGTCACTCAAAATTGCTCACATGACTTTTAAAAAGAAGAAACCTCACAAAATTGGAGAAACATTAATTAAACCGTGTATGTTAAAAGTAGCTAGTCATGTGTTGATAAAAGTATACAGCAAGAAGAAGGCGAGGATTTCACTCTCGGATTCTACAATCAAAACACTCATTGATGAGCTTGCAAAAAACATTGAATGTCATAAATTCTCAAAAAATTATAATTCTCACTTTTTTTCAATTCAATGTGATTAAGCAACTGATAATAATTTCCTAATTCATCTGTCATTGTAGCAATGACGGTGGATTATATTAAACTGTTAAAATGGTGCCTGAGTTCGATACTGCATGTGGTACTACATTTTCCCTTCTTTGGATTGTACACATATTGCATTCAAGCTGTATATATGGAACATCTCCATATCTATTCATTGCTTTTCTTATTCAAGTAGATCTTTTTGGAGCAACATCAGAAATAGTATCGGGTAATTTTTTATCATTAATTTTTCTTGGGTGTCAACTTCAATATTTTTATTTTGTATATTTAAACCATTAGTATCATTATTTAAGTTAACATTCACATTTTCCGATTCTTCATTTGCATTGTCAATATCGGCGATATCATCACTATTAACATTAGTACACAATACAACATCTTTTAATGAAACAGCGGTTTCTCTCTTGTATGGTAATTGCACTAACGCGTAATTCGGGGTGGCATGAACGAGATTTATTTTATCCACTTCAGGGTCGTATTTACTGGTGCATATATGGCGCTTTAAGTACACTGGCCCTGATGAGGTCCATTAAGTCTGTAATGACGAAATATTTTTAACAAACAATACAGTATGCGAAATTAGCTTGTGCGATGACATTTTGACCTTTAAGCAGAAGGATAAAAATTCGATGCTCCGTCAACCGAAGCAATGCCACCGGGAAAAACCCTCAACGAAAATTCTATTTCGGTGCTCATGACATGCTCAGGTGACTTTGCTTGAAATGCAAAGCAGCATCCAGGTCGATATGGCAATACGAAGATGATGGATAAAAATGGAAAATAAGTATGAAACTCAGAATAAGCACTTTAAATAATCATCAGCTCTTTAAATGAAAAGTAATTAAATTAGAATATTAACGCGCGTATTGATCATATATAGCAGGCTAAGCACAAAATTACCAATTGGTCAAAAGGCATCATTTTTTTAGATTTGATAAATTTGGGGATAATTGTTGAAATTATTATCATTCATATTGCGCAAAGTTATGCCCAAACTTTAAATATTTTTTATTATATAATTTATCCCTTCACTGCATAGTTTATCATATACGATATGAACCAAATTTTCAGCTTTAAACTTTTTGTCTTAAATTTTTTTTACTGCATGAGATACAGTATTATTTTTGATAGTTACTGATGAAAACTATATTATTGTTTCATTCGTCAGGTAACGTTGTGTGATGTAACTGCATTTCAATCTCAGCTTATTACTAGATTTAGCACGTGGGTAAAAATCGTATTTTCAAAAGTTCTTTTACCTATTTAGATGTGATATCAAAGTTAAAAAAAATTATAAAAACATTCTAATATGCATAAAACGATTTTGTGTTGATCTTTTTTTCAATTAAAACTACGTGTTTGTTACAATATAGAAAATTATGTTGCTATCATACATGATGCGGTGTGGAAATCGCGTACATTTTTCTTTGATGAAAAATTCCTAAAAAAAATGTAATCATTTTTTTCTTTTGTTTTTTTCACTAGTTTTAGACATAACCAGTAATCTACTGACATTAGAACAGCCAAGTGTCTATTTTGACACATTTGAATTTGTGAAAGGCTGGTATTTATCAAAAATTTGAGCTATTTGGCTAAAATTTTTAAAAGATTATTTTTTTCCCAAAGAGCAACCTTTAGTAATAATTTGATTGCCAGTCTATAAAAGATAAAAAAGTATAAGTAAAACCTGACTTAATAGAGAAACTAAAGACAAATTTGAATTGAGTATCCAAAATATATTATCAGGACTAGCAAAAAATCCTCAGCTACATAATAAATTTTTTTAATGGAACAGGTTGATTGAAATTGTTTTAGTTGCAGCAATAACTTTCATTACCTTATTCAAAAAATTTTTTTTTAAAAAATTAATTCTTAAAATTCATTTTTTTCTGCTAAGTCCATGACTATAGATGTCAAAATTGATTTGTCGGATTAGAAACGCTAAATGAAACACCAAAGCCAAAAGGTTGCCTGACAAGCATTGAAATAAAAACGTTAGTTTTATAATGAATCAAAATTTAATTTCCGATTACTCCGTCTTGATTCGGCGTAACAAATAATTAGTACTTTAATTGAGAACCAAAATTCTGCCACTAAATAGAAAGAAAACAACAGAATATGTTTACAGCTGTCGTTTAATGCCGGCAAAATTATACCTTTGCGATCAATAACAAATAAAGTTTTTTTTATCTTGGCCTTATAAAGCAATTTTGTTCATATTGAGATGTTCGATCGCTGTAACAAAATAGACTTTAATTTAAGATTTTAGCTATTTTTTGTGACACTGCTTGTGTGCTGTGTTTTCCTAAGATTTTTCAAGATTTTATAAAAGTTATATTAATGATAACAACTTTTACTAGATCATGAAATACAGTATACCAATGTTGGATTCTACATAATTAAAATATCAGTTTCCCCATAATAAGAATGTTAATCTATTGACTTCTACAAACCAGTAATGTTGATAATGAATCTGGTTACCGTTCCATCAATCATCTCAGAGGTGCGCCTCCGACTCGAAAACACGTAAATGCAAATCAAGTTTTAACGAGTATTTTTCAAAGTTATTTATAATGGAAGTCACGTGCTTTTTCTGCGAGTTTTTACAATATTGCTTCCATGACAATTCGTTTATGTTTGATTTGTCAATGTTGGCTCTAGGCTATATAAGCAAGTGCGAGGTCCAACTTGTCTGCTGGCTAGGACACAAAAGTTAAGCTTATAAATGCTTTTACCCATGAAGTGGGTAGGTTATCTTTTTGACGATCAACTAGAAATAATTTTTTGATAAAATGGCAACACTTTTATATGTTTTCAAAGAAAAGAACAAACTCACTTTTATTGAAATAATGTTTTGTAAAGATAAACATTCTGCATGTACATATTTTGAAACTCTTTTTAAACTAAAAAAATTATTTTTTGTCCTGGAAAGACAATAAAACAGAGCTTGTAGAATCATTCAAAAAAAAGAAATTTAAAAGTTTTTCAAACCAAAATGATGATTTAATTTTCAAAGGTTTTGCAATTTTTCACAAAATTCATAAAACATATTTGTAAATCATTGATTGGGCAAAACTTCAAAAATTCTTTTTGTTTATGTCTCATGTGGTGCTTTTTTTGCCAGTCTTGTTTGTGAACCATTTTATCAGAAATTTCTAATAAAATTGAAAAATTTCTTTAAATTACGGTAAAGTTTTTCAAGTTACAATTAAAGCTAAAGATTTCATTGGGATACAAAGGTGGTTTTTTAAAAAATTGGGGGAGCTTTCGAATCACAAGATGAGAAATGTGTTTAAAAAAGGTTGAGTAGAAAACGGATAACCCCACACCATCATAACAGATCTAGTCTTCTTGTTAATTTACTCTGTAAGAGTTCTTTTTATCAAGCCATCTGTTGCTAGATATGACGATTGCTGCATATTTAGCATTGAATTATTATCGCTAACATTATTATTCAACAATCATCATTCTGCTTGTAGAACATCAATAAAGGGCTTGTTCTTAAATTAAATGTCAAGTGATACTTATATTAGTTACAGAGATGCAAAGATATTGTTGTTTGGTTGCAATTTTTTATTTGGTTTTTTAGTTGTTTGTAAAATGCAATTTAGAATGATTAGTTAAAAGGGCCTAACAAAAAAATGTTAAGCAAAGTGCATTTTGCAAAAGTATAATAACTTAACGTGGACAGAAATAAAACCGAAATCATCTCAATCAAATCGCCATTATTACAAAGACCCATACAACTTGACCTAATTTTCAATGACATTTAACTCAGGCGATAGATGTTAAAACCGAAAAAAAGTTTTTTGAAAACAATCAAAATTCTTTGCTCTTTAAAAACGTTTAATGCTTTTGAGTAAATGCAATCAAATTTTTGTGTTGATTTATAATTACCGCGCCAAATAAAATCAACTAATTATTATAAAAGCCTTAATTGACAAAAAAAAGAAAAAACAGAATTTAACAAAATTAAATGTAAACCAAAAGTTTTGAAAGCTTGCGTCAATACGTATTTTTAGCGCTTTTGTTATTTTTGCACAAAATTCAGAAAATGGATAAATTCTTCTTCCTACTCAAGAGTGATTTTAAATTGCTGCCAAATTAGCTGTTTTCAGAAAGCATCGATAAACTAATTACTAGAAAAAGGTAAATTTTATAAAAGTTATTCAATTTGCACATTTTTGCAATCTGGTTTCGCAGCTCAAACAAGCAATTTACATATGGACATTTTTTTGAATAAATAAAAAGTTTGGTGATTTCCCACAGTAAGAAACAAATTTTAGGATACGTTAAAGAAATAAGAATCGCAAGCAAATGACGATATCAGCAACAAGCATATCTGTTGTGATTAAAACACAGCTGATGGGAAAGAAGAAGAAAAAACAGTTTTTTGTTTTATAATGAACTTATTGTTTCCAATAGCCATGCTTGATTCGAGTGGTCTTGGCACGGCACATTTAACTCAAACTATTAATTACATCACATCCGACATATTTCCAGGGGCTGCTCAATTCACATTATAAACTCTGAAAAAAAGATGCTTCAAATTTTGCGTGCAGCATATTTCATTTATTCCGTTTTGCACTAAGTCCGAACTTGTTACAACAAAACTATAAAAAAATTGTTTGCCAATAATAATTAATATCTTACTCAAGGGTAAATTTTAGGTCCGATTAAAATAATCAATCACATTTTCGGAAGCTAGTTACATGTAGCTTTGTTGCACATTAACGCTTTTTATACTTGCAATTAAAAAAAAATGTAATAAAAATTAATTGCTATAAATTGACGATTTTTTGAATGGCTCTTTAAATTCATTTAATGCCTTCTTTTGAAATAAAACCATTTAAACTACAACATTTATGCCAAAGTACAAAAAAAAAATTTTTTTAAAGAATAGACTTGAAAAAAATAGCTGTTAAGTTAAAATCCAAAATATAAACTCGACTTAAAACAACTTGATCATTTTAGTTTGACGCAAAAAATATCCTCGTATTGTTCGTAAACCTGGAGGGACTACCTGTTTCCGTAGTGGTGAACAAGTATGGAAAGTACTAGCAAAATCCGAAAATATTAACATGATTTAATAAATTTAATGATTTGAGAATAATGATGAATAAGAAAATTATAGAGATAAAGATTTTGATAAAACGTTTTAGGTCCAACACAGAAATCATTTAAAAAATTTTTAAATTTGTATAGTTTTATACAAATTATATATAAAAATATTTTAAAAAATTTTAGATTAAAAACAAATCAAAATATAAAAAATCGTGCTTTCTGATCGTTCGTTAATTTTGTGCTTAGCCTGCTATATATAATCAATATGCACATTAATATTCTAGTTTTAATTAGTTTTCATGTAAAAAGCTGATGTTTTTATAAAGTGCTTATTATAGCTTTTAACAACAAATGCTTCATTTAAAGCTCTTTTGTTAATTAAGTAGCCTTAAAAAAGGCTGTTTTGAAAACTCGAACGTTTTCGTCTAGCTCTCTTCAGGAGGTTTCGCTAGAATGAATTGCAGAACTGAATGTAGTATTTAAAAAGTTTTAAAGCTGATTCTGATTGGCTAAAAATTAAGGTTAATAATAGTTATCATAATAATTGAAAAGTATTAATAAATAAAATCACGTTTCGTCAGCGTAATTGTAATAAAAATAATGCTAATTGTTAGCATAATTGTAAAAATATTCTTTTTTAGTTCCAAATTTTAACACAAAGCTTGCGTAATTTTGTTCCTTTTTTTTTGCCAAAAAAATTTCTTACGCTAACAAAACGTGATTTTATTTATTAATACTTTTCAATTATTATGATAACTATTATTAACCTTAATTTTTAGCCAATCAGAATCAGCTTTAAAACTTTTGAAATACTACATTCAGTTCTGCAATTCATTCTAGCGAAACCTCCTGAAGAGAGCTAGACGAAAATGTTCGAGTTTTCAAAACAGCCTTTTTTAAGGCTACTTAATTAACAAAAGAGCTTTAAATGAAGCATTTGTTGTTAAAAGCTATTTTAAAGTTTTGTACCAACAAAAAACCTTTTAAAGTGCTTATTCGGAGTTTCATACTCATTAGCTATTTTTATCCATTATCTCTGTGTTACCATATCTGCCCGGATGCTGCTTTTCGTTTCAAGAGGAGTCACATGAACATGTCATGAACACCAAAACAGAAATTTTCATTTAGGGTTTTTCCCGGTGGCATTGTTTCGGTTGACGGAGCATCGAATTTTCATTCTTCTGCTTGGAAGTCAGAATGTCATCGCAAGAACTAATCCCGCAGACTGTATAATTTGTTAAAAATGTTTCGTGCATTTTTTATTATATTGAATATTTGTATCTTATTTTAAGAAATGAATCTAATTTTAGCAACCAAATGACACTTTAAATTACGCGGAAAAGTGCAATAAACATGACAAAAATTTTTGTTGTTGAATAAAATTATCCGCAAGTTGGTGATAAAGGTCATCTTAATTTAAACGTCAATATAGTCGAGTACACAGTAAAGCTTGTGGAGAAGCCTTGATATAGTTTGTGATTGAAACTCGTTTCTAATTGTTTTCCCGAAACGTCAAATTAAATTAATTTTACAATTCGCTTGTTGCTTTAGCTTACTTAACTTTTGATAAAAGCTTCGTTTTGTTCGGAAATATATTTCTACGAACATAAACTGATATTTTTATCATAATTAATTAAATAATAAAATCAATAAACTAAATAAATTAAAATTAATATATTTTGATTAATTTCATTAATTAAATAAGATTTTAATAGATAAAAGTGTTTTATGGGAAAAGTCTTCTGTCTTCTGTCTTGTCAGAATCTTCTGTCTTGTGACTAGGTAACAACTTTTGTGCGTTTTATCACTCCCCAAGAATTGTTCGCCATGTTTAAAGTTTATTGTTTGCCTCAACTTAAAAAAAATTTACTTTTTTACAGAGAGTGCATTATTTGTATTGTTTAATATTTAATCTTTTTAGAATAGTGATTTTCGAACAGGGCTTGGCAAGGCACGGTCAACAAAATGAATTTGACCCATTTCACTGATCTGACCTCCAAAAAATTGCTTTAATGAAGTCCTTTGATAGCATTTTTTAGAACTACACTTTGAATAGTTAAACAGAAGAAATTCGTTTGTGTGATTAGTTGTCTAATTTTCAAAATTTTTGAAAACATTGGCTCGTTACATAAAAAGCTCATCTATCCCGGTTTTTCATCGTTATTTCCTTAATTTTTCATGTAAGTTGTAGTCTTTTTTAAGCGTTTATAAGTTAAAGCACCGAGCACCGTAACATTTGATATTATCAGAAATTTAACACAGTTTTTATTGTTTCTGCCAGGTGAAAATTAAAGTGAACAATTTTTGATAATTGATATTGTTTTTTTTTTTCCTGGTTAGAAAAATAAAAACGTTTTTACCAAAGGTGGATGTTTATTTGGGCTAAACAATACATAATTTCTCTAAGAAAAACAAAAGGAAATATTTTTATTTGCATCAATTTTTTTCAAAATATTCAGCGATAAAATAAACACAACGACTTTCGAATGCTAAAATTAACAAATCGATTAAAAGCACTTTACATTAAACCAAAATTTACTAAAAAGTAAATAACTTAAACATATGATGCTGAATTAAGAGGAGAAAAAAAGTCGTTTAATCACTATTCGTAGTTTATTTGAAATTTATAAACATGGAAGTTTTTGGTAAACTAATTTTTGGTAACGTTAAAATTTTTGACATTGTTTAAAGTTCATAGGTATTTAGCAAATGTTCTCACTATAATCTTTTTAATGAAAAGATATATAATTTTATAAAGAAAACATTTTGTGAATGTAGTTTTGCTCGAGTTTACTGACATCTGTTATACTGTATTAGCCAAGCTCAGAATTTTTGTTGCTCATAGAAAATTCTAAGTCGTTGATTTAATTAGAAAATACAGTTTGTCATTTTATGCCTAAATGATCATCTTATTCCTAAAGGTAATAAAAGCAAAATTAAAATTTGATGTTAGTCCTTAGATTTTAATGACGTGAGTCATTGACCATTTTAGATTTTAAAAAAGTTCGTTTTTGACAAAACAAAATCTTGATAATTGAAAATTAATTTTAGTGTCTTTATTCAATTTTAATTATATCTTGTATGCTTTGTAGCATAGCTTACAAAAAAATCGTTTTGACGTTTTGGACTTGTAACAAAACTATGTTGACAGATCAAAATTTTTATTATAAATAATGCAAAATTAAATAAAGCTCAAACGCAAAACAAAATCAATTTTCAGTTCCGGAAAAGCTTATATTTTATGTTGTGCCCAAAGTTGCATTTCTACTAAAATAAAATTTATAATTTTTGTAACTTAATTTTTTATGTTTAATAAAGATTTTTAAAAATGTCTCCTGCTTTTCGACTATGCTTCACATTTATAATATTTTATAGGAAAAACCAGATGCAATTACAAAATTGTTTAAAATGATTTAAATCTTAATAAAATTTCATTTTAAAACATATGAAATAATGTTGTTTTCTAATTAAAAATTTCCAAAATTGTATTTTTAATATAACTTGTAATTAAGTCCCTCTGAAATCAATAAATTTTAATTCTTTTGGCGATTTGTTTCATCACCAAAATTACAGTACACTGACGGTAATTTTGGGTTGCTCGGGAGTTTTTTTTATAAATTCTATAGGTCAAAATAAAGTTAAAACTTGCAAAAAAATTTATTTTAAAAAAATTTAAAAAAAACTCATTTTTTGGTTATTTTTGTAATTTTTTAAAAAGCAACCAATAATTTAAATATTTTGTTTAAATAATGTATATCAAGCATCTTGAATTTTACGGATCGAACACTTTAACGTCATTTTACAATTTTTGCTTTTTTATTTACTTGTTCTTAATCACAAATTTAAGTTTTGCATGTTTTACAACATTCCACCAGGTTCACGCCTCTCTTACAGATTTTTTCATCTGTACCCACGAGGCCGAACGATTTCTAGTTTAAAAGTTTTTAATCTATATTATTTTAAAAAATGACTTCCAATTTAAAACTTAGTACCTTTTTTTGATGTTTGTAATGGTAATCTATAAGATAAATTAAGATTTTTCTTTTACTCAAACTTGAAGAACTCAATCTTTTTTTTGCCAAAATTGAACTCAAGCTTAAACTCAAACTCAAAAAAATTTAATCAAATGTGAGTTCATTAATGGAAAATTTTAAAAGGGGAATAAATAATAATTTGGAATTTACTTTTGATAATAATTTGTTAAATTTTAAATGCAACTGAGTTGTACATTTACTTTTGATTACACAACTGAGTTGTCTATTTATATTCGTTCTCTGTTTACTTGAACCCTATGGTCGACTGGGCAACTTAATTCTCTGGATATATGAAACTAATTCCAAAAAAAAATTAAATTAATTAAAAATGAAATCAATTCGTCTAATCAAAAATTAATGAAATTTTTCTAAAAACAAAAAGTGCTATTTCCAAAGATCAAAAAGTATTATTTCCAGAATTAAAAACTTATATACGTTTAGTGCCCGATTTTTGCGTAACCATAATAGTATAATGATTTACATGTATTTTACAGTTTTTTGAGACTTGCCAGCAAAAAATTGAAACCTTAAGATATTGCGAATGCTGTTAAGTCTTTACATAAAACTTTTTGTTCTAGATCGTTAATTTTTATATATTTTTATCAAAAATAAGTTTGTGATCAAAAAAAAAATAAACAGTTTCTTCAATCAGCACGAAGACATGAATATCTATTCAACATTTTTTATTTAAATCAAAAGCAATTACTCAAAATATTTTTGAAAATCAAAAATAGTTGATTGAAATTTAATAAAAATCGAATGATTCGACATTTACTAAATTACAAAAAATTTTTGACAATTGCGCTTTGTATTAAAGACACCAAAACTCAAAACTGCGGGAAGAACCGAAACCGGTTGTTCAAAAAACGTTATTTTGATGTCAATGTATAAATCCTTCTAGAAGGATCAATATTGTTTGACATTTATAAAATGCGTAAATTAAAATAGGCTGCATCCTCCATATACTGTATAGTTGAAGAAGAATTTTTAATTGAAGTCTGGGTAAAGTGCAGTAATAAATTAGGAAATAGAAGCTCAAAAGAAAACACAGTGAATATAACGGTAGCCTCTTTTTGTTACTGTGATTAGTTTTAAATTTTTTATACTTGACAAATACAAATATTTATTTATGATCTGTGGTTGTATTTTAGGCTGAAAGGAATATATCAGATAGAATTTTTCGACAATTGCAAATTATATAGAATTAAGCACATTCAATTAACCGTGACGTTCTTTTAATTCAAGGTTTGTAATTTAAGATTTCCTAGAGTTTTTTCTGTAACCTAAAATTGTTTAAAACACAGTTTGTTGCATTATCTAGGAATGATTTAAATAATAAATTGCCATTTCTCCAAGCGTATTTGATGACGTTTGCTCTAAATTTGACGACTGGACTAAAAAAATACATTCCTGACCTATTCGTAAGGTCTTTCCGACAATGGTCTTTTTTTGACTACGGTCTTTTCGACTATAAATTTTACGACTGCAATTCTTTAACGTTATTTTTAGAGCTTTTGCTCTTTTTATTTACTTGTTCTTAATCACAAATTTAAGTTTTGCATGCTTTACAATACTCCACCAAATTCACGTTTCTCCTACAAACTCTTTTTATCTCTCTCCCCCAAAGCCGGGCGATTTTTAATTTGATAGTCCTTGATCCATATAATTTCGAAAAATGACTTCCACTTTAAATTTTTTTTAGTGTTTGTAATGGTAATTAACAAGATAAATTAAGATTTTTATTTTACCGCTGACCAGGTCTGCAAACTCAAACTCGAAGAACTCAATTTTTTTTAGCAAAATTGAACTCGAACTTCAACACGAAAAATAAAAATTTCTGAACTCAAACTCAAAAAATATATGTGTATGATCAAATTTAAGTTCATTAATTGAAGCTTTTACTTTTCACAGAATAGAATAGAAGAACTAGAACTAGAACTCAAAAATCTAAAAACAAAGAACTCAAACTCGTTCTGGCAAATTTTTTATGAACTTGAACTTGAACTCGAATAAAAATCTATCGAGTTTGCAGCATCGCCGCTGACGACAAAATTCGACTGTAACTTCTCTGAACTAACGTAATTTATTGTTATTTCCGGAACGTTTTAGTCAAAATTTGACCAACGATCGACAACATCTTATCATTAAAAACGAGGCTGTTGACGCGATAGCCCTATAATTTTTCAATGTTTCCTTGTTATTTGTAATCAAAATATGTCGCATTTTTAATCTATGTTTTATGGATTGCGCCTTTCATATGAATAAAAAATTATTGGTAGTAGTAGTAGTAGTATTAGCCCGTTAGGTCAAAATTTAACAAAAATATTGTAAAAAGATGTTTTTTCAAAATAAAGATCGCTAAATTAATTGTAATTCATATGAATTAAATTATTCTCATGCTTGGAGATTATTACATAACTGAAAAATTTCATAACCGGACGACATTCTGGATCAAACGAAGCTTTACTAAAATATTTGACAAAATGAAGATGGGCTGGTTTTGTTATCAAGTTAACTTTATCAGGAAAAATACTTTTTGGCCTTCACTTAATATTTTAAGTTAAGATAAGACTTTTTTATTGTTTTTTAGTTTTCACAAAAATTAGACTAAAATTAAAATTACGTTAAACATTTGCAAAAAATCTTTTTAGAATATGGCCTTATAATAAAAAGCTTTTACAGCCGCTTTATAAAATGAATAGTAAATAGCATATAAATTATATATTACAATAAGTTTGATATGTTTAGGTTGTAAAGACAATAGTTCCTCCTTTATTTGTAGAATCTTTAAAAGCCGATATGGGTGCGCATCTATAGCACAATCGTGCAGAATGACTTGCGGAAAATGCAGAACATGTTCTTCCGTTATTCCTACTTGTTCTAACAGTAAAAAGTCGCAAGATAAATTTCAAATGAAACAAACTTATCTTTACCGTTTGATCAATAGAATCTCTATTTCATTGATTCTTATTATTGTTATTGCATTGATGTTGTTTGAAATTAAATTTTTCTAGTTATCTTATTGTTTATGACAATTTCAAGGAGCGACGGTATTATTACAACATATGAAAATATGAAAGTAAAGCAGTAAATTGTCTGGTTTTCAACGCTTGCGCTTAACGTAAATAAATAAGAAAATCCCGAGCAAAAACGTGGCCAAAACTTTGTGATATCACTTTTTGTCAAACGCAAACCCTTACATGAATTGCTTCTGAATATAAACAATGAATAAAAAAATATTTAAATTTTTTTGGGGTCTGTTCAAGTGCATATAGTCTCCATTAGGCGAATTTTATGGAAAAATAAAACTCTTGATATAATCGACTTTCTTACAAAGCGCTTTATTATTTATTTGATGAATGCTCGTTTGTATAGTTTAAAAAATTTAGTTACTTCAACTGAGAAAATGTTCATTCAAGTTAAAACTCTAACTAGAGACAGAGTTTTTTATGCAAAGCATTTATGCGGCAGTTTGTTGTTAATTTTCACTTTGTGAAGACAAAAATACACCTTGCCCTAAGTGGAAAACGAAAGGCTATTGTACTAAATCATCCTCAAAATATTATCCTTTCATGCGTGACGAATGTCCACTTAATTGTAAAACATGCCAGACGTGTCCTACCCTGCGTTGGAAATTCTACCATTCACAACTCTAAAACAGCCTGCTAGCTTATTTTCAGGTAACACTAATTAAAATGTGTTTTTTTCTTTTGCTGTAATAGTAAATGGCAACCTGTATGAATTTGACTTTTTTATTTTATTTAATAATCATAAAAAATTTTAGTTTTGTCCTTTGACCAAATTTTATGTAAAAATAATAACATTTAAAAATCAAAAATAATTTCTAATATTTTTTAGCTGCAGCATATTTTAAATTATTTTATAATCGTAAAGATTTGTCGCAGCAAAAGCTCAGAATAATGTTTTTTTTAAACGTAAAATGTTTTCAAACAAAACTAAAAAAGTTTTTTATAAACCTTATTTCTGTGGAGTAGTAGTGAATTTCTGAAGTAATTGAAGTTTTAAGATATATTCTACTTCCTCATGTCCTTATTTTTTAAATATTTTTTAGAAAATATTTCGAATGTAAAATCTGCGTTGAAGTAGGAAACTCAGTTACATTTCAAGCAATTTTTACTTCAAATGTCTTTGATAAATCGCCACCGGAGACTTTATTATTATATAAATTTAACGATCTCAGTCATAATTACCAAATATTTATCTACTAATTATTGTTGCTGTATGTTTTCCCAATACATTGTGAGCTTTCGTTTTGTGTATTTTACAACTTTTACTGTAGTTGATATCATGCTCTTTTTTTGGTTTTTCACGTGATAAAAAAACGATTCTTTTCGACCTGCTTTAGAGAAATTATTTACTAAATTTGTTAAACTTGCTAAAGCATTTTCATCAACTGCTTGGAATGTATTTTACAGTTCTTTCGGCCAACACAGCAAGAGTTCACAATATTTCGCTTCTAATTTTGCTTTATGCCGCAAATATGCACATCATCATCACAATTATTTAATCTCTGTTTATTATCTGTATACCTTGATAACATTTTTTCATTCCTTCCTTTTTTTTATCAGCTTCTGTCTTTTTTTGTGGTTTCATTCTGAAAAATGTCACAAAACTTACATACATAACGGAAAGTACATTTGTATTTTATTTTCTTTATTTTGTCTGAAGTTGCTGAAACCATGTTTTCTCTTACCTTTTTTGAATGCTGTAACGTTTATTGTGCATTTTATTTATATCATATTATATATTCATTAAAATGTTTTATTATAACTCATTCTTTTATTTTATTCGACTAACCTGAATGGGTTGAAACAAAAGACACTGATAGAAATTGGGTTATGAATGGAAAAAAGCTTATAACTTGCCACGGTGATCATAAGCTAGCTTGTTAATAATTGTTGAAAGATTTAGAAGATTTTTGTTTTAACCATTTACTTAATTATACTTTTAGTTTCGTAAATAGGTTGCAGATAGTGAGTTGTTTGACATTAAAAGCAAGCAAGCTAGCTTCTTAAAAAAATTATATCTTTATTAAATTTGGGTGTAAATTTATTGTAAGCATTTAGCATCCCAGAAAGTAATATTAAATAGTCACAATTTCTAGATTTTTTATGCAGAATCTAGTCATAACATTTAAAGAATTGTTTCATGTCAATTAATATTAGCTCATTTTAAAATGACTCTTTGTTTATTTTTCCTATTGCAGAAAAAAGTGGAACATTTTTTAATAGAGACATATTTTTGAGGATCAATTTTGGCCACGCTACGTATTGGAAGTTAGCAGAATTTCATCAAAAATAAGCATTTAAAATGAAAAAAAATGCTAAAAAATTTAAAAATATCAGTGTTAGTCTAGAAACATTTCACGTTGCTGTCTATGGCTCTAAATAAAATTTTGCATAGAAGCCAACCAATACTTTCTATAAAATTGTCTTTGGAGTATGAGAGGTATTTTTAAATTATAATTTTAAAAGTAAATGAGTTAAATGAAAACGCATTAAATTAACAGTTTTGTATCAGCGTGTCACTGTGCCCGGTAATTTCACCAATAGGTGAAAATATTTTATCAAGTCGACTGCTAAAAAACGTCATACTATTTTAATTGAGAAAAACAAGAATCGTAAAAATATGTTTGGCGTATTTTTTCTAAAATTTTTTTGTATTATGCATCGCTGTACACCAGTGCTCCGCAACCGGTGTGTCGCCAGATGACGTCAGGTTTAAGGAGGATTAACGAGCGAAGGAAAAATTTTGTAATTTATTTTATAATTTAAAAATTATAATTATAAATTTATAATTTGCTCGTCAAGCTCTAGGAGTGTAAGCGCGATGCTTTAACGCTTGCCGGGTAAGTCCCGGTTATGAGGTGCGGCCTTAGTCTTACCACACAGTGGATTTTGTGTATTTCTTACGCGGCAATGCCAAGAATCATTTCCAACTGCTTGTAGTCGAGTTGTTGTCGGGCTGGCGTAGTCTAGTGGTGTTGTCTACTGCGTGGAAGACCACATGCAGCGAATTCGATTCCCAGTGAGATATGCATCACTGACGAGCTCTAATAAGAGCGAAAATCAAGTCTGGTGGTTCTCATTTTTAAGCAGTTTTATCGTATTATCCAAGATACCTAATTTTTTAAGCATTTTCTAGTATTATCCAAAATATCTCATGCTAATTATAAAATGACAGTTAAGCAAGTAACTAGCTAAAATCTGAATAAAAAAACCTTTGAAATTTCTAATTTTTTACATTTTTACATCCAATTTGTTCCTATTTTAATAAATTACTTTTTACTTACTGTTCTAATTGCAGTTGTTATATTAAGTTGCAATCAAACAGATAAAAGTTGCCCAGTGCTGTAGAATGAAGTTTAAAATTAGAATTGAATATATTAATGAATTCTACTTACTTTTTAAATTAGATTTGTCGTAAAATATGTCTATTAAAATTTTTCATTATCAATTTAAACTTTGATTGTCATTTATATTAGCTATATAACAACAATTTGTCCTAAATAAAATAAAATTTATCAAAAACAAACCAACAATGACATTAGGTAAGCTATCCAAAAATAATAAAATATTAGAAGCAATACAGTATATCACAATTATCTATCTTTAAAAACAACTAACAAATGAATTTCTTGATTATGTTGCTATTTAAACTAACCCTAATGCAAACACATCCTTATAATCAAGGATGCGGAGTCGGAGGCGGTGTCGGTCGGAGGTTTTAGGAAGGAGTCCGAGTCGAACTGTTAAAAGTACTGACAGTCGGAGT